>OU342742.1:364372800-364815207 GCA_910589775.1 Avena eriantha
GACACTGGTGGATCGATGTGTGGTCTCTGAAGAGATCACACATGCAATGACTCTAGCTGTGGTTAATGAGAATAACACACATGCAATGACACTGGTGGATCGATGTGTGGTCTCTGAAGAGATCACACATGCAATTACTCTAGCTGTGGTTAATGAAAGAACAAACATGCAATTACTCTAATGTTGTTAGTAAAAAGAACACACATGCAATGACACTAGTGGATCCATGTGTGGTCTCTGAAGAAAACACACATTTAAATGACATTGGTGGATCTATATGTGGTCTGTGAAAAGAATATTCATGAAATGACTCTAGTTGTTGTTAGTAAAAAGAACACACATGCAGTGACACTGGTGGATCCATGTGTGGTCTCTGAAGAGAACACACATGCAATGAAACTGGTGGATCCATAGGTGGATTGTGAAAATAACACACATGCAAGGAACTCTGGTGGAACCACATGCAATAACACTGGTGGATCCATGTGTGGTTTGTGAAGAGAGCACACATGCAATGATCTCTGGTGGATCCATATATGGTATGTGGAAAGAATAGTCATGAAATGACTCCAGGTGTGGTTAATGAAAGAATACACTATTCCATGACAATGATGGATCCATATGTGGTTTCTGAAAAGAATACACATGCAATGACTCTAGCTATGGTTAATGAGAAGAACACACATGCAGTGACACTGGTGGATCCATATGTGGGTTGTGAAAATAACGCACATTCAATGACTCTACTTGTTGTTAGTAAAAAGAACACACATGCAATGACACTATTAGATCCATGTGTAGTCTCTGAAGAGTACACATATATCAATGACACTGGTAGAGCCATATGTGGTATGTGAAAAGAATAGTCATGAAATGACTCTAGTTCTTGTTAGTAAAAAGAACACACATGCAATGACACTGGTGGATCCATGTGTGGTCATTGAAGAGAACACACATGCAATGACACTGGTGGATCCAGAGGTGGATTGTGAAAAGAACACACATGCAATGAACTCTGGTGGAACCACATGCAATGACACTGGTGGATCCATGTGCGGTCTGTGAAGAGAACACACATGCAATGAACTCTTGTGGATCCATATGTGGTCTGTGAAAAGAATAGACATGAAATGACTCCAGATGTGGTTAATGAAAGAACACACATTTCAATGACAATGGTGGATCCATATGTGGCATGTGAAAAGAATACACATGCAATGACTCTAGATGTGGTTAATGAGAAGAACACACATGCAATGCCACTGGTGGATCTATAGGTGGATTGTGAAAAGAACAAACATGCAATGACTCTAATGTTGTTAGTAAAAAGAACACACATGCAATGACACTAGTGGATCCATGTGTGGTCTGTGAAGAGAACACACATTTAAATGACATTGGTGGATCTATATGTGGTCTGTGAAAAGAATAGTCATGAAATGACTCTAGTTGTTGTTAGTAAAAAGAACACAAATGCAATGACACTGGTGGATCCATGTGTGGTCTCTGAAGAGAACACACATGCAATGACACTGGTGGATCCATAGGTGGATTGTGTAAATAACACACATGCAAGGAACTCTGGTGGAACCACATCCAATAACACTGGTGGATCCATGTGTGGTTTGTGAAGAGAGCACACATGCAATGATCTCTGGTGGATCCATATATGGTATGTGGAAAGAATAGTCATGCAATGACTCCAGGTGTGGTTAATGAAAGAATACACTATTCAATGACAATGATGGATCCATATGTGGTTTGTGAAAAGAATACACATGCAATGACTCTAGCTATGGTTAATGAGAAGAACACACATGCAGTGACCCTGGTGGATCCATATGTGGGTTGTGAAAATAACACACATTCAATGACTCTACTTGTTGTTAGTAAAAAGAACACACATGCAATGACACTATTAGATCCATGTGTAGTCTCTGAAGAGTATACACATATCAATGACACTGGTAGAGCCATATGTGGTATGTGAAAAGAATAGTCATGAAATGACTCTAGTTCTTGTTAGTAAAAAGAACACACATGCAATGACACTGGTGGATCCATGTGTGGTCATTGAAGAGAACACACATGCAATGACACTGGTGGATCTAGAGGTGGATTGTGAAAAGAACACACATGCAATGAACTCTGGTGGAACCACATGCAATGGCACTGGTGGATCCATGTGCGGTCTGTGAAGAGAACACACAGGCAATGAACTCTTGTGGATCCATATGTGGTCTGTGAAAAGAATAGACATGAAATGACTCCAGATGTGGTTAATGAAAGAACACACATTTCAATGACAATGGTGGATCCATATGTGGCATGTGAAAAGAATACACATGCAATGACTCTAGATGTGGTTAATGAGAAGAACACACATGCAATGCCACTGGTGGATCCATATGTGTATTGTGAAAATAACACACATGCAATGACTCTAGTTGTTGTTAGTAAAAATAAAACACATGCAATGACACTGGTGGATCCATGTGTGATCTCTGAAGAGAACACACATGCAATGACACTGGTGGATCCATAGGTGGATTGTGAAAATAACACACATGCAAGGAACTCTGGTGGAACAACATGCAATAACACTAGTGGATCCATGTGTGGTTTGTGAAGAGAGCACACATGCAATGATCTCTGGTGGATCCATATATGGTATGTGGAAAGAATAGTCATGAAATGACTCCAGGTGTGGTTAATGAAAGAATACACTATTCCATGACAATGATGGATCCATATGTGGTTTGTGAAAAGAATACACATGCAATGACTCTAGCTATGGTTAATGAGAAGAACACACATGCCGTGACACTGGTGGATCCATATGTGGGTTGTGAAAATAACGCACATTCAATGACTCTACTTGTTGTTAGTAAAAAGAACACACATGCAATGACACTATTAGATCCATGTGTAGTCTCTGAAGAGTACACACATATCAATGACACTGGTAGAGCCATATGTGGTATGTGAAAAGAATAGTCATGAAATGACTCTAGTTCTTGTTAGTAAAAAGAACACACATGCAATGACACTGGTGGATCCATGTGTGGTCATTGAAGAGAACACACATGCAATGACACTGGTGGATCTAGAGGTGGATTGTGAAAAGAACACACATGCAATGAACTCTGGTGGAACCACATGCAATGGCACTGGTGGATCCATGTGCGGTCTGTGAAGAGAACACACAGGCAATGAACTCTTGTGGATCCATATGTGGTCTGTGAAAAGAATAGACATGAAATGACTCCAGATGTGGTTAATGAAAGAACACACATTTCAATGACAATGGTGGATCCATATGTGGCATGTGAAAAGAATACACATGCAATGACTCTAGATGTGGTTAATGAGAAGAACACACATGCAATGCCACTGGTGGATCCATATGTGGATTGTGAAAATAACACACATGCAATGACTCTAGTTGTTGTTAGTAAAAATAAAACACATGCAATGACACTATTGGATCCATGTGTGATCTCTGAAGAGAACACACATGCAATGACACTGGTGGATCCATAGGTGGATTGTGAAAATAACACACATGCAAGGAACTCTGGTGGAACCACATCCAATAACACTGGTGGATCCATGTGTGGTTTGTGAAGAGAGCACACATGCAATGATCTCTGGTGGATCCATATATGGTATGTGGAAAGAATAGTAATGAAATGACTCCAGGTGTAGTTAATGAAAGAATACACTATTCAATGACAATGATGGATCCATATGTGGTTTGTGAAAAGAATACACATGCAATGACTCTACCTATGGTTAATGAAAAGAACACACATGCAGTGACACTGGTGGATCCATATGTGGGTTGTGAAAATAACGCACATTCAGTGACTCTACTTGTTGTTAGTAAAAAGAACACACATGCAATGACACTATTAGATCCATGTGTAGTCTCTGAAGAGTACACACATATCAATGACACTGGTAGAGCCATATGTGGTATGTGAAAAGAATAGTCATGAAATGACTCTAGTTCTTGTTAGTAAAAAGAACACACATGCAATGACACTGGTGGATCCATGTGTGGTCATTGAAGACAACACACACGCAATGACATTGGTGGATCCAGAGGTGGATTGTGAAAAGAACACAGATGCAATGAACTCTGGTGGAACCACATGCAATGACACTGGTGGATCCATGTGCAGTCTGTGAAGAGAACACACATGCAATGAACTCTTGTGGATCCATATGTGGTCTGTGAAAAGAATAGACATGAAATGACTCTAGATGTGGTTAATGAAAGAACACACATTTCAATGACAATGGTGGATCCGTATGTGGTATGTGAAAAGAATACACATGCTATGACTCTAGATGTGGTTAATGTGAAGAACACACATGCAATGCCACTGGTGGATCCATATGTGGATTGTGAAAATAACACACATGCATTGACATTGGTGGATCCATATGTGGTTTGTGGAAAGAACACACATCCAATGAAATTTGTTGATCCATATGTGGTATGTGGAAAGAACACACATGCAATGACATTGGTGGATCCATGTGTGGTTTGTGACATGAACATACATGCAATGACATTGGTTGATCCATATGTTAGTAAAAAGAACACACATGCAATGACATTGGTGGATCCATATGTGGTCTGTGAAAAGAATAGTCATGAAATGACTCCTGGTGTGGTTAATGAAAGAACACACATTTCATTAACAATGGTGGATCCATATGTGGTCCGTGAAAAGAACCCACATGCAATGACTCTAGTTGAGGTTAATGAGAAGAACACACATGCAATTACTCTTGTGGATCCATGTGTGGTTTGTGGAAAAGAACACACATGCATTGACATTGGTGGATCCATATGTGGTTTGTGGAAAGAACACACATGCAATGAAATTTGTTGATCCATATGTTAGTAAAAAGAACACACATGCAATAAAAGTGGTGGATCCATGTGTGGTATGTGAAGAGAACACACATGCAATGAACTCTTGTGGATCCATATGTGGTCCTCGAAAAGAATAGACATGAAATGACTCCAAATGTGTTCAATGAAAGAACACACATTTCGATGACAATGGTGGATCCATATGTGGTATGTGAAAAGAACACACATGTAATGACTCTAGATGTGGTTAATGAGAAGAACACACATGCAATGACACTGGTGGATCCATATGTGGATTGTGAAAATAACCCACATGCAATGACTCTAGTTGTTGTTACTAAAAAGAACACGCATGAAATGACACTAGCGGATCCATGTGTAGTCTCTAAAGAGAACACACATTTCAATGACACTGGTGGATCCATATGTGGTCTGTGAAAAGTATAGTCATGAAATGATTCTAGTTGTTGTTTGTAAAAAGAACACACATGCAATGATACCGGTGGATCCATGTGTGATCTCTGAAGAGAACACACATGCAATGACTCTAGCTGTGGTTAATGAGAAGAACAAACATGCAATGACACTGGTGGATCCATATGTGGATTGTGAAAATAACACAGATGCAATGACTCCAGTTGTTGTTAGTAAAAAGAACACACATGCAATGACATTGCTGGATCCATGTGTGGTCTCTAAAGAGAACACACATTTCAATGACCCTGGTGGATCCATGTGGTATGTGAAAAGAATAGTCATTAAATGAATCCAGTTGTTGTTAGTAAAACGAACACAAATGCGATGACACTGGTGGATCCATGTGTGGTGTCTAAAGAGAACACACATGCAATGACTCTAGTTGTGGTTAATGAGAAGAAGACACATGCAATGACACTAGTGGATCCATATGTGGATTGTGAAAGTACCACACATGCAATGACTCTAATTGTTGTTAGTAAATAGAACACACATGTAATAACACTAGTGGATCCTGTGTGGTCTCTGAAAAGAACACACATTTCAATGACACTGGTGGATCCATATGTGGTCTGTGAAAAGAATAGTCATGAACTGACTCCAGTTGTTGTTAGTAAAAAGAACACACATGCAATGACACTGGTGGATCCATGTGTGGTCTCTGAAGAGAACACATATGCAATGACTCTAGCTGTAGTTAAGGAGAAGAACACACATACAATGACACTGGTGGATCCATATGTGCATTGTGAAAATACCACACATGCAATTACTCTAGTTGTTGTCAGTAAAAAGAACACACATGCAATGACACTGGTGGATCCATGTGTGGTCTCTGAAGAGAACACATATTTCAATGACACTGGTGGATCCATATGTGGTCTGTGAAAAGAATAGTCGTGAAATGACTCCAGTTGTTGTTAGTAAAAAGAACACACATGCAATGGCACTGATGGATCCATGTGAGGTCTCTGAAGAGAACACAGATGCAATGACACTGGTGGATCCATAGGTGGATTGTGAAAAGAACAAACATTCAATGAAATCTGGTGGAACCACACAAAATGACACTGGTGGATCCATGTGTGGTCTGTGAAGAGAACACACATGCAATGAACTATGATGGATCCATATGTGCTCTGTGAAAAGAATAGACATGAAATGACTCGAGATGTGGTTAATGAAAGAACACACATTACAATGACAATGGTGGATCCATATGTGGTCTGTGAAAAGAACACACATGCAACGACTCTAGATGTGGTTAATGAGAAGAACACACATGCAATGACACTGGTGGATCCATGTGTGGCCTCTGAAGAGAACACACATTTCAATGACACTGGTCGATCCATATCTGGTATGTGAAAAGAATAGTCATGAAATGACTCCAGTTGTTGTTAGTAAAAAGAACACACATGCAATGACACTGGTGGATCCATGTGCGGTCTATGAAGAGAACACACATGGAATAACTCTAGCTGTGGTTAATGAGGAGAACGCACATGCAATGACACGGGTGGATCCATATGTGGATTGTGAAAATACCACACATGCAATGACTCTAGTTGTTGTTAGTAAAAAGAACACACAGGCAATGACACTGGTGGATCCATGTGTGGTCTCTGAAGAGAACACACATTTCAATGACAATGGTGGATCCTTACCTGGTCTATGAAAAGAATAGTCATGAAATGACTCAAGTTGTTGTTAGTAAAAAGAACACAGATGCAATGACACTGGTGGATCCATATGTGGATTGTGAAAATAACACACATGCAATGACTCTTATTGTTGTTAGTAAAAAGAACACACATGCAATGACACCAGTGGATCCATGTGTGGTTTATGAAGAGAACACAAATGGAATGACTCTAGCTGTGGTTAATGAGAAGAACATACATGCAATGACACTGGTGGATCCATAGGTGGATTGTGAAAAGAACACACATGCAATGAACTCTAGTGGAACCACATGCAATGACACTGGTGGATCCATGTGTGGTCTCTGAAAAGAACACACATGCAATGACACTAGTGGATCCATATGTGGTCTGTGAAAAGAATAGTCATGAAATGACTCCTGGTGTGGTTAATGAAAGAACACACATTTCATTAACAATGGTGGATCCATATGTGGTCTGTGAAAAGAACCCACATGCAATGACTCTAGTTGAGGTTAATGAGAAGAACACACATGCAATTACTCTTGTGGATCCATGTGTGGTTTGTGGAAAAGAACACACATGCATTGACATTGGTGGATCCATATGTGGTTTGTGGAAAGAACACACATGCAATGAAATTTGTTGATCCATATGTAGTATGTGGAAAGAACACACATGCAATGACATTGGTGGATCCATGTGTGGTTTGTGACATGAACACACATACAATGACATTGGTGGATCCATATGTTAGTAAAAAGAACACACATGCAATAAAAGTGGTGGATCCATGTGTGGTATGTGAAGAGAACACACATGCAATGAACTCTAATTGTTGTTAGTAAAAATAACACACATGCAATGACACTGGTGGATCCATGTGTGGTCTCTGAAGAGAACACAAATGGAATGACTCTAGCTGTGGTTAATGAGAAAAACATACATGCAGTGACACTGGTGGATCCATAGGTGGATTATGAAAAGAACACACATGCAATGAACTCTGGTGGAACCACATACAATGACACTGGTGGATCCATGTGTGGTCTGTGAAGAGAACACACATGCAATGAACTCTGGTGGATCCATATGTGGTCTGTGATAAGAATAGACATGAAATGACTCCAGATGTGGTTAATGAAAGAACACACATTACAATGACAATGGTGGATCCATATGTGGTCTGTGAAAAGAATACACATGCAACTACTCTAGATGTGGTTAATGAGAAGAACACACATGCAATGACACTAGTGGATCCATGTGTGGTCTCTAAAGAGAAGACACATTTCAATGACACTGGTGGATCCATATCTGGTATGTGAAAAGAATAGTCATGAAATGACTCCAGTTGTTGTTAGTAAAAAGAACACACATGCAATGATACTGGTGGATCCATGTGCGGTTTATGAAGAGAACACACATGGAATAACTCTAGCTGTGGTTAATGAGGAGAACACACATGCAATGACACGGGTGGATCCATATGTGGATTGTGAAAATACCACACATGCAATGACTCTAGTTGTTGTTAGTAAAAAGAAAACAGATGCAATGACACTTGTGGATTCATGTGTGGTGTCTGAAGAGAACACACATTTCAATGACAATGGTGGATCCTTATGTGGTCTATGAAAAGAATAGTCATGAAATGACTCAAGTTGTTGTTAGTAAAAAGAACACACATGCAATGACACTAGTGGATCCATATGTGGATTGTGAAAATAACACACATGCAATGACTCTTATTGTTGTTAGTAAAAAGAACACACATGCAATGACACGAGTGGATCCATGTGTGGTTTATGAAGAGAACACAAATGGAATGACTCTAGCTGTGGTTAATGAGAAGAACATACATGCAATGACACTGGTGGATCCATAGGTGGATTGTGAAAAGAACACACATGCAATGAACTCTAGTGGAACCACATGCAATGACACTGGTGGATCCATGTGTGGTCTCTGAAAAGAACACACATGCAATGACACTAGTGGGTCCATATGTGGTCTGTGAAAAGAATAGTCATGAAATGACTCCTGGTGTGGTTAATGAAAGAACACACATTTCATTGACAATGGTGGACCCATATGTGCTCTGTGAAAAGAACACACATGCAATGACTCTAGCTATGGTTAATGAGAAGAACACACATTCAATTACTCTTGTGGATCCATGTGTGGTTTGTGGAAAAGAACACACATGCAATGGCATTGGTGGATCCATATGTGGTTTGTGGAAAGAACACACATGCAATGAAATTTGTTGATCCATATGTGGTTTGTGGAAAGAACACATATGCAATGACATTGGTGGATCCATGTGTGGTTTGTGACATGAACACACATGCAATGACATTGGTTGATCCATATGTTAATAAAAAGAACACACATGCAATGACAGTGGTGGATCCATGTTTGGTCTGTGAAGAGAACACACATGCAATGAACTCTGGTGGATCCATCTATGGTTTGTGAAATGAATAGTCATGAAATAACTCCAGGTGTGGTTAATGAAAGAATACACATTTTAATGACAATGGTGGATCCATATGTGGTTTGTGAAAAGAACACACATGCAATGACTCTAACTGTGGTTAATTAGAAGAACACATATGCAATGACACTGGTGGATCCATATGTGGATTGTGGAAATAACACACATGCAATGACTCTAGTTGTTGTTAGTAGAAAGAACACAAATCCAATGACACTGGTCGATCCATGTGTGGTCTGTGAAGAGAACACACATGCAATGAAGTCTGGTGGATCCATATGTGGTCTGTGAAAAGAATAGTCATGAAATGACTCCAAGTGTGGTTAACGAAAGAATACACATTTCATTGACACTGGTGGATCCATGTGTGGTATCTGAAGATAACACACATTTCAATGACACTGGTGGATCCATATGTGGTCTATGAAAACAACACACATGCAATGACAATAGTGGATCCATATGTGGTTTGTGAAAAGAACACACATGCAATTACTCTGGTGGATCCATATGTGGTTTATGGAAAGAACACACATGCAATGACATTTGTTGATCCATATGAGGTTTGTGAAAAGTACACACATGCAGTGACATTGGTGGATCCATGTGTGGTTTGTGACATGAATACACATGCAATGACTCTGGTGGATCCATGTGTGGTTTGTGGAAAGAACACATATGCAATGACTCTGGTTGATCCACGTGGTTTGTGGAAAGAACACACATGTAATGACATTGGTGGATCCATGTGTGGTTTGTGGAAAGAACACACATGCAATGACTCTGGTGGATCCATGTGTGGTTTGTGGAAAGAACACACATGCAATTACTGTAGTGGGTACATATGTGGTTTGTGGAAAGAACACACATGCAATGACATTGGTTGATCCATATGTGGGTTGTGAAAAGAACACACATGTAATGCCATTGGTTGATCCATATATGGTATGTGAAAAGAACACACGTGCAATGACTCTGGTGGATCCATATGTGGTTTGTGGAAAGAGCACACATGCAATGACTCTAGTGGATCCATGTGTGGTTTGTGGAAAAGAACACACATACAATGACTCAAGTGGATCCATATGTAGTTTGTGGAAAAGAACACACATGCAATGACATTGGTGGATCCATATGTGGTTTGTGGAAAGAACACACATGCAATGACATTGTTGGATCCATGTGTGGTTTGTGACATGAACACACATGCAATGACATTGGTTGATGCATATGTTAGTAAAAAGAACACACATGCAATGACACTGGTGGATCCATGTGTGGTCTCTGAAGAGAACATATATTTCAATGACAGTGGTGGATCCATATGTGGTCTTTGAAAAGAATAGTCATGAAATGACTCCAGATGTGGTTAATGAAAGAATACATATTTCAATGACAATGGTGGTTCCATATGTGGTCTGTGAAAAGAACACACATGCAATGACTCTAGCCGTGGTTAATGAGAAGAACACACATGCAATGACACTGGTGGATCCATAGGTGGATTGTGAAAAGAGATTTTCCCTCTGTCTCGGTCACAAATCTCACAAAAGCACAAACGTGTGGAGATCCCAAACGTGTGCTAACTCTAGGTGCTACGCCCTGATTGGCTGACAGAGACGTCACGCGGATCGTCTCCACCAACCGTTGATCCTATGTGATCCAACGGGTAGGATAACCCCTCCCTTCTCCACTTTTTTAATGCATGGTCTATACGTGCCACCTCTCTATCCGTGCCACCGATACTTTACCTCTATAAACAAGTGAAAATCCATCTAGGTAAATAGAATAAATAAAATAAATGATCATATTTCAAAGAAGCTATCGTCTTCCTCTTCCGGTTCCTCCTCGTCTTCATCAATGCCATTTTCCCTACCATGGCCGCCGTCGGTGTCCTCCTCTGACGATTCGACACCGCCCTTCCTCGAATAAGCACGCTATATCCTCGTCGGAGTCCTCCTCCTCCTCTTCGTAGTCCCATGGGTCCACGTCACTCTCCTCCGCTTCTGCCTCCAACTGATCGATGAGCGTATCCTCGTTGGCCGAGTCAGACTCGTACAAATAGCTATCTCCTCTCTTCTTCCTGGTCTTCTTCTTGTTCCTCTTCTTGTCCATACTTGCCGGTGCAACACGCGCCCCCGTCCTGGCTGCTGCTTTGCGCTCGTCCGACGCTGCAGGTACCCCACGCTCCTTCTGCGCGGCCGGTACGAGCTTCGACATCACGGTGTCCTCGAGTGCTGTTGTCGATGGATCCTGGCACGGTCAGACACGACGTGCTGCCTCAGCAGGCGACTCGTGAGCGCGAACGATGCAGCGAAGAGCCGGGGACGCAGGACGGTAAATGTATGGCTTGGACCTGCGATTGCCATGGCGAGGGGGCATCGTGCTCGAGGTAGTTGCTCCGAATGGTCGATGGCGGGTACATAGTGGGGTTCCGATCGGATCAAGGATGAGCAACGGTTTCGTGCATCATGTCCACGCATGCATTTGTTGATTATCAAAAAAAAGAAGTAATATCGTGCGTATTGAACATAATTTGATCACATCAAAAGTGGTACAGCGTATTCTAGACTCATAAATATCCCGTGCGTGCCTATCGACGTGGAGTTCAACAGAGTTCGACGTGCCGACGTGATCGTGTAGTAGTTGCGCGCGTCATTGCCCCATCAACACGTGACACACGCGGGACATGCGCGCCGATCCCCGTGATGACCACCCGGCTCGCACTCCCCTTATTATATACTAGATTTTGGGCGGCGCCGAAGACCATTGAACTATCCATCGCAAAAAAGACAAGTCCCATCAATTCCCTACCCCTGCCTTCCTGACTTCTTTGAGAAGGTAGACCGTACACGGTGGTCTTGTATAATAGTACTAGTACTATTGGACCATGGCCTGTACTCTTTGACTCTTCTACCACACTAATCACTATCTTCTTCCTCATGCCGTTTTCACCCTCACCCTGCAACCCATGGCTCCCCTGAGGAGGGGGAGAGGCCGGTCGACGATCCTCGCGGAGAAAAGGGAGAGAAATCGCCACGAGGCACTTCTTGCTCTACCAGCTGCTCAAGCCCCCTCTCATCAAGGCACAATCTCCCCCAACAATGGTGCCAAATGTTCTAGCAAGCGAGGGCTCCTCCCGATACGGTCTTCTTGTTCTACTTCTTCTGCATCTCCCTCTCCATCATGATCTTATTCAACTTCTTCTTGTTTTTATTCTTCTTCTTGCTCTTCCTCTTATATGTATTACAGGCTGACCGTGGAGCCAGAATCCACCACGACAGAGGTGTTGCAGGACCCGTTCGGCCCCGTTCCACGTCTCAGCGAGGTAGCAAATCTCCACACTATTATTTCTCCGAGTTGTGATGTGGATTTCTTAGATCGTGTCTGCCCCGCATTGGTTTTTCTTCTTCTTTTGCGAGTTGTATTAGTTGTCATGAATATGACTGGATCTCTTGGTCTTTCCTTAATAACGTTGTTCATAGATTCACTATGGATTTTTTGTGATTAGGATTTGTTTATCGTGGTCATGAATAGATCTCTAGGTCCATTTTTAACACTGCGGTCAATAGATTCAACGGGGATTTTTTGATCTATATTAGTATTCACCTGGAACCTGGAGTGTAATTCAAGAATTTCTATTTCAATTAACATGAACGATGCATCGATCGAAGGCCGAGTACCGTGACAAGGTGGCCGCGATCAGTACCAATATTGACAACCAACATGAGCTTGCACGCTCCCTCACCCAAGCTAATGAGAGCCTACAGAAGCAATTATCTATGCAGAAGGAGATCTCACAAGATTTTGCACGTGACGTCGTGAGGCCGCAGAGAGTGCTCGACCGTAACTTGAACATGCAGGAACATGCCATCAAGATAATCAATGAGATCATGGAGGAGAAGAAGAATCTCATGGAAAGGTGCACTCTCCTGCAGGACTAAGTCACCGAGGCACTCAGAGGACGCGTCGAGGAAACCAAGGCTACCATCTGAGCCTACCATGACAGGAACCGTTGCCTGGATGCAGTGAAGGAGATGAATGAGGACATGAGGCAGAGGGATCACCATACTCGAGGGTGTTTGGAAAGAGAATGAGGAGCTAAGGTCTTTGTC
Organism: Avena eriantha; assembly: GCA_910589775.1. Classification (NCBI taxonomy): domain Eukaryota; kingdom Viridiplantae; phylum Streptophyta; class Magnoliopsida; order Poales; family Poaceae; genus Avena; species Avena eriantha. The sequence goes on from OU342742.1 coordinate 364,386,448, forward strand.
TGGAGGCGTATCGGAGCAATGTCCAAGTCTGATTCCCGTTAGCGGGGACACGAATATCAGTTCATCCTCCACTCCTTTTGTAATGTTTAGGGTTTAGGGAGCAATGCCCAAGTCCGCTTCCCATTATAGGGTGCAATAAGAATCCTAGGGCAACTCCTTATCTATCTAGACATGTGTTGGTGTTCATGTTCATGAATGGACACCATGTGCTCTTTCCATTATGTATCTGGACATGGGTTTATGCATTATGATTTTGCCACTAACCCACTACTTTTTGGTGATATTGGGAAAAACCCACAACACACTAAACTGCAGATAAACCTTATCTATCTTTGAAATTGAAATGATGACAGTGCCACTAGTCGATTCATAAAATGTTGATTAGTCCTAGATTGCTTCTTCCTTGAAATTATGATAGTGCCACTAGTCGATTCAGTTAATTATGGAAACTAACCAACTTGTCATGGTGAACTGAACAAACCATACTATGTATTTTTGTTGCAGGGAACGAGGTGAAAGCTCGACCAAGACCTGGCAACCTGGCTCAATGACAAGATAACAATCCAAAGGGAGAAGCAGAATTCCCAGAAACTGGCCTTTGACCACCTGCGCGCTGAACTCGCGGTCCTTTCTGACAAGTGCCAGAAATTGAAGGAGTTAAACGCCGGCTGGGCGAAGCTTCACAGTGAAGGTCGCACCTTGGCTAGGAAGCAGACGGACATCATGAAAGGGATCTTGAAGGAAAATTGTATGGCTACAGACCAACCTCTCCAATCTGTGATGGAGCACTGGAACCTACGGCTGAAACACGACAAAGTACTGAAGGATCTGGCCGATCTTAGGGAGGAAAACAAGAAGCTCCAGGCCAGGCTCGCTTGAACACAACATATGTCTATTTAGTACTGAACTGCCTGGTTTATCCTCTAAAGTGGTGATTTTGTAAGCATGAACTTAACTCTATGCACGATATGTGTGTTCGTCTGAAATTAATTTGCTCGAGGATTGAGTTTGGCTTAGTTAAGAAAGCGCAACTACAAGTCTTACAGTAAACTAATTTTAGGCATTGGCACACATAAATTATTCATCTTGAATTTCCTTTATCCTCTATAGTCTGTCCTTGTTCACCCTCACACGCCTTCTTCAGTTCCTTCAACAGATCTGCAATGCAGTACTCTAGCTTCTTCTTGTCTTCCCTGAGCTGACCCCTCTCCTTTTCTGCATTATGAATCAGCAACCTGTGACTATCCTGAAACTTCTTTGCAGTTCCAACAACCAAGCTCCCATTGGACTACAAATTCTCGATTTCTTGTTCTACCTCCTTATTTTGTACCGAAAGCTTGTAATTTTTTTCAGCTGCATCACTTACATCAGTAAATCTCCCCGACCTTTCCAACTCATACATCTCCCATAACTGTGCCAAATATTTCTTAAGTGCATCTGGCCGCTCAGTAATCATGGCATGTACTTTACTAGCAGGGAAATACTTATTATATAATGAATATATGCATGCCCCTTGGACAGAGATTGACTTGGGAGCTAATGATTTATACCAAGCTTTTGCATATCCTCCTAAAGAGAAGGGAAACAATTTCAAGAAGTACTAGCATTGTTGGATTTCATTTTCCCCAAAAAGGCAAGCTAGTTCATAAGGTTTGTTAAGTGTTCATAAGGGAATTATTCTACTTTACCATTGAACTTAGATGCTTCAACTCTTTCTATTATTGTATGATCAATATGAAACTTATAATCTTCATTTTCAATGTATATTGCAGGTGCATCAATTTTACAAGCTATAGGGAATAATTATCCTAGAGAAAAGGCACTCGGACTAGCATCAAATTTATCCAAATCATATAAATCAAGGCTCGTGAAAGCTTAAGTAAATACAATATCCTCTTTAGTAGGTGTATATTTAGATCTAGTTGCAATATTGTTTTCATCAGAAAGTTCATCTTCATCATATTCAGGTTATGTTTCTTCATTGGAAAAAGGCATAGATAAATCAGGCGTCCCCTCTTTTTCTTTACCGTCATCCAACAAAACTTTTTCAGTAGTAGTAGACATCCTAGACAATGTTGAACTTGCTAGGACAATAGTTTTAATTTTAGTAACTGGAGTAGTAGCAACATTAGGTGAATTCTGTGGCATAGAAGGAAAATCCATACCTCTCCTTATAGTGGAAGGCACTATGCTCTTCTTATGAACATCCTTGTCCTTTCCCATGATAAGAAATAAATAAGTATAGAAAATAAATGATAACAAGTGGTCTTATCTATAAAGATAGGTTCCCTAGCAATTGCGCCAGAAAATGTCTTGATGCCCACAAGTATAGGGGATCGCTGAAATCTTCGATGGGAAGTATTACCCAAATATATAGTTTGACTCAAGTGGAACACACCAATATCAATAATACTTTAGCAATTGAGACGTCACTCTCAACCACACCTGTATACCAATAAACTGACAAAGAAACTGGTGATTTTATAACAGTTGATTCAAAGCAGTAAACAAACAGTAACAAGTAGTAAACAATAGCAACATATTTCCAATTTTTACCGGAAGTAGTGATGTGTAACCTTAGTGGCTAAAAGTGCAGGCATGAGGTGATAGCGGGGTGTTGCATGAATGATATTGATCATATAATATGTCCTAAGAACATGGCATTCATCTCTAATTCAGTTGTGTGTAGCTGTGTGTTCCTAATATAGTTATGCATACTAACCAAGAGAATTTGCATAACATCTTTTGTCCCGCCTACCCATTTTATCGGGGCCAACTTGGAACTATAGGCAATTAAGATCTATCCTTTTGAATAGACCGGATCAAAGCATTAACTTTCATGAACACACAATATCCTCAAATATATGATGGGGCAATCAAAGTTTAGATAAACCCCTCAAACCCTGATACATATGGATGATTACATGATCAATCTGATCAAATCCCCATCCACCTTGCATTCCTATAGTGAACTACTCACACATGGTGATGGAGAGTGAGCACATGATGGTTGGTGATGGCATTGATGATGATGGTGGTGGAGAAGACCTTGAAAACCCCCTCTCCAGCATGGAGAGTAGGATCAATCTGACCTCTGAAATGAAGAATGTGGATGTGGCGGCGCTCTGTTTTGCGGAAGTCTCTATGCTTCTAGATGTTGGAAATATGCCCTAGAGACAAATATCTATAAGGACTATTATCATATTTCATGAAGTTTATGATTAAGTTTTATATCATGCTATAACTGTGTTGAGTGGAAACATCAATAGACGTGCGAGATATAAACAACCAGGGGTTCCCAGTGAAACTCTAGTCACTGCTTCATTGGTCAACAGATGATCAAGTTTCCTGATCATGTGGCATCTATGCCAGTTGGAAATGGAGTCATCTCATTCTGAGAATGAGATGATGAACCAATACCCAACCTAAACATCGTGACCCAAACATGTCACGAAGTTCATGTTACGATGATTAGAAATGGATCCTCGTAGACTATTCCTTAGACCGTGAGGCTATATCAATCACTATCTCCCAAGAGTGCTTAGATAGCATCAAGCGCCATCTGGTAATATGGTGGTTATAAAGATGTGTTCCGGTACTCGGAGGAAACCGTAGAGGCAATATATGTCAAGAGCAGGATTTTTCCGTCTACGTGACGGAAAGATACTCAAGGGCCCACTCGGAGAAGTTATATCCAATAGCTGCGCAACGTGTGATTTGATCACAGGGATATCACTTGTTGGAACGAGTCAAGTAGCATTGTTCAGTAACGAGATTGAACATGACATGGTGATGTGATTGATCAGATCTCGGGCAATGCAAGTATCGAGAGACAAAGGGAATAAGATAGGACCGTCCCGGTTCAAACGACGAAAGATCTTCGTGGAACACACATGGGTCACATAGCCATCCAGGTCCCTCTGTTGATCATTGGTCCGTGAGTGTCCCGACCATGTCTGGAGTGTTCCTGAACCATAGGGTATCACACTTAAGGGTTTGATGATGCATAGAGAGTGTTTGTAGGATCAGAAGAATCACCGAAGAATAGTAGAGAGAAAACCGGAAGGGTTTCGGTAAGTCCGGAGGATGTCTAGAGTGGAGGTGGAAGGAGTTCCATAGCCACGGAGATTGAATAATATGTGAATGAATGTTTAATGTTGATTTAATTATTTATTCATAATTATTTAATAAAGAGAAAATCAATTAAAGGTCAAAAAGGCTTAATGGGCCAAATCCCGGAGGGGAAAAGGCCCAAGAGGGGATCCCACCCCTAGGAAGGGTCTAGGGGGTGGCCAGCGGCCCTAGTGGGCTTGCCCCACATGGGGCCCATGGTGGGGGCTGGCCGGCACGCCACCCCACCCATCTCCCATGATTAGTCCCACCCCGGGACTTTGAGGGAGGGTGTACCCCCTTTTCCCCTATATGTAGTGGGGGTATTTGGCCAGATAAATACACACCATATTCAATAAAGGTCTTCTCACTTTTGGGAAGACCTCCAATTGATATTCTCTCTCTCTCTCTCTCTCTCTCTCTCTCTCGTGACCGTGGTCCCAAGGTCGGACTGCACGACCGAGAGACATCTTCACAGCAGAGCGCTGTGTGATTCCGATCTAGGAGCTCTACTTCCGCAACTGCTGTTGGATCGGGGAAGCGGGAGTCATCGTCAGACACCGGACATGTGTAACTCCCCGCGAGGTGCCACACTTGAGGCACTCAAGTCGTTGAGCCGCTGGAGCGCAAGGAGTTCATCACGACCTTGAGGTCGGCTTCGGCTCGTCTACATCAACCACTCTCTCCTGAGCGTTGACAACGCTTTTCGGTCTTCAACGGTAAGTTCGCGAAAAGCCCCTCCCATTATTGTATTACTAATAGATAGGTCCTGGTAGCATCAGGGGTTCAGGGGTGTAGGATAAAATTTATTGTTTTCATACGCAGAACCCCTATAGTAGATACCTAGGTTTCTAGGGCATATAAGGGGGTATGCCAAAGGAGAGGACGAGGCGACACTCTAGGGCCAAATGGGCCTAGGTGGCGTGCCCTCCTTCGCTGGGTGCGCCACCTGGGCTCTTTTGGTCTTGGTGGCTTCCCTCGCGTGATTCCAAAGTCTAGGCTCCTTGTCTTAGTGAAAAATTTTCGTGGTATTTTTCTTTGATTTTATTTCCTGCGAAAATACATAGAAAGAAGACTTTTGTTAAACATAGTGTCACAATTAACAGTTTTATCCAAGTATGGTGATATACCGGCACAAATCACCGAGCAAAGTATTTGGAAAATAGATACATTTCAAATGTATCATGGACCTTGACCATTAAGGGTGACGTGAGGGACGTAGTGATCTATGCTGAACAACTATTCAAAATAGCAGCTACAGCCGTCCCCAGAAACAATGATGAGGAAACGAATTTTTACCCAATTCATAGCTCACCCGGGAAGAGGGCACGTTACATCCCGGAACCCAGATCCAGGGCATAGGTATGGGTGGTGCATCAAGCGGTAGACTTCTCCGGGCACCTCCCTGCCGCCCAAAAAACCTGGGAGAAAGGTTCACATCTCCTGGTAAGAGAAAGGAATTATCGCATATCTGGCCTGGCTCGCCCATATGTAAACCGATATAATTCAGGATTTGCCCCTTTTGGAATGAAAATCCCGTGCTCTCGAGTTTTTTCCGCCTCGTTCATATTTTCTTGAGTATTTTTAGGGATTGGAGTTCCTTTGGGTCTTTCCTGGATTTTGGATGTGAGTAACGAAGCTTCTCATGCCAAGAAATGTCATATGCTCAAGATACGCTCTAGGCTATGAGCGTTGTGTTACTATTATGGCCAAAGGGCATTAAATTAGGAAGACACACCTCTCACGTCCTACCCAGAGTTGGCAGCCGTGCACCCTGATCAAGCGCACGCCATATATTTAAACATGAGGAATGGGTAAGATGTCGTAAGGTGTGTTCATTTTATTTCAAGGCACGCGGAACTCCACCAATGGGAGGCACCAAAAACAAGTGGGGGATCGGATCCAGTCAAGGGACCCTTGCCAGGAATTGTTATGCTGCAAGCAACTCTGGAATGGGTGTGAAAGGGGCATCGAGCCTGGGAACGTAAGACACGATCGCTCCGGTGAGTACAAAGTGGGAATAACGAAGGACAAAAGCGGTGCGTGACCAAGGTAAAGGCGGAGGCCAGCCAACCAATAACCCGTAGAAAACATCGGGCCACTGAACCTCGATTATCGCAAGTTGAAGGACTTGGAGAAATCCTCTATGAAGATAAATCATGCAAGGAAGGTAAAACCTCATATTAAGAGCTCATCGGCATTACATATGGAAATGCTAAGTGCAGGACGAGCCTAAGGAGAATAACCGGCAACGGGTCGCGAGTGGAAGGCTGTGGGAGTATAGGGGCGAGGCTTTGACTCCTCTCACTCTCATCAAACTCCTCGCACTACCGTGTCACCTGAAGGACTCCTATTACCGATGGCCTCTAGGATAGTACTCCTCTAGTCCCTGGTTTCTCAGGAGTGGATGGTATAAGATATAGCGACACATGGTGTCATCAAAGACCTTGACCGCAAGACGACCTTCGTCGTGGTAGCGGAACTTCAGGATGTGGCTAGCACGCAGCTCGTAGGATGTTGCAAACTCGGGCCAGCCTCGGCCTAGGAACAAACATCCCTCCTCATTTGTAAGTGTCTCCACATCCTAGATGGGCTGCTTTCTGCTTGACTCGCGCACCTGCAGCTCCTAGAAGTGATGTCCCCTTAGTTCACTAACAAACATGTCCACCAGTTTGAGCCACCGCTGGAAGCGTGTCAGTACGAAGATGATGATCTCGAAGCCAATTAGATCGGCTGTGGTGTCTTCCTTTGACCTGTAGGGGTAGGCGGGCGTGCCATGATGCCTTGAGATGCCAAGGGGCGGTGCTCTCTGCGTCCTTGACCGTGCTCTCGATCGGTAACAGGGGAGACCCTCCACTACAAAAAATGTATTGACTAATGACCTTCTTAACGACTATGGTTTTTTTGGTCACAAAGGTATGAACAAATCGAACCAAATGGTTGTAGGTCATTTGGATGGGTCCAAACCCTAAAAAACTCGGACCATTTTAATTAGTAAGGTCATACCTTGTGTACCCAGATTGGTCATATTCTACATAGCTCTAGTCTACGACCTGAATCTTAGATGACAATGACCAATTTAAGTGGCCGTTACTGTTAATTCGTGACTTGTCGAAAAAACTGGAGGACCAACTAAGCATGTCTACGTGCCAATTTTTTCCTATGTGTCATATCCATGTGTGTAATTTTCTTTACTTGTGAATTCCACGTGTCTATTTCCTTCTACTAATAGTTTTGAAGATACCATCTAGAGGTTTTTTCCCCATCTGCACCATCGTGATAGGCAAGAGACACCGTGAAATGCACGCTAGACCCACCAGAATCTGACAGGAAGGAGCCACCAGGACATGCTGTAACTAGCTCGGTGAATTACGCTCTTAGTTACATGCCTGGATGAGCGAAAGTGGTTAAAATAGTACGGTGGGGCCCGGGGCCACTCACGGTAGACCTTTCGGCCGTCCTAACCACTTTCAGAACATCGGGACAAGAACGAGCGGCGTAATTGGCAGGCGAAAGGATCAACTACATACACAAATGAGTATGTATGCAAGCCACATACAACAGTCCTTAGAGCCATTCCATCTAAAGGAAATAGAAATATAGCAACGCCATACGGCAAGATTCAAATATCCTAGATAGAGATAATATTTTAGGATAGCTCCTCATACATCACACATCAGAGTATCAGGCGGAAGCGGAAAACAAGATCCGAGTACGGATAAGAAGCAAATCGGCATAAGATGCCACATAAATAAACACATCCTGCCCACAGATCTCGCGGATCCCTGTTCCCGGAATCTCTACACCGAGTGATCGTTGCCAACATCATCTGTCTCCTCCACCCAGTATCCATCTTGCGAGTACACCTGTTCATCTGAATCAAACAATTTATCGTGTGAGACCCTAGGGGTACTCAGCAAGTCTTTATGCCTCTAAAGGGGCCATATACCTGGGGTGACGCAATTGTAGCAAAAGATAAAACTATCAAGTCTATAGATACTCGCTAACCATCCGCCTAACCAATGATAGACGGATATCCGTTAATTAGTAACAATAGTTATAACAATATAATTAACCGATCCATCCTCCTTCTCGCTTACCAACGAGAAACGGACGAGCAACCCATCCGTTGGCAGTTTTATTAACCATTCCATGAGTATTGCACTATTTACTAATCAGGTACTTAGTCAGATTAAAAGCGATACTTTAGTTATACTTGTCTATGATCAAGAAACTGTGCTCCAAGTCGTCCATAACCGCGGACACGGCTTTCAGAAAGATTTACCCTGCAGGGGTGCACAAATAGCAACACACACTCGATCAACCTTGGAAAAACCAACTCAAAACCCAACAAGGCATTCACGACAAAGCGATCACAGGATTCAGAAATATTTCAGGGGGCCACCCCATTAAGCTACCCGCAACGGAGTTGGCCGGCTCCGAGACGGACCCAAGGTTTGTGTCAATGGCTGTAAACGACTAGGAACCCGAAAGTGTGACTGGGCTTGTCGATACCGCGAAAACATTCCACGCTCCAAAATAGTACAGGTGCTCCACGCACAATCTTAAATAAACCAGTAACATGGCATAAGTATAGAATAGTATTAAAGCCCTAAACTACTTTGTGGCCCCAAGAAATAAGAATGAATCAAGCTCTGGCTCAGGAGGGTCCATAAGGCCTCCCGGATGTGGATAGTGCGAATAGTCGAAGAACAGGAATCAAGTACTCGGGGTCCTACGGGACACACAAGTGAGCATGAAAAACCAAATAGCAGATATTGCTCACCGGTGCCTCTTGCATTAGTTATCCCATTACTACTCAGGTTAAGTTGTTTAGGTACCTCGTTATCCATCAGACACTCACATACCCTACACATGCTTTTCTACGACTCGCATGGCTCAAACAAATCCTGTAGTAATGGCTCATGGGATGGAGGAACAAGCTTCGGTGGGGTTTAAAAATAAAGGCTATGCAGTACTTGGGATTCAATTTAATGCAATCACGACTCAATGATGCAAGAATAAGATAGAGGCAATAGGTACTATATGTATGCAAGCATGTGGTAGTGCTTGCCTGGCAGCTCAGTTGAAGCGAGAGATGGATCTGGGTAGAACTCCTGTGATTCCTGATAATTCTCCTGCTGGGCGTCTATTCGAACAAGAACCAAACAAACAAGGACCAACATAAATAAAGTACACTAGCATATGAATTAAAATGCGACAAGCAAACAAGCATGCCCTGATGAATCATGCACAATTTACATGGCATTAAAGTAGCATGGCAAGGGTGAGGTGTGGGTACAAGAATAATGCATTTTATTCTTTATTTGGTCAAGTTTTATTGCCATAAACAGTTCTGATTTTTAATACTGACGTGATGCATGCTTCAATTCAGAACAAGGAATGCATAGTTAGAACGGGCTTGTCGCGTTGATCGATTTACACCTATTATTTGTTGAATTTGGAGTTGTAGAATTAAAGTTATTAATTTATTAAAAAAAGGGTATTTTATTGTAATTTTAATCATCTCGAAAATTTAAAGTGTCCAAACATTATTTTGAATGGCATATTTGAATTCCTCACATTTTTCTAATTCAAAAACATATATCATTTGTATTATTTGGATTTATAATTTAAAAGTTATTTAAAAACAGATTTGAATTTGTATTTAAACATGTTCTGAAATCATTTGTTTTAAACAGATAAACAGCTGGACTTTTTCCACCAAGACAGAACTAGCCCCAGCCATAGACAGGTGGGCCAGCGCTGACTGTGCGTGAATGAGGCGCAAAACCTTTTTATACCGGCACATAGGCTAGCCTAGGAGATCGACAGGTGGGTCCAACAGGGCCGCGGGTCCACTGCGCGCGCGGCCAGCCGGTGGACGACACGTGGTGGATCCGGGGACTGCGGGTTAGGGGTTTTTTGGAACCTGGGGGCTTTTCTGCTAAAGAGTTAGAGGGGCTGACTGATGGGGCTTGATGGACTGCGGGTTGAGCAGTAAAAAGATGTAGGGGAGGGGGGAATTGCAAAGTGCGCATGACACTGTGGATCTTCCCTCCGTCTCTAACGCGACTGACGGAGACGCGAGCGGCGCGGTGGGGGCTCGAACCCGTGACGCGATGCGTGCGCGCAGGCGGCGGTGACCACTGGGCTAGGCGGGGTTTGCTGGACGAGAAGGGGGACGCGGCTAGGTAAGTTAGCGCGGCGCGCAGCAGGCCGGTGCACATGCACGTGCATGCACTGAGGGCGTTCGGCTCGTGGATCCATGCGTACAGGAAGAACAAGACGAGGAGAGGGTGTCGAGGAGGATCATGGGCTCACCGCGGGGCTGCTGGTGGAGACGGATCGGACTGAGACGCGGTGGATCGCCGGCGATGCAGACGGACGGCAGGGCTAGGGTTTCGGGCGGCGTGTCGGCGTGCAGCTCGGCCTGGGGCTCCTCCTCCACGTCTATGGGTACATGGGCGATGCTGGCGGACGGCTTGTTCTTCCTCGACGTCCAACACTCCACGCCACCGGCTAGAACGGGTAGATGGGGTGGGGGCGACGGTGGCCGCCGGGGTGTGAGAGAGAGGGAGTCGCAGGCAGGGGTGGGGAGAAGAAGGGCGAGGTCCTAGGGATCTGGGGATGTAGAGGCGTAGGGAAATAGATAAAGGCGAGGGAGAGAGAGGAGGATGTCGTGGGGGATCGGCAAAGTGAAAAGGTGGCTCGGCCACCTTTTCTTCCCTCTTCCTCACGTGCTCGAGCTGGGGCTTGGCATGGGTGTGGCTGCAGGTGGGGACGGCGAGGCATGAGAGGCTGGCTCGGACTGGTGGGGACAGTTGGCAGCGAGAGAGAGAGAGAGGGTGAGCTAGGGTTGGGCTCCGCATGGAGCTAGGCTTGGGGTTTGCTCGGGTTAGATTAGGGGAAGGAGGGGTAGCTCGGCAGGTCAGTGTTAGGGTTGAGCAAGAGGGGTAGGGTAGGGGTGGTGGCTCGGGTTAGAGATAAAGAGAGAGGAGGGTTTAGGGTTTGAGAGAAAAATTAAAGAGAGAGGGTAGGGTAGGGTCTTGGGGTTTTTGGTGGGGGTATGTGATCTAACAAGATCATTCAAGGTGATATGGAGGTGAGGAGAGGGGTAGGTTTTGGTTTGAGCAAAGGGAGGGGTTTGAGCTAGAGAGGAGAGAGCTAGTGTTTAAAGGTCAAATGGAAGGGAGAAAAATTAAGGTGGGGAGGATCTAGGTGAAGAGAAAAAAAATGGGCTCCACTTGTATATGCATGCACTATGGCTCAATAAAACAAAATGGTGGTGCTCTAAGAATGGTGGAGAAAAGAAAAGATCCCACTTGGCTTGATTCCCAAAGAACCAAGATCCACTCAATAATCAAAGTAAAAAACCAAAAGAATATAATGGTGGTGATATGCATGGTCCATGCATGGGCATTAAATGCCATGTTTTATGTTGTGAAAACAAAACAATGATCATGGCATTTATGCACATGCATTCCAAAATATGGATTAAGGCCAAACTAAAGGAAAATGGAATCGGATCCATCCAAACCCACATGAGCTAGTTTAAATGCTAAAAGAAAAGTAAAGCTCATGGATATCTGGATGGTGGAATTATAAAGTGGTGTCCAAGAAAGGTGATGGACTTGGATAAAATATATGCCCCCAACTCAACTTGGGCATCAAGCATTTTATCAAGAACCAAATTCAATATATCAAGAGTCAATACAATTAATAATGCATATGAGAGAAGAACCAAAAGAGAAGGGGTTTTATATGATGCTCAAATGCAAGGTGGCATGATGACATGAGCATGATATAATTATGATGCAACAATTATATGTAGGAAGTAGCCATTATATTACTAAACCATGTAGCATTACATATGTTATACAGATGGGATGCTACAACTCTCCCCCACTAAACAGGAATCTCGCCCCGAGATTCTAGGAAGAAGAAGAAGACACGAAGAGGGTAGGATACTTGGCACGGAGCTCATCCTCGCGTTCCCAAGTGGCTTCATCAACGGAATGGTGCGACCACTGCACCTTGCAGAACTTGATGGACTTGTTGCGAGTCCTTCTTTCTGCGACTTCAAGGATTTTTATGGGGTGTTCTTGATAAGACAGATCTTCTTGGAGATTGATGAGTTCATGGTCCACGGTCCTTCCGGGATCCTTGAAGCACTTCTTGAGCTGAGAGATATGAAAGACATCATGAACCTTGAGTTTTTCAGGGAGCTCAAGAGCATAAGCAACTTCTCCTCTTCTTCCACGAATTTTGAAAGGACCAATGTATCTAGGAGCCAGCTTTCCTTTGATACCACACCGGTGCGTGCCTCTCATGGGAGTGACACGAAGGTAAACGAGATCACCAGGGACATAATCTATGTCCGTGTGCTTTCTGTCATAATTGCTCTTCTGGCGACTTTCAGCAATCTTCAGGTTTTCAAGAATGATGTGAACTTTCTCCTCCGCTTGAGTTACAATGTCGGGGCCAAACAATGTTCTTTCGCCTGCGCCCGACCAACCAATCGGAGTTCTGCATTTGCGACCATAGAGACTCAAATGGTGCAATCTTTAGTCTTTTCTGGAAGCTATTGTTGTAAGAGAATTCAGCATAAGGAAGACATTCTTCCCACTTCATGCCGAAAGAGATAACGCAAGCACGGAGCATATCTTCCAGAATCTGATTGATCCTTTCAACTTGTCCTTACGACTGAGGGTGGTAAGCTGCGCTGAAGTTCAATTTTGTTCCCAAAGCATTTTGGGAACTTCCCCAGAACTTGGAAGTGAAGATGCTTCCATGGTCTGAACTAATCTCAAGAGGAACTCCATACAGAGAGACAATTCTGTTGATATAGAGCTCAGCCAACTGAATTGCAGAAATTGTTTCCTTGACCGGAAAGAAGTGAGCCACTTTAGAAAGCCTGTCGATGACAACAAAGATTGCATTGTTGCCCTTTTGCGACCTTCGAAAACCAGTTATGAAGTCCATCTCTACTTTCTCCCATTTCCATTCTGGAGGCTTCAATGGCTATAGAAGACCGGAAGGTTTCTGATGGACAGCTTTAACTTTGCGACAGACGTCACACTCCGAGACATACTTGGCACAATATCGTTTCAACCCAGGCCACCAATATTGTGTTTTCAAGTCCATGTACATCTTAGTGCTGCCAGGGTGGATAAAAAGAACAGAATCATGCGCCTCCTTGAGAACTTGCTCTCTTAAACCTGGGTAGTTCGGAACAAACATCCGGTGTTCAAAGAAAAGAGTGCCTTGGTCGTCGATGTGGAAAGACTCATACTTCGGAAGCTAAATGTTGGATATGATCTTTTTAGTGTAAGGACCACCAAGTTGAATGGAGCGAACTTTTTTTCCAAGAGCGGTGTTGCCAGAAGGTTCAGAAGATACCCTTGATCCACAATTTCAAGGTTGAGCTTGCGGAATTCCTCGCACAAGAGAGGCTGTTGTTCTTCCACCATGAGGTTGTTGACATAAGCTTTTCGGCTGAGAGCATCGGCCATGACATTAGCTTTGCCCGGAGTGTAGTTGATGGTCAAATCGAAATCATTTATTGCTTCAATCCACCTCCTTTGACGAAGGTTGAGATCAGGCTGTGTGAAGATATACTTCAGACTCTTGTGATCAGAAAAGATCTCACAACGGTTGCCAAGCAAGTAATGCCTCCATACTTTCAAAGCAAAGACAATTGCTGCGAATTCGAGGTCATGTATAGGATAGTTGATCTCATGCGTCTTCCACTGTCGAAAGCATAAGCAACAACTTGTTTTTCTTGCATAAGGACCGCACCCAATCCTTGCAATGAAGCGTCACAGAATATCTGGAAAGGCTTTGATGTATCTGGAGGAATCAAGACTGGTGTGGAAGTGAGCTTCTCTTTGAGTGTTTCAAAGCTTGCTTGACATGCCGGAGTCCAAAGGTATTTCTTGCCTTTCTTGAGGAGATCGGTAAGAGGCTTCGCAATCTTCGAGAAGTTTTGAACGAAGCGACGGCAGTAACTAGCCAAACCAAGGAAACTCCGGACTTCTTTGACATTTATGGGTGGCAGCCAGTCAACAATTGTCTTAATAGTTTCTGGGTTGACGGCAATGCCCTTGGCAGAGATGACGTGACCAAGGTAGGTGACTTGAGGCAGCCAGAACTCACACTTGGAGAACTTTGCATACAGGCGGTTCTCACGAAGCTTGTTTAGGACACACCGAAGGTGTTCTTCATGTTCTTCTTTTGACTTAGAATAGAGTAGAATGTCATCCAGATAGACCACAATGAACTTATCAAGATACTCCATGAAAACCGAGTTTGTAAGCCTCGAGAAGGTGGCAGGTGCGTTGGTGAGACCGAAAGACATGACCGTGTACTCATACAGGCCATAGCGGGTGGTGAAAGCTGTTTTGGGAATATCTTCCTTGCGGATCTTGATTTGATGATATCCACTTCTCAAATCAAGCTTAGAGAATACCACAGCTCCAGCTAGCTGATCGAAAAGATCATTAATCCGCGAAAGGGGATATTTATTCTTGATGGTTTTAGCATTGAGAGCCCGATAGTCAACACAAAGTCTATCAGTCTTGTCTCGCTTCTTCACAAAGATGGTTGGGCTACCCCAAGAAGAAGTACTGTGCTGAATGAAACCCAACTTCTCTTGTTCATCAAGCTGGTGTTTGAGTTCAGCCAATTCAGCAGGACCCATTTTGTAAGGCCGCTTGGAGATAGGAGCGGTTCCAGGTTCAAGTTCAATCACAAACTCGACCTCACGATCCAGAGGCATACCTGGCAACTCTTCAGGAAAGACATCTGGGAACTCACAGACCACCGGAACACTCTGAATAGCTTCCATATCATCATCATTCAGAGCCGCCAAAGAGAAAAGCTGAATTGTAGGAGTCAAACTTGGAGAATAGACTATATGGCCTTCAGGAATTTTCAAAGAAACCGAACGTTCAGCACAATCAATCACAGCTGCATTTGCTGTTAACCAACCCATGCCCAAGATAACATCAATGTCAGAATTGCCGAGAATGATCAATGAGGCCAGAAACGAAGAACCACCAATCTCAATTTGATTGCCATGGCTGATCTTGGTAGATAACAATCTTGCCCCAGGAGAAAGAACCATTAACTTTTTATCCAGCTGGTCTATAGCAAGCTCATGCTCATTTGCAAATTTGTGAGACACAAAAGAATGCGATGCACCAGAATCAAACAAAACTCGTGCAGGAACTGAGTTAACAGGAAGCATACCCATCACAACTCCAGATGCATGCTCTGCTTGAGCGATGTTGACACAGTTAGCACGAGCAACCATAGACCCGGGCTTGGTATTGATGTTGAGAGCCCGAGGTGGAGGTGCACGAACCATAGAAGAACTTGCCGCAGGTCTTGGAGGTGGTGGTGGAAGAGCTTTGTTGTTCATTGGACAATTCCAGTGCTGATGCCCAGTGTTTCCACAAGTGTAGCAAGCACCAGGTGGACGTGGAGCAGCGTAGCCAGGGACTCCGCCAGGCGCTCCAGGGTAGTTGTGGTTGTAGCCCCTAGGAGCCGCGGTGAAGGAGTTTGGTGGCCTTGCGCTGTAGCTTGACGGTCTTGGTGGAGCCGGGAGCGACGGTGGAGTGTTACGAACCCACACGCGGCGCTTAGAAGGAGCTGCCATAGCTGAAGAGCTTGCTGCATCGTGGCTGTGTTTCTTTGACTCCTCAAACACCTGCCTACTTGCTTCTTCCTGCAGAGTTGTATGTTGGAGTTCCAGAAAAGACCCCGGCCTTGCATGAGTGATTGCATATTTAATGGATGCATTGAGTCCTTGCCTGAACCTCTTCTGCTTCTTCTTGTCATCAGAGATCTCATCGCCACCATACCGAGCAAGGTTCATGAAGTTCCTGATATAGGTATTGACATTGTCATTGCCCTGCTTCAGGTTGAGAAACACTTCCTTCATCCTTTCCATGATAATTTCTGACAGATATTGCTCTTTGAAAGCCGCAGTGAATTGCTCCCAAGTAGGCTGAAAACCAGAGAGGTCTGCCTTGAGGTAATTTTCCCACCACAGAGCTACATCTCCCTTCAGAAGGTGAGTGGCACATTTGACCCATTCTTGCTCAGGAACATCCGCAGTCATCAGCAACCTTGATATTTCACGCAGCCAATCATCCGCATCAAGTGGCTGATCAGACACCTCAAATTGGCGTGGGTTGAACTTCAGAAAACTCTTGATGTCTCCTCGCTTGGGAGGTGGAGGTAGCGGAACAAACTCATTCCTCCTCACGCTTTCTTCGAAGCGCTGCTGGTTCTGCTGCATAGTGCCCAAGGCATTTGCAATACTTGCCAAAGCAGCCCCCAGTTCAGGTGGTATGTCCTCCTTAGAACGGCGTGGTGGTGCCATCCCGTGTTTGATATAAAACACAAGTCAGTACTATAATGGAGAATAATAATAATCCAAAATAGTACCAAAATGGAATTAACCAAGATTAAAGGATACAATTCATTGAGATGATATTAAAATATCAACAAAGTTCAAAGCATCTAGAAGATATTAAGCATATCGCACACGACTGAACAAGGAGTGTGGTACACAAACTAACAAAGAAAAATTTTCCGCAATTTTCGGCATTAAAATACCACTATATGCGCAAAACCACTTAACGAATCAAGATTAGTAACTCTACTAATTCAATATACAAGAGCGAATGATAAAAGTAGTGGTATTTCGTGACTCCATCCCGCACTCAAATCATTACTCCGCACATGAATTAGTAAAACACATATCCCAACACCTTCTTCTTAAGATGAACCTAAAGATTAGTAACTACGGAAACGAACACCCCAAACAAGATAACGTCGGATAACAAAGAGTAAGACAGATCGCACCGGTATACAACGAATCAGATAGATCGCCTCGGTTTACAAAGGCCTGTCGGTATGGAATGTACCAACAGTTGATAACCAAAAGGCAGATAGCGATAACATTTGGATGCAACAGATAGACAAAGAATTCACACACACACACACAACCTATGGTACTACGGAACCCAGAACACATGAATCCTAGTTTGAATTTTAGAAGAGGATTGAAAACGTTACACTTCCTTACCAAAAAAAGGGTGGGTGGGTGGGTAAGAAGAAAAATGGAAGCAGTCCTACTCTCATGTTTTGTTTTTCCCTAGTATACATAACTACCAAAAATATTTGCTAGACTGACAACGACCATTTTGGCAGAGACCCTGAAGGGCGGGATGGCTCTGATACCAATTGTAACTACCTCGGTGAATTACGCTCTTAGTTACATGCCTGGATGAGCGAAAGTAGTTAAAATAGTACGGTGGGGACCGGGGCCACTCACGGTAGACCTTTTGGCCGTCCTAACCACTTTCAGAACATCGGGACAAGAACGAGCGGTGTAATCGGCAGGCGAAGGGATCAACTACATACACAAGTGAGTATGTATGCAAGCCACTTACAACAGTCCTCAGAGCCATTCCATCTAAAAGAAATAGAAATATTGCAACGCCATACGGCAAGACCCAAATATCCTAGATAGACATCATAGTTTCGGATAGCTCCTCATACATCAAACATCAGAGTATCAGGCGGAAGCGGAAAACAAGATCCGAGTACGAATAAGAAGCAAATCAGCATAAGATGCCACATAAACAAACACATCTCGCCCACAGATCTCACGTATCCCCGTTCCCGGAATCTCTACACCGAGTGATCGTTGCCAACATCATCCGTCTCCTCCACCCAGTATCCATGTTGCGAGTACACCTATTCATCTGAATCAAACAATTTATCGTGTGAGACCCTAGGGGTACTCAGCAAGTCTTTATGCCTCTAAAGGGGCCATATACCTGGGGTGATGCAATTGCAGCAAAAGATAAAACTATCAAGTCTATAGATACTCGCTAACCATCTGTCTAACCAATGATAGACGGATGTCCGTTAATTAGTAACAAAAGTTATAACAGTATAATTAACCGATCCATCCTCCTTCTCGCTTACCAACGAGAGAGCGGACGAGCAACCCATCCGTTGGCAGTTTTATTAACCATTCCATGAGTATTGCACTATTTACTAATCAGGTACTTAGTCAGATTAAAAGCGGTACTTTAGTTATACTTGTCTATGATCGAGAAACTGTGCTCCAAGTCGTCCATAACCATGGACACGGCTTTCAGAAAGATTTACCCTACAGGGGTGCACAAATAGCAACACACACTCGATCAACCTCGGAAAAAACAACTCAAAACCCAACGAGGCATTCACGACAAAGCGATCACAGGATTCAGAAATTTTTCAGGGGGCCACCCCATTAAGCTTCGGTGGGGTTTAAAAATAAAGGCTATGCAGTACTTAGGATTCAATTTAATGCAATCACGACTCAATGATACAAGAATAAGATAGAGGCAATAGGTACTATATGTATGCAAGCATGTGGTAGTGCTTGCCTGGTAGCTCAGTTGAAGCGAGAGATGGATCTGGGTAGAACTCCTGTGATTCCTGATAATTCTCCTACTGGGCGTCTATTCGAAGAAGAACCAAACAAACAAGGACCAACATAAATAAAGTGCACAAGCATATGAATTAAAATGCGACAAGCAAACAAGCATGCCATGATGAATGATGCACAATTTACATGGCATTAAAGTAGCATGTCAAGGGTGAGGTGTGGGTACAAGAATAATGCATTTTATTCTTTATTTGGTCAAGTTTTATTGCCATAAACAGTTCTGATTTTTAATACTGACGTGATGCATGCTTCAATTCAGAACAAGGAATGCATAGTTAGAACGGTCTTGTCGCGCTGATCGATTTAGACCTATTATTTGTCAAATTTGGAGTTGTAGAATTAAAGTTATTAATTTATTAAGAAAAGGGTATTTTATTGTAATTTTAATCATCTCGAAAATTTAAAGTGTCCAAACATTATTTTGAATGGCATATTTGAATTCCTCACATTTTTCTGATTCAAAAACATATATCATTTGTATTATTTGGATTTATAATTTAAAAGTTATTTAAAAATAGATTTGAATTTGTATTTAAACATTTTCTGAAATCATTTGTTTTAAACAGATAAACAGCTGGACTTTTTCCACCCAGACAAAACTAGCCCCAGCCATAGACAGGTGGGCCAGCGCTGACTGTGCGGGAACGACGTGCAAAACCTTTTTACACCGGCACATAGGCTAGCCCAGGAGACCGACAGGTGGGTCCAACGGGGCCGCGGGTCCACTGCGCACGCGGCCAGGCAGTGGGCGACACGTGGTGGATCCGGGGACTGCGGGTTAGGGTTTTTTTGGAACCTGGGGGATTTTCTGCTAAAGAGTTAGAGGGGCTGACTGATGGGGCCTGATGGACTGCGGGTTGAGCAGTAAAGATGTAGGGGGGGGATTTCAAAGTGCGCACGACACTGTGGATCTTCCCTGCATCTCTGACGCGACTGACGGAGACGCGAGCGGCGCGGTGGGGGCTCGAACCCGCGACGCGGTGCGTGCGCGCAGGCGGCGGTGACCACTAGGCTAGGCGGGGGTTGTTGGAGGAGAAGGGGGACGCGCCTAGGTAAGTTAGCGCGGCGCGCAGCAGGCCAGTGCACATGCACGTGCATGCACTGAGGGCGTTCGGCTCGTGGATCCGTGCGTACATGAAGAACAAGACGAGGAGAGGGTGTCCAGGAGGATCGTGGGCTCACCACGGGGCTGCTGGTGGAGACAGATCGGACTGAGACGCTGTGGATCGCCGGCGATGCAGACGGACGGCAGGGCTAGGTTTCGGGCGGCGCGTCGGCGTGCAGCTCGGCCTGGGGCTCCTCCTCCTCGTCTGCGGGTACAGGGCGATGCTGGGGGACGGCTTGTTCTTCCTCGACGTCCAACACTCCATGCTGCCGGCTAGAACGGGTAGATGGGGTGGGGGCCGACGGTGGCCGCCGGGGTGTGAGAGAGAGGGAGTCGCAGGCAGGGGTGGGGAGAAGAAGGGCGAGGTCCTGGGGATCTGGGGATGCAGAGGAGGCGTGGGGAAAGAGATAAAGGCGAGGGAGAGAGAGGAGGATGTCGTGGGGGATCGGTGAAGTGAAAAGGTGGCTCGGCCACCTTTTCTTCCCTCTTCCTCAGGTGCTCGAGCCGGGGCTTGTCATGGGTGTGGCTGCAGGTGGGGACGGTGAGGCATGAGAGGCTGGCTCGGACTGGTGGGGACAGCTGGCAGCGAGATAGAGATAGAGAGAGAGAGAGAGAGAGAGAGAGAGAGAGAGGGTGAGCTAGGGTTGGGCTCGGCATGGAGCTAGGCTTGGGATTTGCTCGAGTTAGATTAGGGGAAGGAGGGGTAGCTCGGCAGGTCAGGGTTAGGGTCGAGCAAGAGGGGTAGGGTAGGGGTGGTGGCTCGGGTTAGAGAGAAAGAGAGAGGAGGGTTTAGGGTTTTAGAGAAAAATTAAAGAGAGAGGGTAGGGTAGGGTCTTGGGGTTTTTGGTGGGGGTATGTGATCTAACAAGATCATTCAAGGTGAGATGGAGGTGAGGAGAGGGGTAGGTTTTGGTTTGAGCAAAGGGACGGGTTTGAGCTAGAGAGGAGAGAGCTAGTGTTTAAAGGACAAATGGAAGGGAGAAAAATTAAGGTGGGGAGGATCTAGGTGAAGAGAAAAAAATGGGCTCCACTTGTATATGCATGCACTATGGCTCAACAAAACAAAATGGGGGTGCTCTAAGAATGGTGGAGAAAATAAAAGAGCCCACTTGGCTTGATTCCCAAAGAACCAAGATCCACTCAATAATCAAAGTAAAAAACCAAAAGAATATAATGGTGGTGATATGCATGGCCCATGCATGGGCATTAAATGCCATGTTTTATGTTGTGAAAACAAAACAATGATCATGGCATTTATGCACATGCATTCCAAAATATGGATTAAGGCCAAACTAAAGGAAAATGGAATTGGATCCATCCAAACCCACATGAGCTAGTTTAAATGCTAAAAGAAAAGTAAAGCTCATGGATATCTGGATGGTGGAATTATAAAGTGGTGCCCAAGAAAGGTGATGGACTTGGATAAAAGATATGGCCCCAACTCAACTTGGGCATCAAGCATTTTATCAAGAACCAAATTCAATATATCAAGAGTCAATACAATTAATAATGCATATGAGAGAAGAACCAAAAGAGAAGGGGTTTTATATGATGCTCAAATGCAAGGTGGCATGATGACATGAGCATGATATAATTATGATGCAACAATTATATGTAGGAAGTAGGCATTATATTACTAAACCATGCATCATTACATATGTTAGACAGATGGGATGCTACACATGCCGACTGACCCAACGGAATCTGAGGGATATCTCCCCGCGGCAAAGGAGTTGGCCTGGCGGGCGGCACCGGCCAGGGAGGTGGTCCCTTCGCCCCAATTGGGGAGAAGGTGTACCTTAAATCTCAGCTGGTACGTGGCATAAGCCTGCCAGTCTCTGACTTCTTCATGGATGTCCTCCGGCACTTTCGGGTACTCCCCCACAATCTCTCTCCCAACAGCATTCTAGTCCTTAGTAATTTTGTAGCTTTGTGCGAAGGATTCCTAGGCATAAAACCTAGGTTAGATCTGTTCGTGTACTTCTTTACCGTCAAGAAAGAGTCCGTAGAGTCCAAGGACGAATTGCGAATCTACGGAACCATTAGCTTCAAGATCCGGCCTAGCCGCCACTTCCCCGCATCGTTGGGAATGAGTCCTGCAAGAACTGGCAGCACACGTATTTCTACGGTCCAGATATCCCTTTGCTTGACCGCCTTGAGACTTATCCCGACTTTGTCGATGGAGCTGCCACCGAAGTGCCCGCATGGTGGACCCCAGCCTCTCTTCCCTCCGATGATGAAGCCAATCATGCCGTAAGGCAGATGGAATGGCTCATAGACGGAGGTATGACTGGCTTGGACCTGGTCATGTGCTGGTTTGTTAGGCGGATCCAGCCTCTGTAGCACCGTGTCGAGTTGATGAGCAAATACACTCAAGATAGGAGGGATCCCCTGCGAATTTGATGGGATAACTTCTCTACTGACTCCATCAAACTCCGGCTTAAGGACATCGTCAAGGTGAAGGACAAGAAGCGAGGCTTCAAGATCACCTACGACATGTTCGATTACGGAAAGTGCCCAGAGGTAGCTTTATGTTTCCTTTGTTGCTCCTTACATGCTCTAAGGTTTTTCCGACTTGAAGTTGTCAGTCTAACACTCCTCTGTATCCCAGCTGGCGACTTTGGCGGCGGATCAAATGGACTACCAGGTCTATGATCCAAAGCTAAAGGATATCCAGGTGGTGTCCGATGATGACGACTCCAAGGATCAGCCAGCTCTGGCAGCGCAAAAGCGGAAGAGCTCCACCTCTAACACTGCTACCTAGGCCAAGAAGAAGAAATCGGAGAGTGGAGTCTCCAAATGATCCACTACCTCCTTAGAGGCAGACAAGAAGAAGAAATTCACTGGCATTCCCCTCACCAAGGCTCCTGCCGTGGAGTAAGTACTTTCATTCTCTAGCTTGTATTTTTTCAGCTTATACCTTTTTTCAACTCTTGTACTTATACTTAGTATGTTCTAGGAGGAAATCCGGTGTTAGTTTGAAGCGATCCTCCAAAGATGTTGGAGGGTCAAAAACATTCGTGACATGATGACCAGGGACGTGGCCGCCAAGCCCTCTCCCGCTGCTT
Organism: Avena eriantha; assembly: GCA_910589775.1. NCBI lineage: Eukaryota > Viridiplantae > Streptophyta > Magnoliopsida > Poales > Poaceae > Avena > Avena eriantha. Next base: position 364,409,246 of record OU342742.1, read on the forward strand.
CTCCCCTTTCTTGTTCTATGTTGAGACATATGGAGGTTGATTGTTTAATGGTTACTCCTAAGACTCTTGTTGTTTCTGAGCCTTCACCGATCGAGGAGGTGGAGTTGCATGCAACAGTAGATGGTCAACTCCTTTCTCACTTAGTTGGTGAAGTATCAAAGGTGGGCTTTGATGAGACCGATTAGGGTTCATTATTTGAGCTTACAGCTTCTGGTCGAAAATTGAAGGGCCACAAATCTCATAAGAGGTCTCGTGTATCCAAATCCCTTATTATTTCTCAATGAATGGCATGTTCTTAAATAGAAGAGTTCTTCGTGACTTGGATAAATATTTGTTCTTTGCCGATTGCGTGAGAGATCATAATTTGGATTTTTTGGGTATTTCTGAGACTAGCATACGCGATTTCTCACAAGCTCAACTCAATCGCCTTTCTGGTGGAGTGGAGTTTAGGTGGGTATCACGTCCGTCACGGGGTCGATCCGGGGGAATCATGTTAGGCATCCGAAATGAGACTATGGAAGTCTTAGCCAGTTTGGTTGGAGAATTTTTTATTAAAGTCCATATCCGTAACAAGGCTGATGATTTTCTGTGGTCTCTGGTCGCCGTATACAGGGCTGCCCAGGAGGTTTTTAAGGCAGACTTTTTACATGAGTTGGTCAATCTGACTAAGGACAATTCGTAACATATTCTCATAGGCGGAGATTTCAACTTGCTCAGATTTCCTCATGAGAAAAGTCGGGGCTATTTTGATGATCATTGGCCTTTCATGTTCAATGCTGTCATGGAAAGCGTGGATTTACGAGAGGTTACAATGATCGAAAAATATTTCACTTGGGCTAATAGTCTTCCCGAGCCTACATATGAAAAATTGGATAGGGTGCTTATGGATACCGAATGGGAAGATAAATTCCCTATGGTAACTCTTCGTGCCCTAGAACGTATTGAGGCTTTATCGGATCATGCTCCTATTTTATTGTCTGTTGGAACACCACCACGAAAATCCTAACATAGTTTCAAATTTGAACTTGGATGGATGGAACATGATGGTTTCCATGACTTGGTGAAGGCTATTTGGGAGAAATCTGATAGTGGTCAAATGCCTATACAACGATGGAACAATAAAATGCGTGCCTTACACAAATTCCTTTGTGGTTAGGCCAGACATACTGCTGGAATCCTTAAAAAGAGAAAATACACCTATCATCTATTATTAATGATTTAGAGGCTTCTACGGAAGTTAGGATTTTATCTGCACAAGAGACTGAGCTTAAAAACCAATCAAATGCATAAATTGCCAGACTACTCCGCGAGGAGGAACTAAAATGGTATCAACGCTCTAGAGCGAGATTCATTCTGGAAGGAGATGCGAACACAAGATACCTCCATGTTGTGGCTAATGGAAAGCATAAGAAGAAACTTATTCACTCTCTTATCCAGGATGAAGGTATGATTGAGGGGTAGGAGCAACTTAAATCATATATTAATAGTTATTATAAATATTTGTTTGGGGCACCACCAGAGAATTCCTTCTTGCTAGATGAGTCCCAAACTGCGGATATTCCTCAGGTTTTTGTTTTGGAAAATGACTTCCTAACCGCTACGTATACGGAGGATGAGTTTCTGAAAGCCATTTTTCAGATGGAACATAACAAGGCACCAGGGCCTGATGGCTTTCTGGCGGAATTTTACCAAAATTTCTAGGAAGTTATCAAAGGGGACCTCATGCAATTGTTTGTGTTCCTGTATGCCGGGCAGTTAGACCTTTTTAGACTCAATTTTGGGAACATAATTTTACTTCCTAAGGTTAATAACACAGAACAAATACAACAATATCATCCAATCTGCCTTCTTAACGTTAATTTAAAATTTTCACTAAAGTTGCCACGATAAGACCAAATTCGTTTGCTGACCATGTTGTAAGCCCATCTCAAATTGCGTTCATGCAAGGAAGAAATATCCTAGATGGGGTAGTAATCTTGCATGAAAATTTTCATAAACTACACTCAAAGAAGTTGAATGGTGTATTGTTCAAAACTGACTTTGAGAAGGCTTATGACAAAGATAATTGGTCTTTCCCTCAGCAAACACTTTGTATGAAAGGTTTTTATGAGGAGTGGTGTGCCCTCATACGGTCTTTTGTGGCTGATGGTAGTGTTGCCATCAATGTCAATGATGACACTGGCAAATACTTCGAGACCAAAAAGGGCTAAGACAAGGGGATCCATTATCGCCTATACTATTTAACATAGTGGCTGATATGTTGGCTATCCTTATCGAGAGAGCTAAGGCTGATGGCCAAATTGAAGGATTGGTTCCTCATCTGGTTGATGGTGGTCTATCCATTCGTCAATACGCGGACAATACAATCTTATTTATGGAACATGACTTGGAGAAAGCTAAGAAGCTGAAATTAATATTATCAGTATTTGAGCAACACTCTGGATTGAAAATTAACTTCCATAAAAGTGATTTGTATTGTTTTGGGGAGGCTCAAAACAAGGCCCACCTATATGCTGAACTTTTCGGCTCTAGTCAGGGGAAATTTACAATCAACTATCTAGGAATACCGATCCACTATCAGCATCTCATGATTGCTCAATGGAAAATCGTTGACGAAAGACTCCAAAATTTCCTTAATAGTTGGAAAGGTAAATTGCTATCCCTTGGTGGAAGACTGGTTCTCATAAATTCAGTACTCACCAACATGGTATTGTATATGATCTCGTTTTTCCAACTTCCGAAAGGTGTCTTGAAGAAAGTGGATTATTTCCGATCAATATTCTTTTGGCAAGGGGATAGTGAAAAAAAAGAAATATTGACTGGCCAAATGGAATGTCGTTTGCCGACCAAAAGAATATGGTGGACTGGGCATACATGATTTGCAAGTCAAAAACACCGCGCTTCTTGGTAAATGACTTTTCAAACTACTATCGGAAGATGGTGTCTAGCAAACCATTCTACAGAGGAAATATGCTGGTTCCAAAGCTGTATCTCAAGTGGTTTGGAAACCCGGTGACTCACATTTTTGGGCTGGACTAATGGCATCCAAAAAACATTTCTTCCGTTTTGGTGTTTTCAATATTAAGGATGGATCACATATTAGGTTCTGGGAAGATAAATGGCTTGGCCAAACTTCTCTTCGCGAACAATACCAAGCTCTATACTTGATTATTAGGCACAAAGGAGATACCCTCTCCTTAGTATTGGGATCAGATCCTCCTAATGTGTCTTTCAGATGAAGTCTCTTAGGTCCTAGACTCGTATCGTGGAACAATCTTCTAGTACGATTATCCATGATACAGTTGTTTGAGGGGGTGGATGAGTTCAAATGGAAACTACTAGAGAGTGGTGAATTTTCAGTTGACTCATTATATAGAGCACTGATCCAACCTGATATTCCAGTGGTTGATAATTCTAAAATTTGGAACATGAAAATACCCCTTAAAACAAAGATTTTCACTTGGTATCTTCGTAAAGGGGTCATTCTTACAAAGGATAATCTTGTTAATAGGAATTGGCATGGAAGTCCATAATGTGTTTTTGTCATCATAATGAGACAATTCGGCATTTATTCTTCCACTATAAATTTGCTTGTACTATATGGTCAATCATCCATGTAGCCTCTAGTTTATCTCCTCCACGCTCAGTTACCAATGTATTTAGTAACTGGTTGCACGGGATACACGATAAATATGGGACTTTATTTAGGGTGGGAGCGCTTGCCATTATTTGGTCGCTTTGGCTATGTAGAAATGACAAGATTTTTAATAACATTGTGTCTTCTTCTCTTCAGGTGATGTATCGAGCCACGACTATCCTCTGATCATGGACTACTCTCCAATGTATGGAGTTTCGTGACTTGTTTGTGGAGGGGTGTACGCAGTTGGAGGCCACGACAAGGGATATTTTCTCCCGACATGGATGGCAGCGTGACCTGCGGATAAACCTGCCATAGCTCGATGCGTGTCTTCATTTTTTATCTTTCTTGTAATGTTGATACCTTTGTTTTGGTCACTTTGTATGTGGTTGATCGGATGTGTGCATCCTAGCTATGCAGAGACCGGGTGTATACATTATAAATAATAATAAAGTGCACATTTCCAAAAAAAATTCTTAATAAGAATGCACCACAAAGACTTATTATTTGCAACAATCTCGAACCATCGAAATATCTAGAAACTCGAGCTTGCCAGATCTCATATGGTGTTGTTTCCGCGAATCTTTTGATGCCCCTAATACTTTTGAGTGTTTACTAAATCAATCTCTAAACTCTAATTCCTAACTTTAATTCATTCGAAGATAATTTGGACCATATGTATTTCATACACTATGACTATGATATTCAGACAATTCAATACACTTTGAATTTTCTAATTATCATAATTTGTGAAATAGTTTTTCACAAGTCCTTTTATGATAATTGGTTATTAACTTTAATTTTGAATCACTTTGATCAAATCATAGAGATTTTGGAATTCTTGTTAATTTTATATCCACTTCATTCTGAAATCATTTGAACAACTCAAATAGTTTCAAACTTGTGTTTCATTAAGTAAATTAACGTATCTACTTAAACTCACCATGAAGTTTATAAAATAATGATTTCCACTATCTATTGAAAATACAATCATATGTATAAAATTCAACAATCATTCTCATATCATCGCTTTACAAGAATGCGTACTTTTAGTCATTCTGTCCAATGAGGCATGGTTTTGCAAAGTCTCTAGATCAAATATCTAAGACCCCAATTTTAATTAACATGAAAAAGATGGAATAACCACAATAACTTAAAGCATAGTGTTATTCAATATTTAAACTTGAATATATTTTGGCAATTTTCATAATAGTCATTTTATCATATAGATAAAAACTAGAATGACTTGTTTATAATCCCAATGTGAATCTTAAAAGAAATTATTCATAAAAATAGAACAACTGAATTGTTTCTTATTAATATGAATAACGGTCTGGCAATAAGCAAGACACACTAATAAGTTTCACAAACTTGATTACAAAGCTTTTATTCAAATCTACTAATCCTAATGATAAAATTCGAGGGAAGGAGTGTCGTCGGCCATCAACTAGCTTATTTGCCATCATCACGCCATCAGCGCCTCGTTCCATTCTGTAACCCTCACGCAGAGGGTCCTATTTTCAATAAAACAAGACTAAGTATCAAGTACTTGAAAACAACATAAGTATTTCATGGAAACATTTATTACTTGTATATCACATATACCTTTTCCATTGACGATGATCTCAACTTTGGGTTCAACCTTGGTGAAGGTCTCACGGCGCTCACGAAGGGTCGTATCGTCTCTACCGTCAGATTCATCAGGGAAATCTTCCAGGGGTTCACAGAGGACTTAGAGGAGATGATTTTTTATGAGGATCCTTCTTAGGCGTTGGTACTAGTCGATGAAATTCGACCCATGTAACTTAATTTTCTCCCCATTCATTAATGGACCAAAGATGTCCTGAACTGAAGGGATGACCATTATCTACAAGACATTTGCAAAAAGGACTTATACTAAGTTCATAATTGGAGTTGAAATTTTTAATCATATTAAAAAACAAGCTTACACTTAAACTATCATCCCTAAAGACAGTTCAGTGAATACATGAACCCTTTACACCACATCATCCTCGATGATCACGGCCTTTGATGCAGCTGCTAGGGTGGACTATATCCGTCGATCACATCATCCGTGACTCATCCTTGATATTTCGATATCCATGTTCCGAGGCCATGTATGTACATGCTAGCCTCGCCATTGTGCATACATGGCTTGCACCCACCATATGCGAACGTAGATATGTCTAGCACCCGATCATCACGACATGGTTCATAACGACGGACTTTCTTTGTGGTGAACCCTAATGGGAGAACACTACGTTGGTATTAATTAGGGATCATCCTATTTAAATGCTACCATTGTGTATCTAATACTAGGACTCAAACAAGACTCACACAAAGATTTAATCGTATCTAATCTAAATGTGACGTGGCATGGTTGTCGTCATGCTCCATGATCTCCATCATGTGCTCCGGCATGATCTACATCAGGCCACCAGTTTCACGCCAAGTCCATGATCCCACCGGTCTTGTCGTTCATCTTCATGATGACTTCTACTATACTACTTAGTAATAGGAAAAGTAGACTACCTTACCTCATTCACGAATGTAACCATATTGTAGGGATTCCGTGTATTAAAACAATAATTTTTACCCTACGCCCCTGAACCCCTGATGCTGCTAGGACCTATCTATTAGTAATACAGTAATGGGAGGGGCTTTTCACGAACTTACCCTTGAAGACCGAAAAGTGTTGTCAACGGTCAGGAGAGCGTGGTTGATGTAGACGAGCCGAAGCCGACCTCAAGGTCATGATGAAGTCCTTGCGCTCCTGTGGCTCCAACGACTTGAGTGCCTCAAGTGTGACACCTCGCGGGGAGTTACACATGTCCGGTGCCTAACGATGACTCCCGCTTCCCTGATCCAGCAGCAATTGCGGAAGTAAAGCTCCTGGATCCGAATCCCGCAGCGCGACGGTGCTCTGCAGTGAAGATGTCTCTTGTTTGCGCAGTCCAAACTTGGGACCACGGTCATGAGAGAGAGAATATCAATCGGAGGTCTTCCCAAAAGTGAGAAGACCTTTATTGAATATTGTGTGTATTTATCTGGCCAAATACCCCCACTATATATAGGGGGTGGGGAGGTACTACCTCCCTCAAAGTCCCGGGGTGGGACTAAAGGAGAGGAGAGGGGGAGGGGGTGGCACCGCCGTCCACCCCATGGACCCCACGTGGGGGGGGGGGGCTGGCCCACTAGGGCGCCAACCTCCCCTCTTGGCCCTTCTCCCTCTTGCCTCTTCCCTAATGGGCCCTCTTCCCTCCGGAATTGGCCCATTAAGCCTTTGATCTTTTATATTGATTTTCTCTTTATTAAATAATTATGAATAAATGATTAAATCAATATTTAACATTCATTCACATAGTATTCAATCTCTGTGGCTATGGAACACCTTCCACCTCCACTCTGGACATCCTCCAGACTTACCGAAACCCTTCTGGTTTTCTCTGTACTATTCTTTGGCGATTCTTCCAATCCTATAAACACTCTCTAAGCATCATCAAACCCTTAAGCGTGATACCCTACCGTTCGGGAACACTCCAAACATGGTCGGGTCACTCCCGGACCAATGATCAACAGAGGGACCTGGATGGCCATGTGACCCCTATGCGTTCCATGAATATCTTTCGTCGTTTGAACTAGGACGGTCGTGTCTTATTCCCTTTGTCTCTTGATACTTGCATTGCCCGAGATCTGATCAATGACATCACCATGTCGTGTTCAATATCGTTACCGAACAATGCTACTTGACTCGTTCCGACAAGTGATATCCCAATGATCAAATCACATGCTGCGCAACTATTGGATATAACTTCTTCGAGTGGGCCCTTGAGTATCTTTCCGTCACGTGGACGGAAAAAATCTCGCTTTTTACATATATTGCCTCTACGATTTCCTCCGATTACCTGAACACACCTTTATAACCACCGTATTACTAGATGGCGCTTGATGCTATGTATGCACTCTTGGGAGACAGTGATTGATATAGCCTCACGGTCTAAGGAATAGTTTACGAGGATCCATTTCTAATCATCATAACTTGAACTTCGTGACATGATCGGGTCACGATGTTTAGGTTGGGTATTGCTTCATCATCTCATTCTTAGAATGAGATGACTCCATTTCCAAATGGCATAAAGGCCACATGATCAGGAAACTTGATCATCTGTTGACCAATGAACCAGTGACTAGAGTTTCACTGGGAACCCCTGGTTGTTTATATATCACACGTGTATTGATGTTTCCACTCAACACAGTTATAGCATGATATAAAACTTAATCATAAACTTTATGAAATATGATAATAGTCCTAATAACTATTTGTCTCTAGGGCATATTTCCAACAGTCTCCCACTTACACTAGAGTACAAATACACAAGCTTCATTTGTTCTTAATCATTGACACCATATTACCGGTACCTTGAACATTCTTGTTCATGGAAGAGGTTGAGTCATGGGCCTGTACTTCACAGTCCCAAATCATTTGCAACTTACTAATGTCACTTTGATTGACATTAATACTTTATCATCACATGATAACATCTGTGTGTATGCATCGTTGCTATGGCAGCAGAACGAGGCTTGATTCCAGGAGCCTACAATGACTTTAGATCAACCTCGAGGGCTTTCTCATGGGCACTGTCCCCTGGGACACATCATTCTATGTTAAAAGCAAACTAGCCCCACCATAACATTATACAACACTTTAGATGTTACCCTTATCTATTATTATAAATGTATTCATCAAAATACGAGTGCACTCTATGCAAATTTCGTTGTTTTAGTTCACCTCACATCCTACTTGACTTTAATCAGTATTACAGGAGTTTACAACATATTCCCTTATAACATAACCCTTTTTGCTTTAAGATATGTCATCATTTATGGATTTGGAAACTATGTCTACAGTTCTCTATTAGACACTGTGGACAAACCTAGCTCAACTTTCATGATTCAAACTTAATCACTTTACAACGTTCCTTATTGGATCATATATTATGTTAAGTTATCATCTTGATTTTCTAAGATAGAACCTATGTCTCAACATAGTGGATGATGATCATCCTTTCTTTCTTTCAACCATTGATGTTAAACTTAATACAGTTCCTAACTTAAGTTATTAAGGACCAGCTCCTTAATTAACTTCTATTCTGAAACCCTTTTTCAGAATCCCTTAAGGAATACTACATAATATCATAATACACTTATTATCAACTTCTACTACCTATAAATACTTTTTTTATTGGTACTTGCGCTTTTATTCTCAACACACTTAAGAATCATTTCTATAAGCTCCCACTCAAAATATGTTCTAACATATTTGGGTATGAGTCACTACTCTTACTCAAACTATGTTCCTACATATTAGAATTTGAGACTTATATTTCACCCACTCATTTTCATGCAAATTGATATCCACTCACTATTTTGAACAACTTCAAAATCCTTTGATCAAATATCAAACTTGGAGTTTTACTATGAGATACTAGTACTTTACCAGTTTTAAATCCACTACACATTTAGCACTCTTGAATCAAATTCATTTGAATTCGTCCAATACTTGACAAATTGTGCTTTTGTCATCCAGCCCCTTTTCCATTATGGCTTTGCAGTCATTTGGGAAAATTCCAAGTAACTCCTTTTACTTGTGAGATTCAGCAACGAATTGCTTTCTAATCTCAAGTGAATTTTACTATGGGATTTATCATAATTCTAGTTTACCATTATTTCCTTAGTAGTTCGTAGGTATGTCATATTCCGAGAATCATGACAAATGATTCACAAATGTCTCCATACGAGATATGGGTTACATTTCGAATCCTACTTCATGTAGTGAAAACACCAGTGGGGGAAAATGTAGCATCCCATCTGTCTAACATCTGTAATGCTACATGGTTTGGTTTAATAATAAAATGCTACTTCCTTCATGTTTATCTTTGCATCATCATTATATCATGCTCATATCATCATGCCACCTTGCATTTTAGCATCATATAAAACACCTCTATTTGGTTTTTATCCCATATGCACTTGTTTAGTTATTAATTGTATTTACTTTTTAATATATTGTAGTTGGTTCTTGATATATTGCTTTATGCCCGATATGAGTTGAAGGCATCTCTCTTGTAAATCCTTCCATCTCACTAACTACACAACATCCCTTCTTCTTGTGCCATCTCCAATTCAACCATACATATGTATGTGGGCATCTTCTATTGTTCTTGGTATTTAATTCTAGCTCACCTATATATTTGCATGGTTTCACTTTTTCACACATGGGCATGTTCTGGTTGTCAGGCCATTTTCCTCCTGGCATCATGTGTTAAATCTTACTCCTGTATATATATTCCTGCTCATGTGTTTTTCTTACACACTACAAATCTTGCTATTCCTATGTGGGTTATTTTACTCTATCTCCCCAATCTGTGACATCTTCTTGTTTTGTTGGATAGGACAACAAAATATATACTTTTGCTAGAAAATATTTTTGTTGCTATCCAAATTCTCTTATGCCTATCGCTCCTTCCTTCTTTTAGTTTTTCTTGCAGACATGCCAGTTGGTTACACCTAGGTACGCTGACTGTTTTCATATTATGCTACATCTCTCAGTTCCAAATGTTTCTATTCTGGTGCAGATGTTGATTCCTCCTTTGCAAATCTAGACAGTTCTGAGACTACCCTGGTTTTCATTCGAGCAAACAACAGTAGCAGTGTTTTTTTGCTTCAGTAAGCTGAAGGAGCATTGTCGCTAGACGGCAGAGAGCATTAGTAGTGATCACTGCCTGGATCGCTCCAGCGTCGTCGGTTTCCGGCCTCCCGGAGTCCAGGTGGGCCAACCCAATACCGCCCAAGCCCGCAGCTGCTACCGAGAGTTTCATCTCGTGTACCGGTTCCCTTGCCGTTACTGTGCTTCTTCCCTCCATCCTCCTCCGTTCAGCGGCAGAGGAGAAGAAAAGAGACGGAGGAGCAGGTGCCCGTCCACCGCCATCATCCTCGTCACCAGCTCGATCTATCACGTCTACCGCCCCTCCTCTTTTATTCCCCGTCCTGGATGCAGAAACCCTAGATTGAACCCGTCTCTGTTTCCCTCTTTTTCCCCACTACCATGGCCGCGAGCTCGGGAAGCTTCGCGCCGCCGTGCTAGCCTGCACCAGGAGAAGCTGGGTGGCGGAGAAGCTGCGCCGTCCACGTACACGTCGAACGAGCCAAGGGGGATGCGTTGGGGTGACCCGGAGCAGCTTCCCTGTGAGAGTCCGTGGGCGCCGCTACTTCACGTCGTCGCCATCTATGTCGCCGTCCTCCCATGTCAATTCCGAGGCCACTGCCGACTTCGTGGTGAGTCCTTCTCCCCATTCCCCTCCTTCCCTGTCATGGACCAGCCCAACTCGACGGTGCCCGCTTCAGAATTCACAGTAGGTGCCGCGCCTGTGTGCGTGAGGTTCAGAGATGCAACGATATTTGTCCTCGTCAGTTTCAGCTAAAACCAGATCCTGTTTAGTTTTATTGAAATTCAACCTGCGTCGATCAAAAACACAGGCCAACTGGTATCGTAGCGGCTACTGCCCTAATCTACTCCAACAAGATCCCTGGATCAAATCCCCTTTGAAGTATATTTAAATCAATCTGTTTTATTCTGATTTTGGTATCCGAGGCAATTCTTTGCCTGAACCTCCCGTTGCAGCATGTCCGTTATCTTTTATTTTGTAGGAAACCAGTTCCTGGCCTTGATTCCTTAGTAGAAACCGTGCCACCTTATAACCAATAATCACTGACTATCTCAATGGTTAGCCCCTTGGTCCTTGTTCTATCAGTGCAGAGTTCAAGTCCCTTGGCCACCAAGTCTGAACTTTTTGCTCACTGAATTCCAACCAAGTCTGGACCTGAACCGTCTATCCAAAATTTTAGTCAGCATTTTTTTTTGCAAACCAAACCCCAAGCTTGGCTGTTCAATACACATCTGCCCCGACAACTTGTGCATCTTTCTCAAACCCCCTGTCCAAGATTCAAAACCCTACTAACTTATAAAATAAATAACAGATCTAGAATTTTTCAAAATGAATAGAATTTGGAATTGTTAAAGGATTTCAAATATAAATGTTTTTATGATTTGGAATATTATCAATGCTTAAACATTAAATGATTCGACTTCGTCTATTAAAAAGGGAATCGATCATGACTTTTAATTGCTAATTCCAAATAATACATGTTACATATGTTTCTTGATAAGAAAAATGTGAGGAATTCAAATATGCTATCCAAAATAATTATTCAGAAATTTAAAATTTCGAAATAATTTAATGTTAATAAATGCCTTTTCTTAATAAATCCATAACTTTAATTCCGTAATTCCAAATTTGATAAATAATATGTCTAAATCGATCAGCGTGACGAGCCTGTTCTAACTATGCATTCCATGATATGAATTGAAGCATGCATCATTTATAACTATCAAAACCTGAATGGTTTATGCCACTAAAATATGCCTAATAAATACTAAAAGTGCTATTTTATTGTCCCCACACCTCACCCTTGCCATGCTACATTATTGCTATGTAAATTGTGCATCATTCATCATGGCATGCTTGTTTTCTTGTCGCATTATATTTATATGCTTGTGCACTTTATTTATGTTGGCCCTTATTAGTTTGGTTCTTCTTTCGAATAGACGCCGAGTAGGGGAATTTACAGGAATCCCAGGAGTACTACCCAGATCCATCCTTCGCTTCAACTGAGCTTTCAGGCAAGCACTACCACATGTTTGCATACATATAGTACCTATGCTTCTATCTTACTCTTGCATCATTGAGTCGCATTTGCATTAAATTGAATCCCAAGTATTGCATAGCCTTTAATTTTAAATCCCACCGAAGCTTGTTCCTCCATCCCATGAGTCATTACTACATGAGTTGTTTGAGCCAGGTGAGTCGTAGTATTGCATGTGTAGGGTTTGTGCGAGTCCATGGATAATGAGGTACCTAAACAACTTAATATGAGTAGAAACTAATGAAAGAGGCATCGGTGAGCATTATGTGCTATTTGGTTCTTTAAGCTCACTTGTGTCCCGTAGGACCCCGAGTACTTGATTCCTGTTCCTTGACTATTCGCACTATCCATATATGGGAGACTCTATGAATCCCCCTTTGCCTGAGCTTGATTTGCACTTTATTTCTTAGGGCCACAAAGTAGTTTGGGGCTTTATTACTATCTTGTAATTATGCCATGCTTTACCGCTTTATTTATGATTGTGCGTGGACCACCTGTACTGTTTAAGAATGCGGAATTTTTACGCGGTATCGACAAGCCCAGTCACATTTTCGGGTTCCTAGTCGTTTACAGCCATTGTCGCAAACCCTGGGTCCATCTCGGAGCCGGCCAACTTCGTTGCGGGTAGCTTATTGGGGTGGCCCCCTGAAATGATTTATGAATCCTGTGAATGCATTGTCGTGAGGCCTCGTTGCGTTTTATTTGGTTCTTCTCGAGGTTGATCGTGTGTGTGTTGCTATTTGTGCACCCCTGCAGGGAAATCTTTCTGAAAGCCGTGTCCGCGGTTATGGACGACTTAGAGCACAGTTTCTCGATCATAGACAAGCATAACTAAAGTAACGTGTTTAATTTGACTAAATATCTGACTAGTAATTAGTGCAATACTCATGGAATGGTTAATAAAACTGCCAACGGATGGGTTGTTCGTCCGCCTACTCGTTGGTAAGCGAGAGGGAGAATGGATCTGTTACTTCATGTTGTTATAACTGATGTTCTAATTAACGGACATCCGTCTATCATTGGTTAGGCGGATGGTTAGCGAGTATCTATAGATTTGTTAGTTATTATTTTTTGCTGCAATTGCATCACCCCAGGTATATGTCCCCTTTAGAGGCATAAAGACTTGCTGAGTATCCCTAGGGTCTCACACGATAAATTGTTTGATTCAGATGAACAGGTATATTCGCAAGATGGATACTGGGTGGAAATAATAGAGGATGTTGGCAACGACCACTCGGTGTAGAGATTCCGGGGATGGAGATCCATGAGATCTGTGGGCGAGATGTGCTTATTTATGTGGCATCTTATGCCGATTTGCTTCTTGTTCGTACTCAGATCTTGTTTCCCGCTTCTGCTTGATACTCTGTTGTGTGATGTTTGAGGAAGTATCCTAAAATATTATGTCTATCCAAGATATTTGGATCTTGCCGTATGGCGTTGAATATTCTATTTCTTTTAGATGGTGTGACTCTGATGTCTGTTGTAACTCGCAAGCATACATACGCATTTGTGTATGTCGTGGTCGTGTTACCTGTCGCTTTCGCCGCTCGCTCTTGTCCCGATGTTCTTGAAAGCGGATAAGTTGGTAGGCCGATACCGTGCCCTACTCCGCTTCGACGGGCCTACACATGGGTGTCCTTAGGCCTCCGCGGTAGAGTCACTTATCCACTTTTGGTTCGTCCAGGCTTGAACTTAGAGTGTAATGTCCGAGGTATTACAATTGGTATCAGAGCCATTCCGCCCTTCAGGGTCTCAGCCAAAATGGTCGTTGTCAGTCTAGCAAATATTTTGGTAGTTATTTATACTAGGGAAAAACTCAACGTGAGAGTAGTACTGCTTCCATTTTTCTTCTTACCCACCCACCCCCCTTTTCCGGTAAGGAAGTGTAACGTTTTCAATCCTCTTCTAAAATTCAAACTAGGATTCGCGTGTTCTGGGTTCCATAGTACCATAGGTTGTGTGAGTGTGTGTGTGTGTGTGGGTAATTCTTTGTCTATCTGTTGCATCCAACCTTGTTGTCGCTATCTTCCTTTGGTTATCAACTGTTGGTACGTTCCATACCGATAGGCTTTTTGTAAACCGACGCGATCCGTCTTACCATTTGTTAGGGGTGTTTGATTCCGTAGTTACTAATCTTTTCGGTTCACCTTAAGAAGGAAGAGAGTTGGGATATTTGTTTTACTTATTCATGTGCGGAGTAATGCTTTGAGTGCGGGATGGAGTCGCGACCATACCACTACTTTTATCATTCGCTCTTGTATATTGAATTGGTAGAGTTGCTAATCTTGCTTCATTAAGTGGTTTTGCGCATATAGTGGTATTTTAATGCCGAAATTGCGGAAATTTTTTATTTGATAGCTTTGTGTACCACACTCCTTGTTCAGTCGTGTGCGATATGCTTACTATCTTCTAGGTGCTTTGAACTTTGTTGATATTTTAATATGATCTAAGTAATTTGTATCCTTTAATCTTGGTTAATTCCATTTTGGTACTATTTTGGATTATTATTATTCTCCATTATGGTACTAACTTAAGTTTTATATTAATCACAGGATGGCACCGCCACGCCGCACTGATGATGATATACCACCTGAACTGGGAGCTGCGTTGGCAAGTATTGCTAATGCCTTGGGAGCAATGCAGCAGAACCAGCAACGCTTTGAAGAAAGTGTGAGGAGGAATGAGTTTGTCCCGCTACCTCCACCTCCCAAGCGAGGAGACATCAAGGACTTTCTGAAGTTTAACCCGCGCCACTTTGAGGTGTCTGATCAGCCGCTGGATGCTGATGATTGGCTTTGTGAGATGTCAAGGTTGCTGATAACTGCTGATGTTCCTGAACAAGAATGGGTAAAATGCGCCACTCACCTTCTGAAAGGAGATGCAACTCTATGGTGGGAGAATTACCTGAAGGCAAACCACACTGCTTTTCAGCCTACTTGGGAGCAGTTCGCTGGGGCTTTCAAAGAGCAATACCTGTCAGAAATTGTCATGGAAAGAATGAAGGAGGTGTTTCTCAACCTCAAGCAGGGCAATGACAATGTCGACACCTATATCAGAAACTTCATGAATCTTTCTCGGTATGGTGGTGATGAGATCTCTGATGACAAGAAGAAACAAAGGAGGTTCAGGCAAGGGCTCAATGCATCTATCAAATATGCAATCACTCATGCAAGGCCGGGGTCTTTTCTGGAACTCCAACATATAGCTCTACAGGAAGAAGCTAGTAGGAAAGTGTTCGAGGAGTCCAAGGAACACAGTCGTGACGCAGCAAGCTCTTCAGCTATGACATCTCCTTCTAGGCGCCGCGTGTGGGTTCCTAATACCGCACCGCCGCTCCCGGCTCCACCAAGACCTCCAAGCTACGCGGCAAGGCCACCAAACTCCTTCAACGCTGCTCCTAGGGGCTACAACCACAACTACCCTAGAGCGCCGTATGGTGGAGTCCCTGGCTACTCTGCTCCACGTCCGCCTAGTGCTTCTTACACTTGTGAGAACACTGGGCATCAACACTGGAGTTGTCGTATGAACAACAAAACTCTTCCTCCACCACCTCCAAGACCTGCAGCTAGTTGTTCTATGGTTCGTGCACCTGTACCACAGGCTCTCAACATCAACACTAAGCCCGACTCAACTATTGCTCGTGCCAACAACATCAACATGGTTCAAGCTGAACATGCACCTCGAGTTGTGTTGGGTACGCTTTCTATTAACTCAGTTTCTGCACGAGTTTTATTTGATTCTGGAGCATCGCATTCATTTGTATCCTTCAAGTTTGCTCAAGAGAATGGGTTGTCATCTGATTCGTTACCTAAAAAGCTGATGGTTCTTTCTCCTGGGGCAAGGATGTTAACTTCCAAGATCAGTTATGACAATCCGGTTCAAATTGGGGATTCTTCCTTTCCGGCCTCTTTGATTATTCTGGGAAACTTAGATATTGATGTCATTTTGGGCATGGATTAGTTGGCTGCAAATAAAGCTGTGACTGATTGTGCTAAACATTCGGTTTCTTTCAAAGTTCCTGAAGGCCACATAGTCTATTCTCCAAGACAAACTCCTTCTATTCTGCTCTACTCTTTGGGGGTCCAAAACATTGATGTTATGGAAGCCTTGGAAAATGTCCCTGTGGTCTGTGAGTTTCCAGATGTGTTTCCAGAAGAGTTACCAGGTATGCGTCCTGATCGTGAGGTTGAGTTTGTGATTGATCTTGAACCTGGAACCGCTTCTATCTCCAAGCGGCCTTATAAAATGGGTCCCGCAGAGTTGGCCGAACTCAAACGACATCTTGATGAACAAGAGAAGTTGGGTTTCATTCAGCATAGCAGTTCCTCTTGGGGCAGCCCAACAATCTTTGTGAAGAATCGAGACCAGACCGATCGACGAGCTCTCAATGCAAAAACCATCAAGAATAAATATCCCCTTCCGCGGATCAACGATCTCTTCAATCATCTTTCAAGAGCAGTGGTATTCTCCAAGCTTGACTTGAGAAGTGGTTATCATCAAATCAAGATTCGCAAGGAAGATGTTCCTAAAATAGCTTTCACCACTCGCTCTGGCCTGTACGAGTACACGGTCATGTCCTTCGGCCTCACCAATGCTCCCGCTACATTCTCAAGGCTTATGAACTCGGTTTTCATGGAGTATCTTGATAAGTTCGTGGTGGTCTATCTTGATGACATCCTTGTCTATTCCAAGTCAAAACAAGAGCATGCGGAACATCTCCGTTGTGTTCTTACCAAGCTTCGTGAGAACTGTCTATATGCAAAGTTATCCAAGTGCAAATTTTGGCTACCTGAAGTCACCTATCTGGGACATGTCATTTCTGCTAAGGGCATTGCTGTTAACCCAGAAACTGGTCAGACAATTGTTGAGTGGCTTCCACCCAAAAATGTGAAAGAAGTTTGAAGTTTCCTTGGATTGGCTAGCTATTGTCGTCGGTTCGTTCAGAACTTCTCAAAACTTGCTAAGCCTCTTACCGATCTCCTTAAGAAAGGCAAGAAATTTCTTTGGTCACCGGCGTGTCAAGAAAGCTTTGAAACGCTCAAGGAAAAGCTCACCTCAACACCTGTCTTGATTCCTCCTGATACATCAAAACCGTTTCAGATCTTTTGTGATGCCTCTCTCCAAGGACTTGGCGCGGTCCTCTTGCAAGACAAGCAAGTCGTTGCTTATGCTTCCCGTCAGTTGAAGACTCATGAGCTAAACTATCCAACACATGATCTTGAACTTGCAGCGATTGTCTTCACCTTGAAAGTATGGAGGCACTACTTGCTTGGAAACCGTTGTGAGATCTTTTCTGACCACAAAAGTCTAAAGTATATCTTCACTCAGCCGGACCTCAACCTTCGCCAGAGGAGATGGATTGAAACCATCAACGACTTTGATCTTTCGATCAACTACACTCCGGGCAAACAAAATGTTATGGCCGACGCTCTCAGTCGTAAGACATATGTGAACAACCTCATGGTGGAAGAACAACAACCTCTCTTGTGCGAGGAATTCCGTCAACTCAACCTCGATCTTGTACCTCCGGGCTATCTTCATAAATTGATAGCTACCCCTCTCTTGGAAGAAAAAGTTCGCTCCATTCAACTTGGTGATCCTTACACTAAAAACATCATCTCCAAGATTCAGCTTCCGAAGTATGAACCTTTCCACCTTGACGACCAAGGCACTCTATTATTTAAGCACCAAATGTTTGTTCCGAAGTATCCGGGTTTGAGAGAGCAAGTTCTTAAAGAAGCGCATGATTTTGTTCTTTCTATCCACCCTGGCAGCACTAAGATGTACATGGACCTGAAAACACAATATTGGTGGCCTGAATTGAAACAATATTGTGCCAAGTATGTCTCCGAGTGCGATCTCTGTCACAGAGTGAAAGATGTTCATCAAAAACCTCATGGTCTTCTTCAACCCTTGAAACCTCCAGAGTGGAAATGGGAGAAAGTAGAGATGGACTTCATAACTGGTTTTCCAAGGTTGCAAAAAGGCAACAATGCAATCTTTGTTGTCATTGACAGGCTCTCAAAAGTGGCTCACTTCTTTCCAGTCAAGGAAACAATTTCTGGTAGTTAGCTGGCCGAGCTTTATATCAACAAAATTGTCTCTCTATATGGGATTCCTCTTGTAATTAGCTTAGACCGTGGGAGTATTTTACCTCCAAGTACTGGGAAAGTTTCCAACAAGGCTTGGGAACAAAGCTAAACTTCAGCACAACTTACCACCCTTAGTCGCAAGGGCAAGTTGAAATGATCAATCAGATTCTAGAAGATATGCTCCGCGCTTGCGTCATTTCTTTCGGCATTAAGTGGGAAGAGTGCCTTCCATATGCTGAATTCTCTTACAACAACAGCTATCAGAAGAGTCTCTAGATGGCACCCTTTGAGGTCCTCTATGGTCGTAAGTGCCGAACTCCGATTGGTTGGTCAGGGGTAGGTGAAAGAAAATTCTTTGGCCCCGACATTGTCACGCAAGCAGAAGAGAAGGTCCTTATCATTATTGAGAACTTGAAAGTTGCTCAGAGTCGTCAGAAAAAGCAACTATGACAGAAAACACACGGACATGGAGTATATGCCTGGTGATCTTGTTTACCTTCGTGTCACTCCCATGAGAGGCACTCATCGCTTTGGTATCAAAGGCAAGCTTGCGCCTAAATACATTGGTCCTTTCACAATTTGTGGCAAAAGAGGAGAAGTGGCTTATGCTCTCGAGCTTCCTGAAAAACTCAAGGTTCATGATGTCTTCCACATCTCTCAACTCAAGAAGTGCTTCAAGGATCCTGGCAGGACCGTGGATCACGAGCTTATCAATCTCCAAGAGGATCTCTCCTATAAAGAACACCCCGTCAAAATTCTTGAAGTCGTAGAATGAAAGACTCGCAACAAGTCTATCAAGTTCTGCAAGGTGCAATGGTCGTACCATTCCGTTGATGAAGCCACTTGGGAGCGTGAGGATGACCTCCGTTCTGAGTACCCTGTTCTCTTTGAGTCTTCTTCTTCCTAGAATCTCGGGGCAAGATTCCTGTTTAGTGGGGGAGAGTTGTAGCATCCCATCTGTCTAACATCTGTAATGCTACATGGTTTAATAATAAAATGCTACTTCCTTCATGTTTATCTTTGCATCATTATTATATCATGCTCATATCATCATGCCACCTTGCATTTTAGCATCATATAAAACACCTCTATTTGGTTTTTATCCCATATGCACTTGTTTAGTTATTAATTGTATTTGCTTCTTAATTTATCGTAGTTGGTTCTTGATATATTGCTTTATGCCCGATATGAGTTGAGGGCATCTCTCTTGTAAATCCTTCCATCTCACTAACTAGACAACATCCCTTCTTCTTGTGCCATCTCCAATTCAATCATACATATGTATGTGGGCATCTTCTATTGTTCTTGGTATTTAATTCTAGCTCATCTATATATTTGCATGGTTTCACTTTTTCACACATGGGCATGTTCTGGTTGTCAGGCCATTTTCCTCCTGGCATCATGTGTTAAATCTTACTCCCGTATATATATTCCTGCTCATGTGTTTTTCTTACACACTACAAATCTTGCTATTCCTATGTGGGTTATTTTACTCTATCTCCCCAATCTGTGACATCTTCTTGTTTTGCTGGATGGGACAAAAAAATATATACTTTTGCTAGAAAATATTTGGTTGCTATCCAAATTCTCTTATGCCTATGGCTCCTTCCTTCTTTTAGTTTTTCTTGCAGACATGCCAGTTGGTTACACCTAGGTACGCTGACTGTTTTCATATTATGCTACATCTCTTGGTTCCAAATGTTTCTATTCTGGTGCAGATGTTGATTCCTCCTTTGCAAATCTAGACATTTCTAAGACTACCCTGGTTTTCATTCGAGCAAACAGCAGCAGCAGTGTTTTTTTCCTTTAGTAAGCTGAAGGAGCATTGTCGCTACCCAGCAGAGGGCATCAGTAGTGATCGCTGCCAGGATCGCTCCAACGTCATCGGTTTCCGGCCTCCCGGAGTCTAGCTGGGCCAACCCAACACCGCCCAGGCCCGCAGCTGCTACCGAGAGTTTCAGCCCGTGTACCGGTTCCCTTGCCGTTATAGTGCTTCTTCCCTCCGTCCTCCACCGTTCAGCAGCACAAGAGAAGCAGAGAGACGGAGGAGCAGGTGCCCGTCCGCCGCCGTCATCCTCGTCACCAGCTCGATCTATCACGTCTCCCGCCCCTCCTCTTTTATTCCCCGTCCCGGATGCAGAAACCCTAGACCGAACCCGTCTCAGTTTCCCTCTTTTTCCCCACTGCCATGGCCGCGAGCTCGGGAAGCTTCGCGCCGCCGTGCTACCCTGCACCAGGAGAAGTTGGGTGGCGGAGAAGCTGCGCCGTCGAACGAGCCAAGGGGGAGGCGTTGGGGTGACCCGGAGCAGCTTCCCTCTGAGAGTCCGTGGGCGCCGCTGCTTCACGTTGTCGCCATCTACGTAGCTGTCCTCCCTTGTCAATTCCAAGGCCACTGCCGGCTTCATGGTGAGTCCTTCTCCCCATTCCCCTCCTTCCCTGTCCAAGACCAGCCCAGCTCGACGATGCCCACTTCAGAATTCACAGTAGGTGCCGCGCCTGTGTGCGTGAGGTTCAGAGATGCAACGATATTTGTCCACGTCAGTTTTAGCTGAAACCAGATCCTGCTTGGTTTTATTGAAATTCAACCTGTGTCGATCTAAAACACAGGCCAACAGGTATCCTAGCGGCTACTGCCCCAATCTACTCCAACAAGATCCCTGGATCAAATCCCCTTTGAAGTATGTTTAAATCAATCTGTTTTATTCTGCTTTTGGTATCTAAGGCAATTCTTTGCCTGAACCTCCCGTTGCAGCATGTCGTTATCTTCAGTTTTGTAGGAAACCAGTTCCTCGCCTTGATTCCTTAGTAGAAACCGTGCCACCTTATAACCAATAATCACTGACTATCTCAATGGTTAGCCCCTTGGTCCTTGTTCTATCAGTGCAGAGTTCAAATCCCTCGGCCACCAAGTCTGAATTTTTTGCTCACTGAATTCCAACCAAGTCTGAACCTGAACCATCTATCCAAAATTTCAGTCAGCATTTTTTGCCGCAAACCAAACGCCAAGCTTGGCTGTTCAATACACAGCGGCCCCGGCAACATGTCCATCTTTCTCAAACCCCCTGTCCAAGATTCAAAACCCTACTAACTTATTAATTAAATAACAGATCTAGAATTTTTCAAAATGAAAAGTATTTGGAATTGTTAAAGGATTTTAAATATAAACGTTTTTATAATTTGGAATATTATCAATGCTTAAACATTAAACGATTCGGCTTTGTCTATTAAAAAGGGAATCGATCATGACTTTTAATTGCTAATTCCAAATAATACATGTTATATATGTTTCTTGATCAGAAAAATGTGAGGAATTCAAATATGCCATCCAAACTAATTTTTGAGGAATTTAAAATTTCGAAATTATTTAATGTTAATAAATGCCCTTTCTTAATAAATGCATAACTTTAATTCCGTAATTCCAAATTTGACAAACAATATGTCTAAATCGATCAGCGCGACGAGCCCGTTCTAACTATGCATTCCATGATATGAATTGAAGTATGCATCATGTATAACTATCAAAACCTGAATGGTTTATGCCACTAAAATATGCCTAATAAATACTAAAAGTGCTATTTTATTGTCCCCACGCCTCACCCTTGCCATGCTACATTATTGCTATGTAAATTGTGCATCATTCATCATGGCATGCTTGTTTTCTTGTCGCATTATATTTATATGCTTGTGCACTTTATTTATGTTGGTCCTTGTTTGTTTGGTTCTTCTTTCGAATAGACGCCGAGTAGGGGAATTTACAGGTATCCCAGGAGTACTACCCAGATCCATCCTTCGCTTCAACTGAGCTTCCAGGCAAGCAATACCACATGCTTGCATATATATAGTACCTCTGCTTATATCCTACTCTTGCATCATTGAGTCGCGTTTGCATTAAATTGAATCCCAAGTATTGCATAGCCTTTAATTTTAAACCCCACTGAAGCTTGTTCCTCGATCCCATGAGTCATTACTACAGGAGTTGTTTGAGCCAGGAAAGTCATAGAACTGCATGTGTAGGGTTTGTGCGAGTCCTTGGATAATGAGGTACCTAAACAACTTAATATGAGTAGAGAACTAATGAAAGAGGCATCAGTGAGCATTATCTGCTATTTGGTTCTTTAAGCTCACCTGTGTCCCGTAGGACCCCGAGTACTTGATTCCTGTTCCTTGACTATTCACATTATCCACATACGGGAGACTCTATGAATCCCCCTTTGCCTGAGCTTGATTTGCACTTTATTTCTTGGGGCCACAAAGTAGTTTGGGGATTTATTACTATCTTGTACTTATGCCATGCTTTACCGCTTTATTTATGATTGTGTGTGGAGCACCTGTACTATTTAAGAATGCGGAATGTTTACACGGTATCGACAAGCCCAGTCACATTTTCGGGTTCCTAGTCGTTTACAACCATTGTCGCAAATACTGGGTCCGTCTCGGAGCCGGCCAACTTCGTTGCGGGTAGCTTATTGGGGTGGCCCCCTGAAATGATTTATGAATCCTGTGAATGCATTGTCGTGAGGCCTCGTTGCGTTTTATTTGGTTCTTCTCGAGGTTGATCGTGTGTATCTTGCTATTTGTGCACCCCTGCAGGGTAAATCTTTCTGAAAGCCGTGTCCGCGGTTATGGATGACTTGGAGAACAGTTTCTCGATCATAGACAAGCATAACTAAAGTACTGTGTTTAATTTGACTAAATAGCTGACTAGTAATTAGTGCAATACTCATGGAATGGTTAATAAAACTGCCAACGGATGGGTTGTTCATCCGCCTACTCGTTGGTAAGCAAGAGGGAGAATGGATCTGTTACTTCATGCTGTTATAACTGTTGTTCTAATTAACGGACATCCGTCTATCATTGGTTAGGCGGATGGTTAGCGAGTATCTATAGATTTGTTAGTTATTATTTTTTGCTGCAATTGCATCACCCCAGGTATATGTCCCCTTTAGAGGCATAAAGACTTGCTGAGTATCCCTAGGGTCTCACACGATAAATTGTTTGATTCAGATGAACAGGTATATTCGCAAGATGGATACTGGGTGGAAATAATAGAGGATGTTGGCAACGACCACTCGGTGTAGAGATTCTGGGGATGGAGATCCATGAGATCTGTGGGCGAGATGTGCTTATTTATGTGGCATCTTATGCCGATTTGCTTCTTGTTCGTACTCAGATCTTGTTTCCCGCTTCTGCTTGATACTCTGTTGTGTGATGTTTGAGGAAGTATCCTAAAATATTATGTCTATCCAAGATATTTGGATCTTGCCGTATGGCGTTGAATATTCTATTTCTTTTAGATGGTGTGACTCTGATGTCTGTTGTAACTCGCAGGCATACATACGCATTTGTGTATATCATGGTCACGTTACCTGTCGCTTACGCCGCTCGCTCTTGTCCTGATGTTCTTGAAAGTGGATAAGGTGGTAGGCCGGTACCGTGCCCTACTCTGCTTCGACGGGCCTACACGTGGGTGGCCTTGGGCCTCCGCGGTAGAGTCACTTATCCACTTTTGGTTCGTCTAGGCTTGAACTTAGAGCGTAATGTCCGAGGTATTACAGAAAACACAATGATCATTATCATTGATTCCTTCCTTTTGTGAAGTGAATCGTTCAGGAACGTTTTCCGTTGCGCTTCTCAATACTCGATGCAGGGATCTGAATCCTCATCGTGTTTCACTCTATCTTCCATTTGCTCCATAATCGAGAAATATCACCGAATGTGAACTTCTTCGAGAATGCACCAAAATCCAAGCAATACAAGTTTTGCTTTCCTTTTGGTTCCAGCTATGGATTTCGTTTTCAAAGTTTCTAATGTCTACAAGGACTTATTTTCTATTGTTTTGGTTATATCGAATAACCCCAAAACTATTACGACGATCTATACTTGATATGGAGCGGATCTCGCGAATCCAAATTGTTCACTATATATTCTAATTGAGTGCTAACTATTTCTAACTTACGGTCTCTACATCTACACTACAATGATTTATTTGGAGCCATCTATTCACCCACTTTGATATCCAATATCACATTGTGATGCTTTGCATTTTTGACATTTCAAAACGCTTTCCATTCCACAATTCTCTTTTATACCATTCTTATAAAGTTGAATTTCATTACAATTGATCAAATCATAGTAATTAGATTCTCTTTTATATTCATACCCTTTGTTGATGAAACACTTTGATCATATCAAAATAGTTTCGTATTCATGTTTCCTTTGGTAAACTACTTTACGCATTTAAACAATCATATAATGATAATTACCATTTTGTTAAAACATAATACATCGAATATGTATTTACTTTTAACAATTCATTAAAACACTTTGTCTTCAAGTAATACACGGTGTTTAAGTTATACTGCCAAACTTAGGCATGATTTATATATGACAAGAAAACAAATGTCTTTCACATATTATCAACATAACTTTGAATTTAAACAATGGTTTCATTCATTAATGAATATATCATTTAAGTTGGGTATTTTAAGGAATTTCAATATTTTACAAATGTTCATGCATTATCAATTAGTTTCAAACAATAAGGATAATTCACAAGTAATCAGACAAGATATGAACACAAATAGAGATCATTCATAAAAGTGGAACAACTGTTTGTTACAAACTGATATGAATAACCGTCTCACATAGTGTGAGACACACTAAAGAAGTTCACAATCTTTTGATTTCAATAATCATCCTAGACACAAACTAAGTGATAAACATCGAGGGAGAGTGTCGTTGGCCATCATCATCATGCTCGCTATTAACGCGCAACATCACCTCCTCTCCAGCAAGCACCTCTATGCAGAAGGACCTATTTCCAGTAAAACAGAACAAGTATCAAATATACTTAATACTGCAAATGTGTTCGCAAGATTATAACATTTATAAAATTGTATATCAAATATATACCTTTGTCATTGATGACCTCAGCGACAACGGGTTCAACTATCACATCTCTGAAATGTGATATGAACTCGTGGAAATCTTGTGTTTCCGCGTCACCTCTCATAATGCAAGTCCTGAGTTGTGCTTGGTAGCAGCGACCGCAACACAACGCCTATTGCAAAAGAGCTTGCGAACCAGTTGTCCAGGTAGTATGCCAGACTCATGTATGCATCATATATGCTCAACAAGTGATCATCCAGTGAGGAGCCCTCCTCCATCTTTATGGAGAGGAAATCCCCCATCATCTCATACTCCCATATGCGCACTTGTTCCACGAAATGTGATCTCAGTTGTGCCATAACCGTTCGGGGAATAAGACTTCCCAAAATCGGCCACAACCCATCTTCCATCCTAGGGCGCATCGTTACTGATATGAATGTGGCCATCACACGATGACAGTAGCGGCGATCCCGCTGCTCCTAGGTCTCATGAGTATAGGGTGGCTCCAAGTACATCTCGTAGGTCATGTAGTCAGCCACTTTGTTCTTGCTAAGGAGATCATGAAGTCGCATGACCCATGCAGAAAAGTTGGATCCATCTAACTTGAGCTTTTCTCCTTTTAACCAATTGTCAATAGGGAAGGTAATCTCTGGGAGAACCATTTCTACATTTATAATTGCAAAAGGAATTTAGTTAAATGAGTTAATAATAACTCCACTCAGAAACACCTGTCCCATGAAGGGTTCCTAGTGATAACACGACCCCTTTCAGCCACATCTCCCCCGATCATGACGACCATCAATGTGGGTTCAAGGGTGGACGCTAAACATCGGTCACATCATTCATGCAACTCGTGCTCGATCTTTTGACCATCCGCGTCCCGAGGCCAGGTCTGCTACATGATAGGCTCACCAATTCAACCTTAGTGTATTCGCTATGCAACATGTCTTACATCCAGTGTATGCAAACGTAGATATGTCTGACACCCATGCCTCTACCATGGATCGCCTCATGCCGAAGAACTTTCTTGGTGGTGCACACTAAGGGAGAACACAAGCATTGGTAATTTTAACAGGGATCATCTTATTAGGCTACTGTCGAGTATCTAATACTAGCACACAATAAGATATACAAACAATAACATTGAATGTAAATGCGATGTGATATGGTCCTTCATGTCGTGATCTCCATCTATCGTCACCGTATTCTGGTGCCAGGGTTCCGGCGCCGTAGACACCAGGGTACCGGTTCTTTCTGGCGTGGTAGTCTGTCACCTCCGTGACTATATATTACTACGTAACATAAGGTAATAACTTTACCTTTGCCACAACCATATCACAAAGAAACGCCCCCCTGCAAAACAAAGTTAGACGCCTCTACTTTTTCTTTGCATGTTTTACGTGGCTGAATGGGCTTTCACATAAGAACCGTTCTTACCTACGAAATTTTAGCACAACGCTGATCAAGTAGTTGTCTCTACTACACCCCTTTCAGGGCCCTCCGTTGCAAATGGTTACCAACTAATGCGAGAGAGACATACACCCCCCTAAGCCACTTTATACTGTACAAGCCGTATGTCAAGTGTGGACCTGTCTCGTGAATGAACGCATAAAGTCGGTTGGGGGCCGCTTGATCAAGCATTACTGCATTATACACAAGTACACATGGGAGGGTAAAAACTAAAAGATCAATTCCCACACGCTACATCTCGTGTGTTCTACTCGTACTAGCATTACTACGCATAGATCTAACTCTGGTACCACTGTAGGGGTTCCGCGTATGAAAACAATAATTTTTACCCTACGCCCCTGAACCCCTGATGATACCAGGACCTATCTATTAGTAATACAGTAACAGGAGTGTTATGTTGGGGATATGCTAAATGGGTATCACCATTGCATGTCGCT
This sequence comes from Avena eriantha, assembly GCA_910589775.1. Lineage (NCBI taxonomy): Eukaryota > Viridiplantae > Streptophyta > Magnoliopsida > Poales > Poaceae > Avena > Avena eriantha. The sequence goes on from OU342742.1 coordinate 364,436,533, forward strand.
AATCCGGCTAACCCGGGTGGCCCACAGTTGGTAGCACGGCCCATGGCCTGCTGGGTTGCCTAGTTAGACGGATCAAGAAGGGAGGCCCATGCAGGATAAAGGAAGGTTACCTCATAGTTACCGACCTACGCGGAGTCTTGGAGTACAAGACACGAAGACTAGTTTGTATTAATGTAGGACTGTAACCTATACAGCAAGGTCTTTTCCCTGTAACCCTAGGTTCTGGTGCCTTTATAAGCCAAGACTGTGGGATCCATTAGGGCACGATTCATAACACCTCGCACAGCAAACCAATCCCTATAACTCGGTGTATTGCCATTATAGTGATTTATAGCAGGAGTAGAGTTCCGCCACCGTTGTGGGAGTTTAACCTGGGTAAGCTGTGTTACCTCGTACCCGGCAACTCACCGCCTTCCCCCACCTCTCTAAACACGCTTTGTGAGGACCCCTCCATGGCGTAATCCTTGGAAATACCACGACAGTTGGCGCCCACCATGGGGAAAGAGGCGCTTCGATCTCTACACTAGATGAGGCCTCGTCTCTTCGCAGGAATCAATGACACCATAACCATTGGTCGTATTCTCTTCTTCGGCAATGTTTTGATCGTCCCTCCTGACAATTTCTGGATCACGCCAAAGACAAACCCCACCCGCTGCTCCGTTGTCCCAGTCGGGGACATATACATCTTCATCGGTGAAACTGACTCGGGTCCTAGCTCCTAGGAAGTCAGAAGCTCGTCAATACCCGCACGGATTGCCTCCGGGTAGGATACGTTCGTGGAAGGATCTGGCCCAGATCTCTCTAAGGAGTTTGCTGGCTCAGATTGGAAAAATACAAGGCCCACCCAAACTGCCCCTGTGTAGGATATAACGGTGGAAGGACCCCGCACATCCGCTTGGCTTCCTGAGCGTTCGAGAAAAAGAGGTCACACTTTGTCGGCATCGTAACCATCTTCGATCTGGCCAGATGTGTTCAGAGGGATGGAGAATCCCCTCGTCAATACCTCGCCATATGGTTAAGGGTGAGGGAAACCCTAGATGGTGACCGCACTGAAGAACTTGTCTACCACTTCATGGAAGGGCTCACATCCAGAACACTCCTTCGGCATACGATTCAGAGGCGATAGGCTGCCGGCTTGCTTACCCTCAATGAGATGATCGCAACTATTATCAGTTTCGCTGACGCCAATGAGGAAGATGAGCCCGACATCGCCGCCACAACCGGAGGTGGCAATAACAACAATGGCTTGCACCGTCCTCCTCTAGCTCCAACATAGAAAACACCGAAGCTAACTCCAACTTAGTGCTTGACGCACTTTACGCCGACATCAACATGGATGGTGGTGGCTCTGATGCCTACTCGAAGGAATACAATGCTTCTATGAGGGAGATCAAGAGGGAAGAGAGCGCCGAGAAGGCTATAACTTCCCGCTAGGTACTAGTGGCCATCGGGAACGTGATAGAAGAAGACTAGCAGAACCAGGTGGCCTGAAAAGCTCTGCCAGTAGCGGCGGAGAAGGAGCCGCGAAGCTAAGGCCAAGAAGGCCGCCGATCCTACGGGTTAGGTTAAGGCTATGATGCCTCTGGCTATTCCCCCGCAGCAGCCATGGGAACTCACTACTGGAACCAGCACCGCGGACACACTACGCCATCGCCGTCCAAATCAGCAGCCGGCAACCCCTTGGTCACTCCAGCCGACAAGGTGATGTACAACCCACTCCTCGTCGAGCCAATAACTGTCGCCCATATCCGAAGCGTCACGGAACTTGACTACAAGCGCGCGGAGATCCTCGTGGAGGATAAGTGCATCACGGAACATGAGCCCATCTAGATAGGCACTTCACCAAGGCACAACAATCAATCAAAGTGGCAAGAGAAATGGAGGCTGAATACAAGAAGTTGCTACTAAAGCACAAGGCAAATAAGGCACCATCTCATGTCATCGGTGATCCTAGTGTTCGATGCAAGTTAGGGTGGGAAGCATCCAAACTAGCAAAAGCCACCCCATACATTGATTCAGAGGGGAGGCAAGTAATGAGAACTCTCGCCCTCATCATGGTCATGGCCAAGACCCTGCTCGAACTGGACAGGCCGCCAGAAGCGGTTTCTCAGGTCTATGACCTTGTAGCCAATGCTTGCAAGCAGTAGGAGAAGGCCACCTCACAAAGGCCCGAGTCCAATCCAGAGTTTTGCCAGTCAAGCATGAACAACCGCCAAAGGCCAAGATCTCCTCGTGACGAAGGATCCCACATGGGCTCCACAGAACGAAGGCGAAGAGATGCACGCAATAGGGATGATGCCATCCCAATATCCTCCAGCAACAGAGACAAGCCTCACCCTCGCCGCTCACCGCCTGTCGTGGAAATGGTCACGACGGTCGCTACCATAGGCAACGATTGATAGAATCGGGGACGAGAGTTGGCGGCCATCTGCGGTGCGAGATGGGGGCGGATGCACATGGATTTACCCAGGTTCGGCCCCTCGGAGGGTAAAGACCTACTCCTGCTAGATTAGATTGATGGACAGCGAGTTACATGGGTGACGAGCTTGGTGTCTTAGTAGCGAGTCGCTTGAAGGGGCGTATGATGGAACATAAGTCGTCAAGCTACCCTAGGGAGGTTTATATATGGGGCACCTCGCTAGGGTTTACAGTTTACAACCGAACAAGATATGGATTCGGAGGCTTTGACCTAATCCGACTGGGCTTCAAGTAGACTTCTTGGCCTCCAGTATCCAATCGCTAGGTCTTGTCCTCAATCATTTTCCAGTCGCCGTCCTGCAAGCCCACTCGCAAGGCCTTTGGCCCGATCGGAACGTCCTGCTGGGCATACCCCCTTTGGCATATCCCCATCAGTAGTCCCTGAGGCCATCGTTGATTCAAACGCAGGTGTTCATTTGGTGGTCAGGGTAGGCGAGTCCAATTTGGACGCCCAGTTGAATTTTCGATGGACTCTGTCGATAATCGAGGAAATTTTCCACCGGGTTTCTAGTCGTGGCTTTGGCGAATGCACTCACTACCGAGTCGCTGCTCCTGTCGACTGAACAAGGTATAGCTGCATGTGAGTCGAGTGGGAGGAGTTGGACCGTCAGCTCGGTCAAACTAGCCGTTGGGTATTCCAACGGTAACTTTGGCACAATCACCACGGGTAACGGCTATCCCAAAATTGGCGGGTAATGCTTCTTTATAAGGAGAGCGATAGAGAAGTCCTATTGAACCTTCCTCGCATTCCTCATCTTTGCGCATCCATTCTCTCTCTCTTTCTTCGATCCAGATTCCCCAGACCAAATGATCTTGCTTCCTTCCCGATGGTGCCTCTGAAAGACCTGTGGGGGAAATCCAAGTGTACTGCGGTGCATCTCAAGTCATTCGAGGACGTGGGGGTCCTATGTAAGGGGAACTGGCGGATCCCCACGCCTTCCGAGGTCGAGCTGAAGCCACACGCCAATGAGTTCATCTGCTTCCCAAGCCACTTGGAGAGGGGCTTGGGATTCCCACCTCGGTATTCTTCTAGCGGTTCTACATGTTCTACGCGATCAAGCCGTCGGATCTCGGCCCGCACAGCATCGAGCAACTGGCAATCTTCGTCGCCTTCTACGAATTCTACCTCGGTTGCAGGCCGTACTTCCCACTGTGGTTGGAGCTGTTCCATGGCTGCATCGGGCGCGAGGGGTTCGGCGGCCCGATCCTGGCGGCATGTGGCGTTATGTTCCAGCTAAAGCCGAAGGCCAACTTTATCAAGCTCCTGTTGCTGAAGAAGAGCTGGTTTTATGTGAAAGAATCCACCCCCTCAGGCGAGGTGGCGCTTCCCGAGTATGTCGCGGAGAGAAGCGAGCCCTGCCGGCTGGCAGTGGATAAGCTCCCCGACGATCAGAGAATGGCCTTTGCGGAGATGATGGACCAGATCCAGAAGTTTGAAGGACCAATGATTGTCCACAATCAATCTGTACAACTGCTGGCTCAGGCGGTGCTTGGTCCTGTTGGCGACCCAGCCCCATTGGATGTATGATTACACTAGGAAGAATGATCCTTCCCGGACCAACAAGGAGTCGCGGGATGCTGCAAACTACAAGGCCGCCCTAAAGAAGATGACCGACACGGAATTTATTACCACGTCGGCCGGGCTTGCACCGTACATGCCCGAGAAGAATGAAGCTCCTACGGTAAGCCTCTCTCTATAGATTTATCTTTAGTCGTGACTCTTGCGAAAGCTGGGCCCAGAATTGGACAAAGTCGCCCATATCAGCACGGGGTTACGCGTTCTCCCGGTCGCCAAGTGAGTCGCGAGTTTTCCTTTCTATTCTTTGGTGCTTTCTTGTATGATTTATTTGCTCACATTGGTGATTTTGCAGATCCGGTGCCAAGAAGATAGGTCGCCCTTCAGTGGCTAAGATTTCGCCAGTCTTCACCGCAGGGGAAAGCAATCTCCCCAGGAAGAGGAAGCTTGCTGCAGATGTCGCGCCTACTGAGGGCACGAAGAAGCAGAGGGGTGGTGCCGACGATGCTACGGCAGAAGATAGCGCCAGGGGAAGTGACCCTGCCGCTGGTGCCAAGGAGGTGGCGGTCACTCAATCAGAGTCATCTAAGGGGGCTCTGACGACAGGACCACCGGCCCCGATGACTAGTGTCTCGGCGAGGGCATCTGCGTTGTTTCTGCGTTTCATGGCGAAGGGTTTTCGGGAGTGGTGGAAAACCAGTCTCCGCAGATGCTAGAGATCGTGGATGAGGACGTTGGGCCTCGTCGCGGGCGCACCTCCTTTGTGGTCCCTTCAACGGACGCCAGCGGGATTCATAGCATGCTTGGTGCCACCATTCAGGTATGTCCAGTCCCCGAGTGTCTAGTCGCTGAATTTCAACGGCTAGGTACTGCATTTCCTCTAGTCGCTAGTCCCGGAGTGTCTAGTCGCTGAATTTCAGCGACTAGGCACTGAATTTCTTCTAGTCGCTAGTCCTCGAGTGTCTAGTCGCTGAATTTCAGCGGCTAGGCACTGAAATTATGGTTTTGAAGTTGCTGATTGTTCGTTCTGCTTGTAGGGCTTGCAGAGGGAGTTGGTAGATCCGCAGGCCGCGAAAGAGCGCTTGGAGCGTGACCTGCGTGTGGCGCAGGAGGCTAACCGATAACTCCAGGAAACTGCCGGTGAGTATTTGTTTTACTTGGCGATCACGAGCTGCTGGTGTTTGCGGGAAGCTGACTGTTGTTGCTATTCCTTTTAGATGGTCTTCCGGCTGCCATTGCCAAAGCCCAAGAGGGGTATGTCCCCAGCTGCGGAGCTGGACATAGCGAATGGGAAGATCGACTCGTTGGTGACGGAGTTGGAGGAGATGAAGGCGTCGATGATCTCTTCTAAGGATAGGGCAAAGACGGAGGAGGAGCAAAAGACTGCTGACTCAATCATCCTTGGGTTGTAGAGCGATCTTGCTGCCTTGGAGAAACATGTGACAAAAAACTGCTGGAAATTCCTTGGTGAGTGGTTGCTCTTCTCTTAGATATATGATGTGAGTCCCTGAGTGGGTGAGTCCGTAGTGACACTGGGCTTCTGATGTTGCATCTTTGATAGGGAAAGGCGATCTGGTGGTGCAGACGTTCAACACCTCATAGTGCGTGACCGTGGTGGTGAAAACGGCCACCGCCTTGGCGTTGTGCTTCCAGGCTGTGCTTCAAGGGATGTCCCCTACCAAGGTTATACCTGGGGGATTGACTGAAGTATGGCGCTACCTGGAGGAGGCACCTGCCGTTGTAGAGTGGATGGCACGTTCGCCCTTCAGGCGCGAGGCCACCACATCGTTGAGCCTAGGGCTCGTGCATTTTCCTAACGGCTTCGACCTCAACGATGTCACCAACGGCTATCCTTCGGTGACTGGCTCGGTGGAGATGTCGGAGGTGTTGAAGCTGACCGCCAACATTGCTCCCTTCGTGGATCGGGTGCTGGCGATGGGGGACTTTCTTACGTACCAGGAGACGGTGGTGGCACCAGGCGACCCTGAGCGGGAGCATCGCGACCTGAAGTCGGAGCAGCCCTTCTGGCCGGCGATGTCGAAGTCGCTGAAGATGTACCCGACGAATCCGTGGGAGCCATTCGTTCGGGTCAAGGGCGGTAGTGGTACTTCTTCGTCGGAGCCTGCAAAATAGATGTCTGCCTTGTGGCTTTTGTAAGTTACGCCTGATGGCCATTTTGTGATATGAACAATACATATGTATGAAAGTAAGGGGAGACGATCGACTCGCAATGCATGGCTAATCGTGTGATATTTTGACTTTTGTTTGAGCGAGTCCCCGAGCACGTCCGCCCTTTAGTGGGGTATAACTCGTTTATGTGTATGTGTGTATGTTTTGGGTTTAGGCTAATTTGCCGTGGTTTGTGGGGCCAGTCGCCTTGCGACTCCGAAGGGGCGAGTCCCCGAGCGCAAGTGAGTTTAATTTAGGCGAGTCCCCGAGCGTGGTACTTGGCCGTCTTGGGCGTGTGCCTATTCTAAGGTCTAATGCATTGCTTGTAACGTGTCTCTTCCCCTGGCTCAGAAAGCCAGTCGCGTGGCGAGTCCAAGGTAGCTCTCTTACTTGGTGTGTTCCCGAGCCGCGTGGGGATTTCTTGTTGCGAAGTCCCCGTGCGTGGTACTTAACCGTTCGAGTTGCTTTGCACGAGGATGGGGAGGACATGTCACTGTGGGAAGCGTTTATCAGTTGTCTTGGCCCGGTGAACCAGTCAAGCGCGGCGACTCTGATGGTGACTCTGGGTTGGCATGTTCGTGGATGACACAAGGCCCGATTCGGTGCCCTTGGGTCCCACTACTTAGCCATGCCGGTCGCTCGACCAAGGGTTGACTTCTATAGGTAGCATATTGTTGAATGTACGAGTGCGAGTGGCACAACAGGATGGCGAGTAGACACAATTTGTGCGATCCGAATGTATTTCATTATATAGCAGCTGAGTACAAGTTTGAGTTCTATGTATAGAACTTTTGGAGGAGGTTTATGTTCCATGGCCTCCCGACCTCAAGCTGGTCATTGGCTTGTATGTCGATGAGGTAGTAGGCGTCGTTGCCGAGGACACGCCCTATGGCGAATGGCCCTTCCCATGGGGGGAAGCTTGTGCATGCCCTTCTTGTCCTAGACTAGTCAAAGGACCAAAACGCCTTCCTGGAAGGTGAGGGTCCGGACTCGGCGGCTGTGGTAGCGGCGGAGTCCCTGCTGGTAGATGGTGGTGCGGGAGCGAGCTAGGTCGGGCTCTTCGTCGAGCTGGTCGATGCTATCTTGGCGAGCGATCTTGTTTGTTGCCTCGACATAGTTGGCGACTCGAGGTGAGTCGTGCTCCAGGTCGGTTGGCATTACTGCCTCGGCGCCGTACACCATGAAGAATGGCGTGAACCCTGTGGAACAGTTGACGGAGGTGCGGATCCCCATATTACGGAGGGGAGATCTTCGACCTAGCATCCTGGGGTTCGCTCAAGGGGCACTTGAAGTCGCGGCTTGAGCCCATGGAGGACGCTCTGATTAGCACGTTCTGCTTGGCCGTTCGACTCCGGGTGGGCGACTAAGGCGAGGTAGAGTCGTATGCTGTGTTCTTCGCAGAATTCTGCCATGGCGCCCTTGGCGAAGTTGGTGCTGTTGTCCGTTATGATGTTGTGCGGGTAGCCGTACCAGTAGATGAGCTCACGGAGAAACTTGGTGGTCGTCTTGCCATCACACTTTTTGATTGTCTTGGCTTTGACCCACTTGGTGAACTTGTCGACCGCGACCAGGAGATGGGTGAAGCCAGATGGGGCCTTCTTGAATGGGCCGACCATGTCCATGCCCCGTACAGCGAATGACCAGCTGATGGGGATGGTCTCGAGTGCCGAACCAGGGAGATGTGTCTGGTTGGCGTACTTCAGGCACCCGACGCATTGTTGGACAATGTCGGTGGCGTCGGCGTGCGCGGTGAGCTAGTAGAAGCCATGCCGGATGGCCTTGGCGACCAGTGTAATGGCCACAGTCACCGACGTGGATGTCCTAGAGGATCATGCATCCTTCTTCTAGCTGTAAGCAGTACTAGAAGACACCGGTCACGCTGCATTTGAGGAGCTCGCCATTTATGATGATGAAGTATTTGTAACGGCACACAATCATTCGCGCTTCCGTCTCGTTGCTTGGGAAGACCTTGTGCTCGAGGAAGGCGATGTATGGTGTCGTCCAGTCACTAGGCTCCACGATCATGGCGACTAGGGCCAGCTCGAGCTGCAGTGGTATCCCGATGTCGATTTTCTTTGGCAGGGAGACCGAAGGCTTGTGGATGATGTCAAGGAAGACGCCTGCGGGTGGCATTTGCCGAGCCGACCCGATGCGGGAGAGGGCATCTGCCTCCTCGATTTTGCGCCTGTCGATCCACTCGACCGACTCCCTCCCAGCTGGTCTACCGCCTGGCGGTATGCTATCATTGTCGGTGAGACAGCGTCTTACGTCCCTCCTACTTGTCCGACGACTAGGTCGGAGTCACGGTAACATCATAGGCGATTGACATTCATCTCCTTGGCGGCTCGCATGCCGTGGAGGAGGGCTTCGTACTCAGCCATGTTGTTGGTGCAGGGCTTAAAGTTGAGGTGGAGCACATAGCGGAGCTTGTCTCCCTTGGGGGAGGTCAGTATGACCCCAGCTCCAGCGCCATCGGCGTTCTTGGAACCTTCGAAGTGGAGCGACTAGTAGTGGAGGTAGGGGAGCTTCTCAGGCTGTTGCGCTTGTTCCTAGTCGGCGAGGAAATCAGCCAAGGCTTGCGATTTGATCGCTTTGCGTGGCTCGTACTTGATGTTGTGGACGCCAATCTCGACGGCCCACTTAGCGACTCGCCCAGTCGCCTCGTGGTTGCAGATGATGTCTTGTAGCGGTGCGGAGGAGATGACCGTGATGGGGTGCTCCTAGAAGTAATGCGGGAGTCGTCGCTAGGCCCTGAAGACCGCATACACCAATTTTTGGTACTGTGGGTAGCGTTGTCTTGAGTCTGTTAGGACCTCGCTGATGTAGTAGACGGGGCGTTGCACGGGGCGCTCCTTGCCTTCTTCTGGCCATTCGACGACCATTACTGTGCTGACGACTCGGGTGGAGGCCACGACGTAGACGAGCATCGGCTCTTTGTCGATTGGGGCGGTGAGTAGTGGAGCCGCGAGTAGCACTTCTTTGAGTGCCTTGAGCGCGTTGTCTGCCTTTGTATTCCACTAGAACGTGGGGTTCTTGTGCATCAGGCGGTATAAAGGCATTGCCTTCTCGCCAAGCCGGGGGATGAAGCGACTTAGATCCGGGACTCGCCCAGTCAGCTTCTGGACGTCGCGTAAGCACTCGGGTTTCCCGAGGCGCGCGATGGTGTCGATCTTGGTTGGGTTGGCCTCGATACCTCGCTTGTGGACCAGGTACCCCAAGAGTTATCCAGTAGGGACGCCGAAGGTGCACTCTCCTGGGTTGAGCTTGATGTTGTACCTCCGCAGATTTGCGAAAGTCTCGGCCATGTCGGCGAGCAAGTCATCCTAGCGGGTGGATTTTACTACCACGTCATCGATGTAGACAGGGATGTTGCGGCCAATTTGGCTCGCGAGGCACTCCTGCATGCACCTTTGGTAGGTGGCGCCGGCGTTCTTGAGGCCAAACATCATGGCCATGTAGCAGAAGGCGCCAAATGGCATGATGAACGCTGTCTTCTCCTCATCCTCGACCACCATTTTCATCTGGTTGTAGCCAGAGTATGTGTCGAGGAATCACAACGACTCCGATCACGCAGTCGAATCGATAATCTGGTCGATGCGTGGTAGGATGAACTCCTCCTTCGGGCAGGCGCTGTTGAGATTGGTGTAGTCGATACACATTCTCAAGGTGTTGTTCTTTTTTAGGACCAGGATTGGGTTTGCCAACCACTTGGAGTACTTTATTGGCCGAATGAAGCCTGCGGCTAGCAGGTGTTGTATTTCTTCGGTGATTGCTCAGCGGCGCTCTTCATTGAAGGGCCGTAGCGACTGCTTTACTGGTCGCACTTTGGGGTCGGCATTGAGTTTGTGCTCAGCGAATTCCCTTGGGACACCAGGCATGTCAGATGGTTTCCATGCAAAGATGTCACGATTCTCATGGAGGAACTCGATGAGTGTGCTTTCCTATGCGGGGCTCATGTGGGCCGCAATAGAGACTGTCTGGCTGGAGTCACCCGGGACGAGCTCGACGGTGCGGGTGTAAGCGGTCGCCTCAAATGTGGAGCTCGCGGCGGGTGGCTTCTTGAGAATGGTGGGGTCATCCTTGTTGATGCTACTCGCGTATTTCGCAAGCTCTTCCGCGTGGTCGGTCTCCGCGGTGATGACAGTGTCGGCTTGCTCGGCGCCTTTCTCTTCGCATTCCACGGCCATGTCGGGGTCGTCGTGGACGGTGATGATGTCGCTTGGCCCGGGGAGTTTATCATGTTGTAGGCGTAATGGGGGGTCGCCATGAACTTGGCGAATGCCTGGTGCCCTAGGACGCAGTGGTAAGGGCTGCTAAAGTTCACTAGCTCGAAGATGATCCGCTCGGTTCAGAAATTAGCTGGTATGCCGAAGGTGACTGGTAGCGTCACCTTGCCGATCGGATACTCCTTCTGACCGGGGAAAATGCCGTGGAAGGTGGTGAGCGTCGACTCGATCACTGACTCTGGGAGGTGCAGCCTCTTGAATGTCTCCAAGTACATGATGTGGATGGAGCTTCCGTTGTCCATCAACATCTTGGGCAGCAAGTAGTTGGCCACTTTGGGCCTGACCACTAGGGTGACTCGCCCTGGATATTCGATCCTGGGCGCGTGATCCTAGCGACTCTAGGTGATGCTTTGCTCGGACCAGTTGAGTAAGCGGGGGATGTCAACTTGGGTCACCGCATTGACAGCGACCGCGTGGGCGAGCACCTTCTTCTCGCGTTTGGTGCCGAGCCCGGTGAAGGTGTGTAGCGAGCCGGCGGCATGTCCTAACCCGCCCGCATTGCCATTGTCCCTTGGTGGGTTGTTATTGGGGTCCTCGCTTGCCCGCGTTGCCTTTTTCGATCTCTTTAAGAGAATGGCAGTCCACGGTGGTGTGGGTGGTGGGTTTTCCCTCCCTGCTATGGTAGACGCACGGCTGGTTGAGCAAGGCGGCGGGGTCGAATTTCAGCCTCGATGCGTTGTTGGCGCGGTAGTTTCCACTGTCGCGGTAGTTTCCTCCGTCGCGGCGGAAGTTCTTCGGGTCGCGTTGGCCATAACTGGCGTTGGCGATGAAGTCGACGCGCTCGTCATTGCGGTGCTTTCCGGTGAGGCGGGTGTTGCTATAGCGCATATCGCGCTGTCGCCCGTTGTCGTGGCCGCTGACGCAGCGTCTTCCTCCTGAGTCGTCATTAGAGTCCTGGTTGGGGTATTCCTCCATGTTGCGCTTGGCGATCTCGAGGAGGTCCCAGATGTTGTCGAGCATCGGTAGACCCTCTTGATCTTAGTGACCAGGGGTTCCTACCGACACGTGTTTTTGAAACAATGGATCGCCATGTCCGGGTGGATGCCTAAGGCGTTGATCCATAGTTCCTGCCACCTCTGAATCCAGTGGCGGGTTGACTCGCGCTGTCCCTGGATGCATCGCTCTAGGTCCTCAATGGTGGTGGCACGGTTGTAGGAGCCCTCGAACAGCCCGACGAAGGCGTCCCGCATCTCTTCCCATGAGTCGATGCTGTCGCGGGGAGCGTGTTGATCCATTGCCGGGTCGCACCGTCCATCATCAGTGGGAGGTAGCGAGTGGCTAGCAGGTCAGTGTGGCTGGCGATTCTCATCTCCAACAGGTATGTGTCCAGCCACACCGTTGGGTCATACGTTTGGCCGTACTTTTCGATCTCCTTGGGCTCCTTGAAGTTGGCGGGGTACTTCTCACCTCGGATCATAGGTCCGAAGCACTGGGGGCCGACTCGGCTGAGCGAGCCCCTGGGTTTGGGGTCGCCACAGTTGGTGAGGGTGTGCCTCAAGTCGTTGGGATGGTGCACCTGTCAAGCCTGGTTGTTGAAGATGTGCGTTCGGGCATCGATGGGTTGCACGTTGGTGGGGACCGTGTTGTTCACCGGCCGCGGTTCGTTCGTGGAGAGCGCAGGGTTGGAGGCCCGTGGTTGATGTGCCAAGGGCTAGGGTGGTGGGTAGGTCACGGTGTTGGCGACGTTTGGAGGGCCGCTTGATGATGCCCTGCTTGCCGATGAGCGGGAATACATCCGTCCCCGCGGGTCGACTCCCACGGTTTGCTGCTTGATGGCCCTGGCGAGTAAGGCCTTGGCGTATTGGATCTGTAGCGCGCCCTCTCCTTGGCCATCGAGGTGGGTGACTGCGGCGTCGGCCACGATAATGTTGTCCATTGGAGTGGAGTATAGTGGGAACCCGTTGGCTTCATGGGCCTGTGGCGAGATTATGATCCACGGCTGGTTCGGTGGGGGCGCGCGACCAATGAGTGGCCGTGGGGCCCTAGTTGCTCGTGCGTCGGGTGGTGGTCGGTTGCTGCCACCTAGTGGCATGTTCTCGCAGTCTTTGTGCTTGGCCGCGCGTGCGGGGTCGCTTTCGTCGTTGAAGTTCAGGACGTGACCCTGGACGTTGGAGTTCAGGCGGGTCCTGATGCGGCGCTGGAGGTAGAGCGACAACTCCAACGCTATTGCCCGCTCGAGGCGGAATTTCTCGCGCTCGGCTAGCTCCTTGCGCTGTGCCTCCTCCAGTCTCAGGCGGGCTTCTTACACCTCCGTGGTTGTGGCGGTCGACGGGATCGGTGTAGAGAATGGGTCTGGCGGGGCGACCGTGCTTCCCGTCTTGTAGATCGCGTTGAAGCGATTGGATCTGGCACGGAAGTCCTTGGGGGACTCCGAGCCTGAGTCGGAATCGAAGATCCCAAGGATGGAGGATTCCTCGAAGTCCTCAGGGTTGGAGACCCGCGTGATGGAGTCCTCCCGTGATGCTGCGGTGATGGATCCGTCAACCGAGGCAGGGGTCAGGGAGTCGGCGTCATCGTGGAGGGCCACATTGTCCGCGGCGGCGCTGGTCTCGACCGCGTTGCTGGCGGCCGAGTTGTATTCAGTGGCGAGGCGGCTGATGGAGCGGACCTGCTCCTTCGAGAGCAGATCGTGGCGTGACGGTGATCCGCCAACGATCTTCGTTGCCGCCAGGTCAACTGCGTCGGTGAAGCCGATGAACAGATTGATGGTGCCAACCGGCATTATTGCGCTGTGGGTGATAGGGTGCGACACTGGGATGTAGCTGCTGGGCAGGATCCGTAAGATCCGGCTGGTGGTGATCATGCAGTCGGTGGCAATCGGCCAGTCGATCGGCGAGTAGGGTCTCGCCGCAGAACTCAGGCTAGTCTGGCTAGGCCCCACGGTGGACGCCATTGTTGTGGAAATGGTCACGGCAGTCGCTGCCATAGGCAGCGATTGATAGAATCGAGGGCGAGAGCGGGTGGCCATCTGTGGTGTGAGATGGGGATGGATGCACATGGATTTACCCAAGTTTGCCCCCTCAGAGGGTAAAGACCTACTCTTGCTAGATTAGATTGATGGAGAGCGAGTTACAGGGGTGGTGAGCTCGGCGTCTAAGCAGCAAGTCGCTTGAAGGGTGTATGATGGAACGTAAGTCGTCAAGCTACCCTAGGAAGGTTTATATATGGGGCACCTCGCTAGGGTTTACAGTTTACAACCGAACAAGATATGGAATCGGAGGCTTTGACCTAATCCGACTGGGCTTCAAGTAAACTTCTAGGCCTCCAGTCTCCAATTGCTAGGTGTTCTCCTCAATCGTTTTCCAGTCACTGTCCTGCAGGCCCACTCGGGCCTTTGGCCCGATCGGAACGTCCTGTTGGGCATACCCCCTTCAGCATATCCCCATCACCGCCACCCCCACAATCCCAGTGTCATGAGGAGACACAGCCGCGCCACCGTACAAGCATGCCGCCCCCTAGGTTTCCCTAGGTCGGTATAGTCAGACGCGTCTAGGGGAGAAGCCTCGGCATGCCGGAGAGCGCAATGGCAACGAAGGACATAGGAGCAGTTCCCACAAGGAAGCACCATGTCCAACAAGCAACCGCGACATGCGCGAGGATTCACATGGAGGAAGGAGAAAGGAGGCTAACCGACCACCGCCACGACCATAGTTGCCACCTAGTAGCCACCACGACTGTAGTGACCTCGGATCGAGTAAGGATCCTAAGTCCCTGTGATTAACATGCTAGTCCCTGGATCATTAGCTAGCACTCACAGTCGATGAAATATCATGTAAAACACAAGTCTTTATTACATGAATCGAATAATCCAGAGTTTACATTATTACAACAGAAGCAAAATATATACAACTTGGAGTCCCATCAATGCCACGTGCAGGTTGAGTGAAGAGTCGTGATCCTAGCGCACCTTTCAACGATCTCCAAATTCTGCACATAAAACGTGCAGCCAAACGAGTTGGTCAATACTTTGAATGTATTGGCAAATTACACCAAGGAAAGAACAAGACTAACTCTACATGCAAGGCTAGAGTAGGCTTTGGGGTTTATTTGCATAAAGCCAATTTTCTCTAAGTAAGAAGAAAATAGGAAGAGTTTTATCCTACTTTGTAAACATTTGTTTAAGTAAAATAGGGTCGAATGGAACACGAGGATATTACTCACCAAGTGCCCAAACAACCTAACACTTGGATATTACTCACCAAGTTCCCCAAATCCCACCCAATGGCGATATTACTCACGCCTTGGGGTTTATAAAAACTTTAAGTTTGGAAAAGAGAGAGAGGAAGATCTTTCAGAGGCTCCATCCTTCAGATGCTCAATGTTGTTCTGTTTCCGTGAACACAGCTGATCGATCAGATTGCAATACTCTCGAGAGGTTGTGCACTTTCCCCACAATCCACGATCAAGTCCTTTTACAAACAAGACCATGGCGAAGCCTTCCCTTAGTAGCCCCTCTACCAGCTGGATCCAACCGTGCCAAGAACCTCCAAATGTTGGTACCCCGGTGAGGTTTCCCACTAAGTACTAAGCCAAGACAGAGCCCATATGTATTGTGGTTGCACGGGAAGCTTCTGAATTCTGAAACATGGCAGACTTCTTTGATTCCTGGGCGGCCGTCCTCCACCAAAATCTCACTCGTTGTCCCGACAACTATTCTGCCCAGAAGAAAACTTAGTTTTATTTTGAAGGGGTTTTGGAGAAGAAAAGTTCGATCGAGAGAGCTATCATACTTAGAAAATTCTTGAGTATTTAGAACCCTCCCAACGGTATTTGATATATATAAGTATATAGCATAGCATGCATAACTTAGAAAAACAGGATAACCTATTGGGATAGAAAATCCTAAGTATGGAACTACTCATGGCATACTACAAAACCGCACTTGCAAAATAGTACTAAGAAAATCTACCAAAATCCTACACATGCATACTACAGAATTTTGAAAAGTAGAACATGCATAGTCAAAACTGGGACATAAATATGAACAAGTGATGTAACTTGCCTTATGTTTGTGTTATGGGTGATGATTGAATTCTTCTGCAGCAATCGCACTCTCCGAACAATCTAACGCGAGGACAAAACAATTCCAATCAACACAATTACAAACATAACAACCACAACAATGATGGACACAAGCATGCATGATGATTTAATATTAGTTCTTTGAATGGTATTAGATCATATGATGCATGTAGGAGATCATTTAATGCAATAGGGTATTTGTTATTAAATCTTGATGACCAAAAAAAGGCTTTAGTAGTTCTGTTGCAACTTCTGTCCTAATTGTCTAATTAAATTTGGTTATTAGTTTTACTGGATAGAGGACATTAATACGAACCAGGAGGAATTGGATTCATCTTAATCGGAGTTATAGATCTTTTTCTAGGATTTATTTAGTGTTTAATGGAGTTTAATAAATCTGAACAGATCGTACTGACAACAAACAAAACTAAGTACATATCTGAAAACTACGCAACATTATGAACTCAGAGACATATTACTCATATTTTTCGGATATGTAGATTATTTACTATGAATTTAATGATTTAAAAGGCCAATAATACTAATTAATTATTCGCCAGTAATCTATACAGTAAACTTGTAATTTTATTCCAGAATCATGTTCTATACAAGTTTGTGAATCCAGGGGTATATCATTTGTATTTTTCTGAGTTGTATTTTATTTTCTGTGAATTAATTGCTCCAAAAAGTGTATTAAACCATTTAAATAATCACGACAAATACATACAGTAAATATCTCATACAATTATATATTAATACTCTACACGATTTTGTGATTCCAACGGTATATTATTTGCAATGTTTGGACATAGTATAAATTTTCTATGGATTTTA
Organism: Avena eriantha; assembly: GCA_910589775.1. NCBI lineage: Eukaryota > Viridiplantae > Streptophyta > Magnoliopsida > Poales > Poaceae > Avena > Avena eriantha. The sequence goes on from OU342742.1 coordinate 364,452,838, forward strand.
CAAGTTAGATCTATAATCTGCAATTTTAAATTCGAACGGAATATTCCAGAGAATATTCCGCTGACTGGACATGTTGACCGTGCAGGCTGACTAGGACTAGACGCTGACCTGACGACGACGTGGCGGTGATGAGGCAACTGATCGGGACGATTGAATCTCGACCGTCTGGATGAGATCCGGTGGCTAGAAGAGAAGTTGGCTCAAAATAGACCCGATTTTGCCTAACAAAGGACTTGAAGTAGATCTGTGTTAGAGAAATAAATCCGTAGGTCAAATCGAAAAGATTTGAACATGAAAGTTGTGGAGGATGATTAGATCTACCTTTTCACCAAAAGAATTTGGATTTCAAGAAACGAGCGCGAGGAGATCTTGGAATTACGCCATCAGATCTGAAATATTGCGTTGCGAAATTCTTCGGCTGTGGTGGAAGAAAAGAGGTGAAGTTTGTCGGAATTGAAAGATTTCGACGAGATCTACAACTTTCGTGTTGAAGCCGAAGGCAGCCGACGAAGTTTAGATGGGTTTAGAAACGAAATACGATTCGGTAGGGTGTAGATTCGGGATTTCGGGAAGAAAAAGTGTTATAGCTGTGGCTCTGATGGATTATTTAGGCTTTTAGGATGATGGGAAGATAGATCTTGAAGTAGGGAACAAGTAGAAACAAACGAAAGTCAATTCGGAGTTATAGATAAAAAGTTATAAGTGTTTGAATAGAGATAGGTTTAGAAATCAGATTTTCGCACGCTTTTTAAAGCGGAGGTGGGATGGATCCTTCTCCCGTGCGCGTGGCTGGTTCGGTCGGCTGAGTGGGCCGGCCGGGTGGCCCATTCGTTTTTTTTCTTTTTCTATTTTGGTATTTTCTTTATATCTTTTGCATACGAACTCCAAATCACATGATTCTTGTTTCTAATTTTTTCTAAAATTCCGTAGATCATTATAAGATCATATTTGTAACATTTTCACTAGTTTGGAGATGATTTATTTATAAATGTCTATATATTCCTTATAGGAACATTTGGGCAAATCAACTATCGGATCTAGATATTAGGATTTGAATTCAATTTTTGGGAACTTTGCATGGATGCAAAGGAATGCTTATGAATGCTTCATGATTTTCATTTTTGCAAACATTCACACAAATCCTAAAACTAAAACTCAATTCACGCCTTTTTGCCTATATGGCTACTTAGGTATTATCAAAAAGGATATAGGGTTTTATGCATTTGGCCTTATATGGCTACTATGCAATATTTCTAAATAGCTTCTTAGGGTTTTATTTTAACCACTCAACCAAAACATACAATGCCACAAATGCCCAAAACAACAAGTTCAATCATGTAACATGAAGGAACACATTCTTAACATCCAATGAAAATGAAGATGTCATGTTATCTTCTCTCTTTTCTAGCAAGTGGTGAAAAGCATCTAGAATGGTTTCATAAATCGAAGTAGAGACTTTAAGGGTCAAATAGGGAAATTAGAATATCACTCTACCATAATTGGGAAAGTCATTTTATTCCCTCTCTTTAATCATCTAAGCATGGCATGAATACCTCTCCTGTTGGCTTGACATGAAAAATTCATGTACAGGAGTACACGATCAAACTGCTATGGCCGCCTTCATCGACGACCTGGAAAAGGTAACTTTGTCCGATAGACGCTAAAGCGCCTTCAGGACAACGGCAAGCTCGACCTCAACTTGATGATTTCCATGGCTAGCGAATTCGCCGCTACTGATGACGATGCTCGTGGTTTGTTGTCGGCCCTAGACATCCCTACCCATGCCAAGAAATAACAACAATAACAAGCAAAAGACTTCGTTAGAAGAAAACCAAACAGCCGACATGGTCGCCGCAACATTCACTGGTAGAGACGGAGGCAGACAGCATGGAAATGGCCGGGGGGCTAGCCATGGTCAACAGAGGAGTGATTCTACACCCTCATCACCACGCGTTCCCCAAACATACAAATAGTACCGCGATATGTCATGTTTCGTCCATCTCGACGCAAACAACAAAGCCACCCACACCAATCACCAATGCAAGTTTGGCAATGACCTCAAAGAATATCCTGAGTCCAGCTACAAGCAAAGTTGGAAGAACAGACCCCGCGAAAAGGGCAAAGGGAAGAAGAAGGAGGAGAATCAATGGAATCAAGCGATATGGATGAAGACGTGGAATCCAAATCTTCCGACAAGGGAGAGGGTAAAGGGAAAAACCCCTTTGAAAAGAAGGCTCTGTGTTACCATACCTTCCTTGGTACCCCCACCATCCGGGCCTAGAAAACCTCACTCAGGATACTGATGGCTACGCTCCCTCCAATTCCGTAGTATGTTAAGTGGTCAGAGATTCCAATTACTTGGGATAGGAAGGATCACCCAGATCTTATCCCAACAGAGAACCAGTATGCCATGGTCATCAACCCTTTGATTGACAACACAGAGTTCACCAAGTGCCTCATGGACAATGGAAGCAGCAACAACATCATGTACTTGGATACACTGCAGAAGATGAACTTGACGGAGACCTAGCTAACGAAAAGCGACACCGTGTTCCATGGGGTTATTCCTGGCTGACAAGCAAGTTCCCTAGGTTGCATCACCCTTCTGGTCACTTTTGGTGATGTCAATTGCCGCCAAGAACGTATGACGTTTGAAGTGGTGCCTTTCAAAAGCATGTACCACGTAATCTTTGGTTGTAACATATTCCACTCCTTCCTCGCAAGGCCATGCTTTGTCTACAACAATCTCAAGATACCTGGACCAAACGACATCATCACCGTTGACGGAAGCTTCAGCAAGGCATGAGAGTGCGAGCTCAGTGAACCGCCTTCGCCGAAGCAGTTTTCTACGGTGAGGACTTCAAGGAGATCCAGAACCAGGTCAATGTCAACACCCGTATTTTTAATCCTAGATGCCAATTATGCCATACCTTGCAACCCCAGGATTACCATTTTTGCGAGACATAACAGATTGGATATCACAGTACATCATCCATTACAAACCATAATAAGGTTTTACACAAATAAAGGATCTCATGATCTAGTCTTAATACAAACAAGCAACGGAATAATAACCGTAGTAGTGGGCTCCATCTTCAGTGTCATAGGCAATGCTGACGATGGGAGATGATCCTAGTTGTCGTAGCTGTCCTGCTGTCCATCTTCCTGATAGTCCTCCTCATGGTCTGGCCATGGGAATAGCCAGGGACAAAGCCATGAGTACTCTTTAAGTACTGACAAACTATCACTAACAAGTAAGGTAGTTCTAGTAGGAATCCTAAGATCTAGGTTTATTTGCAAAAAGCCAGATTTATCTTAAGCTGAGTTCAGAAGTAAAGAAAACTAATTTAATGTTCTAAATCACTTAAGTGGGAAACTAGTTTTCATATTCAGAATCCTGTTGTGGTCAAGTCAAAATCATAGTTCAATTCATAAGTCATTTTGAAAACATATAACAACGGAATAGTATGGCCACTCCAACTGTCCATGACCGCGGACGCGGCTAATCGAATATTTGACACTCTGCAGAGGTGGTACACTTTCACCACAAAATTCGATACATCCATCAGGGATAACCCTGAATAAATCATACTTAGTATGCGAATAATCAATCATAACCTTTCAATTACACACCCTAGTATAGGCACCTCCCCTATGAGCTTGGCCTCCCAGCCATGGCCATCTGCCATCTTGGGCATTGCGTAGGTGGACAAACATCAAGAGGTAGCCTCCGCTCAAATCTCTCTCACAAGGGAACCCATACTAATGCATATAAACTTCCGGCTAAGCCTTACCCAATTCAGGTATTGTGGTTGTATGGTAAAAATTGGAATGGTATCGCATCCGAACCCAACCATCAGTTTTTGGTAAAAGGGCTAAGGCTCATGCCTCAACATTTTCATCGTCAAACCATTTGTGTTTCTCAACGCATGTCAAAACATCTCAATAGAATGACTCATCAGTCCAAGGTTTTCATAATCATTTTCACCAAGTAGTCCCATCTAAAGTGATCAAGTTTAATGCTTAGCACTAGCCACTAAGGTTAAGAGTGTTCACTAAAGAGGGGTGCTAATCTTCAATCTCATGCCATAGAATGACATATAAGTATAACTAGATAGGCCAAGTTTTATACTCTTTATGCTATCTATACTAAAAGTAAAGAACTTTGGTAAAATAAGAAAGTAAAGCTTGCAAGTAAAACTTGGGATGGTATAAATCAAAATATATATAACCCAAGCATGCCTAAGGCATCTTGCTTAGGTTAACTTGCATCTAGTGGTGGCTTGCATAGTTAAGTAACTTGCAAGTGTTAGCTTGCCAATAATAGCTTGCCCTGATTGGTGCAGTGATTGAAATTCTCCTCATCTTCTTCGGAGAACTCCTCCTCCCCGTAGACTTGGTCGGTACTATCGTCTATAAAGGAATACGGGGTACACAATCACCAAACAATACTTAACTAAGTCTATTTAGCACACTAAGGCTCACACTTGATGATCTAGTATCATCACAAACATCACATGAAATAAGGCACTAGTTTTATTCATTTTATTTTAGAAAAGTAATTTCTACGCATTGAAATTAATTAAGATTTAATATTCTCCAATTAAAATATGGGATCATGTTGACACATGTCATAACCACATATTCTAATACATGGAAATGTGATTTAAAGTGTTGGTCACATTTTATAAAGTTTAAGATTATTATTTAATAGATTTAAAGTGACTCGAAATGCCCTAATAGCATTATTTGGTACTAGTCCAATGTCACTGCATGCAATCCTAGATATTTTTACATATTCAGATAGATATTATCAAATGTGATTTTTGAGAGTTGGAATCAACTCAAAAGCTATTCTGGTTGATTTTTGAAAAATGTTTGAAGTTGCAAAAGTCTCTGTCTTATTATTTTTACTATATGTGATCTCTAAATCCAAATGATTTAAATTGAACGGGCCTGGATAGATATTTTAATTTCCCTTCTAGCGAAATTTGAATAATGCAATTTGGTTAAGTGAAACTCTCTGAATTGATTTTTGAATAAGTGGACAAAATATGATTTCAACTAAACTGAGAAAGCACTTATTTGAATTTTTGGGCCAGCGCGGGAAAACTAACGGACCGACCCAGTGGCACTCCACGGTGCAGCGGGATGCTGACAGCGCGGACCCACAAGTTAGCAAAACTAACTAAGCGAAATGGTATGGGCGAATCTAAGCCGTGCGATCAACTTCTAGTCTAACAGCCGAGAATCATCGTCGACGACGAACAACTCCGGCGAGGAACTAGAACTAGCGCGGCGGTGGGGGTCTGGCGGGGCTCACCTGGGCTCCTGCTAGGCTCGGTGACAGGGGCAAACGGCGTGGTAGACGATGGCGAGGCGAGGCTTGGGGTGGTCGGAAACAACGACGCCCTTCTCCTCCAGTAGCGGCGGACTCCGGTGAAATTCTGGCACGGTGGTGCTTGCCTTGCTCCAAGAAGAGATGGGGAAGATTAGTGAGGAGTGGGGAGTGGAGTGGTGTGAGGATTGGAGGCTGGGGTGGCCTCCTTTTATAGCTCGACGAGGGGACAAAATGGTGCAGGCTGGCATCTTCAGCGAGGGCGGCGTAGAGAGCAAAGGGCATGGCTGGGGTAGGTGGATGGTGCGGTGTCTCCTGGCAGTCGTTGCTATCTTAAAGGAGAGGAGTGGGGCGGCTGGGTTTGGTCTGGCGCGTGCGGCGCTCTAGGCGGAGGCATAGGTGCTTGCGACGGTGTGCGGCTACTGCGGTTCATGCGGCGGTGAACGGGGGTGTCTGCCAGTGTGCTGCTATCATGGCGGGTCTGTGCACGCGAGGGGAGGTCAAGGCGCGGCGCGTGTGAGCTGGTCGGCCGCGGCGCACTAGCGCGCTTTGGACTCGGCGTAGAGAGGTAGTGCGTGGCGGTGCTAGTGTGGTCCAGGGCTGCGCTTCGACCGTGGGGTGGACAGGGGGTGGCGATAGGAGCTCACGTGTCTGGTGCGCGTCTTGGGCGAGGCTAGCGGCTCCTGGCATGTTGTCCACTGTCGGCCGGTGACGACCAAGAATGGGCGGCGCTCCACTGTGCCAGCGGCGAAGGGGGAGCTAGTATGGGGCTGGGTTAGGCGTAGAGGGGACATGGGGTTAAATTGGAGACCAAATGGTCGATGATCACTGTACCAAACAATGCAGCTAGTCTAGTGTTTATTCTGTGCCTACCAAGTGTTTGTTTTAATGGCGGCATGAATTTTAGTTTTGAATTTTTGATTCAAATTTTTTGTGTGATCTTAGATTAAGCTTGAGAGACTAGGTGTGCTTGGATAAGTTAAGGTGAACTCATTTGATGTGTTTTTGAAAAAGTGTGATCTTAACACATACACTTGATTCAATTTTCAAATGTCCTTTAAATTGATTTGCTAGACGTTTTTGTAAGTTTGTAAAGTGGGCCTTGATACACTTTTACTTGGTCTAGAAAGGGGTGAAAAGATATTGAATTGCTTGTGTTAGAAATTGCTTTCTAGGAACACCTAAAGTGACCTATTGGTTTAAAATGGTCAAAATGACCATTTGGTTTATTTAATCAATTTTTATTTCTTTTTCTTTGCATTTTGTTTGTAAATGGTCTTGATGATGTGGCATTCACCTTTAATCTATTTCATAACATTTAGAACAATAAAGCATGGCATATACACTCAATTCTACACTAATGCAACACACATGCATTCATATGCTTTTTTTCTTAATAAAAGCTATTGTTAACCCTAATTTGGGTGATTAGGCATTGATAATCTTGATTAGAAGTTTTGGGATATTACAGTCGATGCCTTGGAGATGCCTGCTTCGAAGAAGCGGATCACTGTCGCCGAACCCGCATTCAAGGCCGCCATCAAGACCAAGCAGGTGGAGCTTGTTGAAGGAGATTCCTTCAAGACCACCGCCATTGGCACAGACCTGGATCCCAAATAGGAAAGCGCGCTCGTCAAGTTCCTCCGTGTGAATAGGGACATCTTTGCCTAGCAACTGGCCGACATGAAATGTGTACGTAGGGAGCTTGCCGAGCGCAGCTTGAATATTGATCCTAATGCTATCTTGGTGAAACAACCTCTACGAAGATTTGGTGATGAAAGGCGAAGGACCATAGGCAAATAAATAGCTAGGTTACTTAAGGCTGGCTTTACCCAAAAAGTTATTCACACACAATGCGTGGCAAATCCTGTACTTGTCCCCAAAAGGGAACCAATGAATTAAGAATGTGCATTGATTACACCGGCTTGAACGAAGCGTGTCCGAAGGATCCGTTTGCTTTCCCTCACATTGTCCAAGTCATTGACTGAACGGCTTGCCCGGATCTTCTGTGTTTTCTCGATGCCTACTCAGGTTACCACCAAATCCGGATCCGAAAGTTGGAACAATTGGCCACTTTGTTCACCACACCTTATGACACGTATTGCTATGTCACGATGCCCTTTGGGCTGAAAACCCTAGTGCCACTTAATAGCGGACAATGCAACGCTGCCTACACGACCCAATAGGTTGCAACGTACATGCTTATGTGGACGATATTGCGGTAATGCCAAAGAAATGAAACGATCTTATCACCGACTTGCATGAAACCTTCGACAATCTCCGGAAATACAACATGATGCTGAACCCCAAGAAGTGCGTTTTCGGGGTATCATCCGGCAAGCTGTTGGGCTTCATCGTTTCACACCGTAGAATCAAGGTGAACCTAGAGAAAATCAAGGCCATTGATACGTCCAAAACGTATCTACTTTCCAGAACACTTTTGCTATTGTTTTTCCTCTAAACTTGTGTGATTTGGATACAACTAACACAGACTGACGCTATTTTCAGCAGAATTACCTTGGTGTCTAGTTTTTGTACAAAAAATCAACTATCAAGAAAAATCCCGGAAAATATGCCAAAAATCCTATTTCACCAGAAGACTCACGGAGCCAGAAGATGAGACGGAGGAGGTCCACGAGCGGCCCACACCACCTGGCCACGCGGGCCAGGCCAGGCCGCGCCAAGGGGTGGTGCGGCCGCCTCGGTCACCCCCTCGGCCTCCGTCTTCGCCTATAAGTTGCCTCTTGACCAAAAAACTAAGGGGGTTTTCGAAGTTTTTAAAAAGAGTTCCGCTTTGCCGCCAGCACCAGATTCCATGAATGAACACCAGAAACTCCGTTCTGGCACCCTGCAGGGACGGGGAATTGGAGGAGATCATCGCAATCATCACCACCATCAGTTCTCCATCGACCATCCATGTTTCCCCCATCTATGAGTGAGTAATCCCCCGCTGTAGGCTATGGGGATGGTAGGGATTAGATGAGATTGTTCATGTAATGGCATAGGATTGTTTGGGCATGGTGCCTAGTATATATTATTAGTGCTTTTTTGACTTTGTTGCAACTTTTTATGCTTAATGCTTGTCACTAGGGCCCGAGTGCCATGATTTCAGATTTGAACATGTTATTGATTCATTATGATACTATTGTTTATGGTCTTACCTACAAGTTGTATACACACATTGTTGTCCGGAACCAATGGCCCCGAAGTGACAGCAATCGGGATAACTGGAGGGAATGGGTTTGATATGAGGATCATATGTGTTCATGGAGTGTTAATGCTTTTCTCCGGTGCTCTATTAAAAGGAGCACCATAATTGCCAGTAGTTCCCTTGAGGCCCCACTGCAAACGGGCTGGCAGGACAAAAGATGTTTTGCAAGTTCTCATTGCGAGCACGTCTGACTATATATGGAACACATGCCTATGATTATTCAGTACTTGGATGCTTTATCTTATTTATGTGCAATTGCCCTATGTCTTTATTGCCATGTGAATTGTCTTGTTCATGCGACGCCCGTCCATCCATCCCTATGCCTACCGCACTTTAATCCTACTGTTTGCTGCTATTATTACTGCTGTCTTTACTTTTACTACTGCTGTTACTTTGCTATTGCCACTACAAAACTGTTGCTACTGATAAACTGCTGTGAGCAAGATTGTTTCCAGGTGTAGCTGAATTGACAACTCAGTTGTTAAGGCTTATAAATATTCCTTGGCTCCCCTTGTGTTGAATCAATAAATTGGGTTTCACTTCCCTCGAAAATACTCCGATACACCCCCTATACTTGTGGGTCATCAAGACTATTTTCTGGTGCCGTTGCCGGGGAGCATAGCTCTATTTATCAAGTTCACTTGGAATCACTATTATTCGCTGCCATCCATCCATCATAGGTAAGTCTCGTGATGGCAAGGTTCCTATTTTACCATCCACTACAAGAAGAGGTACGGTTCTGAACACCTCTGTTGCTCTTGATTCACCATCTTTTATGAATAAGTTCCTTACACCGCCACATAGACATGCTACACACACTGCTACTACTACTGAATCTGAAACTTCTGATACTTATGATGCTGCTTCTACCGTGCTTGATAAAAGTGGTTCATTAGGTGCTTTCCTAGATGCTACGATTGCTAGAACTATAGCTGGAAATACTGAAACTCCTAATGAAGACACTACTACACCTGTTAGTTCACCTGAGTCTAGAGAGAGTTATGATATTGAAGACTGTTATATAGACATGACGGATGAATTTATTAAAGAATGTCAAAACACCCATGATAGGAGTGCTATTAAGTGTCTCCTTGAGAGGCGTACTATAAAACCCAAATTGTCTCCTAATGCTAAGTTTGCTGCATCTCCTATAAACATTAAAGATAAGGATTATGATTTCTCTCTTGATTTATCTTACATAAATATTGTTGAGAAAGAAACTTTTTGTGGGACTAAGAATGAGAGTGCGGTAGCACATATGACTAAGATTTCTACCATGAGTGGTTTATTTTCTGATGATATTAAGATGTGCACCTACTTTGTTGCTAAATTTTTCCCTTTCTCGTTGAAAGGAGAAGCTAAAACTTGGTTTAATAATTTACTTCCTGGATCTATTGATAGCCCTGATTGCTTAATTAGTACTTCCTTCAGAAATATTTTCCTCCTAGTGCTAGACATGCCATTTTGCAGGAACTTTTTGATTTTAAACAGGGAGAAAAAGAGGTATTGCCTGAATCATGGGCAAGGTTTTGTGCCTTGATTCATGCACAAGCTGGATGTCCATTACCCAAAAATGAGCTTCTTGATATATTTTATAATGGACTAACTGAGGAATCTAGGACATACCTAGATAGTTGTGCTGATTGTGTTTTAGGAATAGAACTCCCAAAGAAGCTGATGAATTAATGGCTAAAATAAGCAAGAACTATGAAGATTGGACTCCTCCTGAACCAGCTATACCTGAGACAACTATACCAGAACCAACTATTCTTTCGCCTATACCAACATCAAAGAAGAGGGGAGTCATTGAACTAAATGATGAAGTGATGAAGGAAGCTAAGAAATGTCTTAAGAAGAAGGCTATTAAAGCTGAACACGTGAAGAATTTACCTCCTATAGAAGAATTATGTAAGCCAATGTCCCACTCATCCATTATTGAGGTACACTCTCTCGAACATTTTGATGAAGGTGATATTCCTTACTCTGAACCTCCTGATCAATGCTTAGAAAAATTTGATATTTTTATTGTTAAGGAAGATAATTTTAATAAAAGGGTGCAAAATCATTTAATGGAAAACTCTAGAGCTATTATTGAGTTAAAATATATTATGGAAAGAACATCTAATGATGCTAAAATGCTTGTTAAACACTTCCAAATGGTTCAAACTCAAATTGATCAACTTATTAAAGTATAAAAAGACTTGCTAGTTAATGCTGCTAAAGAAAAACATGCTTATGAAATTAGAACTAGAAGTGGTGATGCTACCCAGGATCCTCTATATCCTGAGGGGCATCCTAAAGAATTGAGCAGGATTCTCAACAAGCTAAAAATAGTGGTACTTCTCCTAAGAAAAGGAAAAAGAAACATAAAACTATTGTAGAATCCTCTGAACCTACTAAAGATCCTAATGGTATATCTATCTCTGATGCTGAAACTGAAAGTCGTAATGTGGAAAATGATGCTCCTGGTAAAGAAAAAGTTGAAGAAGAACCTGAAAGGCACACTAAGAATACTAAATACACTAAAGAAGACTTTGTTGCTAAGAAACATGGTAATGAAAGAGAGCCTTGGGTCTAACAACCTATGCCTTTTCCCTTATAAGAAACACAAGTCAAAGGAAGATGAACACTATAATAAGTTTTGTTAGTGGATGAAACCTTTATTTTTGCAAATCCCTTTGACTAATGCTATTAAATTGCCTCCTTATTCAAAGTATATGAAGGATATTGTCTCTAATAAAAGGAAGATCCCTAATGAAGAATTTTCCACTTTGCTTGCTAATTATTCCTTTAATGGTAAGGTTCCAGAGAAACTTGGAGACCCCAGGATTCCAACTATTCCATGCTCTATTAAAAATAGTTATGTTAGAACTGCTTTATGTGATTAGGAGCAAGAGTTAGTGTTATGCCTTTCTCTCTCTACAAGAGACTTCAACTGGAAAAAGTAATACCAACTAATATATCTTTGCAAATAGCTGATAAATCTACTACTATTCCTGTTGGTATATGTGAGGATGTACCTGTTCAAGTAGCTCATAATTGCTTGATATTAACTGATTTTGTTGTGCTTGAAATGACTGAAGATGACAATATGTCTATTATTCTGGGGAGACCTTTTCTTAATACTGCAGGAGCTGTTATTAATTGTAATCAATGAAAGGTGACTTTTAATATTAATGACAAGGAGCATATTGTCTATTTCCCCAAGAAGATTGATAGGAATTATGGTTTAAATTCAATTGAACATGTTGAGGGCATTCAAGTTGGAGAAATATATTGTCCCCTACCGAGAGAAAAATATGAAATTATTATGATTGGGACCATTGCTATCAAGGTTGAGGTAACATAATCATTGAGTGGAATACAAAGTGTTGTTTCATATGAAATTGTTTTGGTAAAAAGACCTGATCAACCTTGTTAACAAAGGGATTTTAATGAACAAAACAATGTTTTCACTATGATTATCTTCGCTTACTTTTATTTTATCCATTTTAGTTTTTGCTTTCACTTAGTTTACTTTTATGTTGCTAGTTGCTTGCATATTAGAGTGTCTTAGAACTTCTGAAGCTTAGGTTTCGTTTTGTTTTTTCATCATTTCAAAATCACTTTTCTGCAGAAAAATCATTCGTCACTACCTAAAAATTGCTCAAAAATAAAGTGTCTCCAAAAATTCCAGAAAATTCATATTAATTTTTTACGTGAAAAAAGAGGCAGAGAAGTGCTTGGGGAGTACCAGGGGGGCCCACCAGGCAGGCACACCACCTTGTGGCGCGGCCAGCCCAGGGGCGCGCCTGGCCATGGTGTGGGCCACCCTGGCCCTCTACTCACTCTCTCACTTGCCTCTGCCTTCTCTCTCCCGAGAAAACACTAGCTCATTGCTCGAAATCGCGTTCTTGCTGTTCTTTCCCACGATTTTTCGATCTCCTTGCTCAACCTACCTTTGCTACTGAAATTTGGAGCAATTGTTCTCCGGTATGTGACTCCTCCGCTTGTCCAAGTGGATTTGTGTTCAGTGGATTATATCTTGATTATTTTGCTGCTGTAGGTGACAGGTTATGAGAGCTTGTAAGCTTGTTCAATGCTTAGAGATATTGTTTTGATGCATGTTTAATCCTCTTACAAGTCCCTATGAGTAGTTCCCTTGATTACATATTCACTTTGCAATAACTTGTATAATGGATGTTTAAATTTCAGAATATCAAATATGAACAACCACACATTTGGAAAAATATTTGAGAGGGACACACCTAGGAGGTCAAGGCCTTCAAGATCAGCCTCTCAATTTAGGCCTTCATACAATGAAGATCTCATTGCACGATGCTTTGGCAATGAAGGAGATGAGGGAGATGCTCACCCATCTACCTTCCCTTGTTTTACCTTTTTGCAAGCTGCAAGGATCCTCAATGATTTCTTACTACTAGTTCAGAGGCTTGGCTTGAACGCATACATGGAAGATGAGAGTGAGCAATATGCCATGCTCACCAAAACTTTTTTTGAGAGTTTCGTTTTCACTAACAGCTCCTATCAGTCATCTGTCTCTTTTAGAATTTATAATCAGCCTATTACCATGACTTTGGAAAGATTTTGCAGCATTATAGGCATAGGTATGACAGGGACCGTGAAGAAAATTCAAGGCCAACCCACTAATTTGATGGTGCTCTATCGAAGTGTGACAAATGACGATGACCCCGTAGCTTAGCGTGGGAAGATAAGGAACATCCAACTCCTAGCTCTTAGATATTTTCCTTATTATCTTGCCACTAGCATTCTTGGTAGGGAGAACACTAGTAATATTTCCAATTATCATTTAGCCTTCCTCGCTGCTTCACTTAATGATGATACCAAGTACAATCTTGGATCTCTCATTGCTCGCTGCCTAGCCGCTAGGGGACCTATTTATGGGGGCATTATTGCCTCATGCATGGTGGTTGCACTAGAACTTTCTATGGATCCTAATGATATTTTGTTGGCACCACAAAGGCTTGATCTTGCTGCTATGAAAACTCATTACTTTGTCACTTCTGACTCTAATTTGGATAGCTTAGTATACAGGATGTTGTTTATTGACGGAGACGAGAGGGAAGTTCCTTTGCCACAATCCCCTATGTTTAGTATTTATAGGAGGCCATGGTCGCGGTCTAAGGAGGAGGTGGATGAGCAACTCCGCTTGCTTGGTTTCCACAGGCAACACCAGGAGGATGTGCCTTCTTACGACTACTCTGCGCACTATGGTGGGGCATCCTCTACCTCGTACCAGGACGAGGGCACCTCCTCGTCGTACCACGGAGACACTTCATCTTCGCCAGCTTGGGATTGATACCCACTTAGGCCAAAAGCCCAAGCTTGGGGGAGGTACACCGACACCACACTCATCTACATATCATGTTTAGTTGGTACTTTGTATATCCATGCTTCATTCTCTTTTTAGTTTTAGTTCTTGCTTCGTTTTTGCTTTCGAAAACACAAAAATACCAAAAATATTTAATTTGCTTCTCTTTGTTTGCTTCTTTTTCTTTTTGCCTTGGTTTGCCTTTTTCCTTTTAGTTTTGTTTCGATTATTCGAAAAACCCAAAAAGATTTCGCTTTGCTTGTTCTTCCTTTTGGTTCTTGCCTTTAAAAATCAAAAACACAAAAAATATTTGTTGTTCTTCTTTGGTTTTGTGAAGTTTGCTGCAGGGTTCAGCAGTCCTTAGTGGAATTTGGTTTCATGTTATTATTCAAACCATACAAGTGAAGGGCAATAATGAAGATTAATGACAACTTGAGGTGTGGTAAGAGGCTGGTAACAAACTCTATTTGTTTTCATTTTTGTAGATATACTCATCATTGTGGGCATGCTTAGTCCGTTCATGTAAGGTGTATGTTATTTATGGATGCTTAGTTGTTCTTGCTTTCTTATGATTAGCCCCAACTTACTAATAGTTTGTAGCATGTCATATGAATGTTTGCTTGCATTGCTCTATTCATAACTTGATATGACACTGTGGTATCCTCCTCTGAATGTTTGACTTGAATTGACTTGGCACATGCTCACGCATGCATATGACTAAAATAATCAGTTAAGCCTCGATGAATTATTTTGCCTCGGGGTCTTGAATCACTTTCATGCCATGATTAGTCCTGTTTTGTTGCAAGCATGATTATGACAGTTATTGCTCTCTCGTTTGTCAGTCCCTCTCTATTGCTAGCCTTCACTTGTGCTGAGTATAAGCTTTACTCGTGCATCCAACTCCCCAAAACCAATATTGCCAAAAGAGTCCACCATATCTACCTATTAGCATCATTGCTACTCCTTGCATATTTATTATGCTCTGTTTTCTTCCGAATAAAATGTTTGCCTGCTATGAGAAAGTTAGTTAGTAAAGCTCTCACGAACTTGAATGCACACTTTATTTCATTCACCTAATAAACCTGAACTATTGTGACTGTCCATGAAAGTTATATGCTTGCAAATTATAGGCTGGGGATTAGCAGAACCGTGTTGTCATGGGGAACGCTTTCAACACCTGTAAATATATACCCAGTTAATATCATGCTCTTTTGTTTACGAATGTCGTCGATGTGAAATAAAAAGGGAGCTTGTAACTCCATGGAGTTATGTATATGTGTTAGAGAAACGCCTGGGCCGCTGGTCTAATCCATGCCAAATCATGGCGGAAACCTGCAGCGTAACCATAATGAGCATCTATGAAGCATTGTTCTTATAAAAAAATAGATAGAGATTGAGAAAAAGAAAAAGAGAAAAAAGAAAAAAAGGGATATGAGAAAAGAGGAAAGAGAGAAAAAAGCACCATTTCCCATGGTAAATAAGAAGATTGTTGAGATGCTCGTTGTCTACTTGCCTTGTCATTTTGTGTCGTGGTATTGACCATGATAGATGCTACAGGGTAGCTTACATAGAGGAAAGGGCAAGGCGATGTAGGAGAATCCGGGAGCGAGATTGGCACACGATGTACCCAGGTTCACATCCCCTCGGCAGAGGATCGCTACGTCCTGCTGTTAATCTAGTATATGATCATAGAATGGTTTACATGGAGCCGCCGGAGGCGGAGGGAGGAACTAGATCTAGTGAGACGTGGGAGCCCTCTAATACGACGTGAGAGATGTCCCCCAAAGGGGTGCCCCTGGTAGCTTTATATATGCATCTAGTTAGGGTTTACAAGTGCACTAATGGGATTTGTATTGGATTCGCCGTCTTGGGACTCCAGTCGGCATGGCATCTGGGTCCAGTACGTGCGAGTCGCCGTATTCGGCAAGTCGATCCGCTCTGGGCTTTGCTTCAGTCGGCTCGCTCCAGCTGGCGATTCTGCTTCGTGGGTATACCCCGATTGGTATTCCCCCATTAGTAGTCCCCGAGCGCGTCAAGGACTCGGCAATGACTTCAAGCCATCGAATCGGTGTATGTGATTCTAGGGTGGAGTCGATGGTGAGTCGTTGGCGAGCTCCTGAAACAGAGAAATAACTCATGAAGTAGCCCAATCGCCAATGTGAGTCGACGCGCCGGGCGAGTCATCATTGGATGGAGTCGCCCCTTGGAGAAGTTTGGCCAACACCTTGTCAACTTGCTGTCGTAGAGGACGTGGAGGCACCAAATCGTTGATGGTGAAGTCACCAAGTCGGTGTAGGGGAATACGCGAGAAGAGTCCACGAGGGGACGAGTCCCGGAGCGTGTTGAGTACGCAAGGGAGAGTCCATGGTGGCGATTCCCTGAGCGTGTTGAGTACGCGAGGGCGAATCCGCGGTGGCGATTCCCCGAGCTTGTTGAGCACGCGAGGGCGAGTCCACGGTGGCGAGTCCCCAAGCGTGTTGAGTATGCGAGGGTGAGTCCTTGGTGGCGAGTCCCCGAGCATGTTGAGTACGCGAGGGCGAGTCCGCGGTGCCAAGTCCCCGAGCGTGTTGAGTACGCGAGGGCGATTCTGTGGTGGAGATTCCCTGGGCGTGGTGAGTATGCGAGGGTGAGTCCGTGGTGGCGAGTTCTCGAGCGTGTTGAGTACGCGAGGGTGAGTCCGCAGTGGCGAGTCCCCGAGCGTGTTGAGTACGCGAGGGTGAATCCCCGGGCGTGGCGTGTCCCCGAGCGTGTTGAGTACGCGAGGGCGAGTCTGCAGTGGCGATTCCGCGGTGGCGAGTCCTCGAGCGTGTTGAGCACGCGAGGGAGAGTTCACGGTGGCGAGTCCCCGAGCGTGTTGAGTACGCGAGGGTGAGTCCGCGTTGGCGAGTCCTGGAGCGTGTTGAGTACGCGAGGGCGAGTCCGCAGTGCCGAGTCCCCGAGGGTGTTGAGTAGGCGAGGGCGATTCCGCGGTGGCGATTCCCCGAGTGTGTTAAGTACGCGAGGGTGAGTCCGCAGTGGCGAGTCCCCGAGCGTGTTGAGTACGTGGGGGTGAGTCCGCCGTGGAGAGTCCCCGAGCGTGTTGAGTACGCGAGGGCAATTCCGTGGTGGCGATTCCCCGAGCGTGTTGAGTACGCGAGGGTGAGTCCCCGAGCGTGGCGTGTCCCCAAGCGTGTTGAGTACGCGAGGGCGAGTCTGTAGTGGCGATTCCGCGGTGGCGAGTCCGCGAGCGTGTTGAGCACGCGAGGGCGAGTCCATGGTGACGAGTCCCCGAGCGGGTTGAGTACGTGAGGGTGAGTCCGCGGCGGTGAGTCCCCGAGTGTGTTGAGTACGCGAGGGCAAGTCCACGGTGGCGAGTCCCCGAGCGTGTTGAGTACGCGAGGGTGAGTCCACGGTGGCGAGTCCCCGAGTGCGTTGAGTACGCGAGGGCGAGTCCGTGGTGCCAAGTCCCTGAGCGTGTTGAGTAAGCGAGGGCGATTCCACGGTGGCGATTCCCCGAGCAGGTGGAGTACGTGAGGGTGAGTCCGCGGTGGTGAATCCCTGAGCGTGTTGAGTATGCAAGGGTGAGTCCGTGGTGCCGATTCCCCGAGCGTGTTGAGTACGTGAGGGTGAGTCCCCAAGCGTGGCGTGTCCCCGAGCATGTTGAGTATGCGAGGGCGAGTCTGTAGTGGAGATTCTGCGGTGGCGAGTCCCTGAGTGTGGCGAGTCCACGATGATTGCGAGTCCACGGGGAGAGTCGCTAAGTGTGGCGAGTCCGTGAGGGGAGAGTCCCCGAGTGTGGCGAGTCCGCGAGGGGAGAGTCCCCGAGTGTGGGGAGTCCGCGATGATTGCGAGTCCATGGTGATGTTGAATGCGTTGTTTTTGTTAGAGAGTCTCTCTTGTTGGCCCGGGGGGCCAGTCGCTTGGCGACTCCAAAGATGGCTCTTGGCTTGGCATTCTTCCTGGACGATCCGAGGCTCGGTTTGCGAGTCCTCGTCCGCAGTACTTAGTCCTACGATTTGCACTGTCTAAGGTTGTGGAGAACATGGTGATGTTTGTGTAGCACTGCTATTTGTCTTAGCCTAGAAGACCAGTCGAGCAAGGCGACTCCAATGATGGCTCTCGGTTAGCGTTTTTCGTGGACGATCCGAGGCTCGGTTTGTGAGTTCTCGTCCGCACTACTTGGCCATTGCGAGTCGCTCTTTCAAAGGTTGACAAAGGTAAACTAATTTTTTCTGGAGGGAAGAGACGCCCATGCAGCGTGGCATGCGACCCTCTCTGGCGACTCGTACGATGAGGGACCCTTAGCAGGCACGGCGTACGTATTCGACGAAGCGGCAGTATAGGCGCGCTTTGGCGAAGTCGACGCGGCAGACATGGGGTCGACGTGGCGTATAGAGGTCGCGCTATGGCAAAATCGACACGGCAGACACGGGGTCGATGTAGCGGACGGAGTTCGCGCTATGGCGATGTCGACGTGGCGGACACGGGGTTGACGCGACAGACAGAGGTCGCGCTATGGAGGAGTCGACGTGGCAGACACGGGGTCAACGCAACGGACAGAGGTCGCACTATGACGAAGTCTACGCGGCGGACGGAGGTCGCGCTATGGCGAAGTCGACGCGGCAGACATGGGCTCGACGCGGCGGATGGAGGTCGTGCTATGGCGAAGTGGTGTGGCGTGTAGCCGGTAGCTTGGCGAGTCCGAGATGGGTGAATCCGCGATGGAGAGACCCCGGGCATATTGAGTCCGCGAGGGGCGAGTCACGGTGGACGTGTCGGGCTGGGTCGCGCATCGGTGTTAGGCGGTTTTTGGTCGGGATCGATGCGGCAGAGTTGATTGGTAAATCTGCACACACACGCTAGTACAAATAGGAGAAAAATGTATGTAGATTCAGCTTTATTGATTGTAATGATCAATTAGGAAAATATCAC
Source organism: Avena eriantha (assembly GCA_910589775.1). Classification (NCBI taxonomy): domain Eukaryota; kingdom Viridiplantae; phylum Streptophyta; class Magnoliopsida; order Poales; family Poaceae; genus Avena; species Avena eriantha. The sequence goes on from OU342742.1 coordinate 364,471,627, forward strand.
CTGTTATGGATGATCAGGCTATCTTTATCTCTGTTTCTTTTGTTTTGACCTTTGAGCTTGGTTGTTTGAAATAATCTAACGTGGGTCTTTTTTTCTTTGGCTCCATGGATAGAATTGAGACATCCTGCCATGTGTACGTACACAGGAACACGCCGGAGTACCTGAAGCTGCAAGAGTCCAGGTTTGCTGTGTACTCGCATCGTGACACAGTTGGACAATGGTGCTGCGACCGATGAAGTAGGTCCAAACTGAAGATACACGATGCGAAGGAATAAATAAGCAGTACCAATCAACACTACTCAGATACAATTGGCCAGTGAACATGCATATGAGAGTAGGTCTAGATAAAATAATCAATCGGTGTAGTAAAAATTGAGAGAATCATATATTGAATAAAAAACTCATCTCTAGACTGGAGCGGATCTTATACGTGTGCGTGCCTAGAAATTGTCCAAATTAGCATATGTGCAGTGCGCCATGGTTAGCCCGTAGCTGGACTGATCAATTGGCTTCCTCGGATAGAAGCCCAGATGCGATCTGGTCGATGTTAAAGGTGAGGGATCCCGCCCGGATCATCTCCTCCAAGCACCGCTTGCCCCACGGTAGGCGCCAACTATCGTGGTATTGACCACGATAGATGCTATAGGTAGCTTACGTAGAGGAAAGGGTAAGGCGACGTAGGAGAATCTGGGAGCGAGATTGGCACACGATGTACCTAGGTTCACGTCCCCTCGGCGGAGGATCGCTACGTCCTGCTGTCAATCCAGTATATGATCATAGATTGGTTTACATGGAGCCACGAGAGGCAGAGGGAGGAACTAGATCTAATGAGACGTGGGAGCCCTCTAAACGACGTGAGAGATGTCTCCAAAGCGGTGCCCCTGGTGGCTTTATATATGCAGCCAGTTAGGGTTTACAAGTGCACTAATGGCTTTGTATTGGATTCACCGTCTTGGGCCTTTAGTCGGCATGGCGTCTAGGTCCAGTACGTGCTAGTCGCCGTATTCGGCAAGTCGATCCGCACTGGGCTTGGTTTCAGTCGTCTCGCTCCAGCTGGCGATTCCGCTTCGTGGGTATACCCCGATTGGTATTGCCCCATCATTTTGATATGGGGATTCTTCCGTATCATCGGGCAAGGGGTACCCCATTGGCATTTCTCTATGATACACACGTATTTACTATGACAAGAACTTACCAGTAACTAAAGTTGAGTAGCATGAGGAGCGGCCCTATAACATCCCAAAACTTCAATCCAAGCTTATCAAGATCCAAATCATCAAAATTATGGTTAACAAAAACTTTTCCAAATTAAAAATGAAAGCATTCATGTGTATGTGCATTTAATTTAGGAATTGTTTTGAATTGCCATGGTTATGTGATTCTTTGGTTGTAAAATGTTTGTATGGTGAATTAAACATCATCTAACTCTTTCCCAAGCAAATCCCAAAGAAAATCAAATAAAAAACAATTAAACATGAGGAATGGTCATTTTGGTCATTTTAATCCACTACACTACTTTGAGTGTTCCTAGCACTCCCTTCTCAACAGAAATAATTCTAGATCTTTACACCCCTTGCTAGTATAGATAATGAGGTACCAAGGTCCACTTTTTAATCTGCTAAAAACATTCAAATACTTATTTTAAATGGCATGTGAAAATTGAATTCAATGCATATACCTAGATCACCCCTATTTCAAAAACCATCCAATTGAACTCCATTTTCAAAACCCTTACAACCAGAGACTACCTAGTACTAGTGGAGATCACTCAAAATTTTTGAAACCAAAATTCAAACTTTTGCTTCTTGCGGCCATTTCATCAACCAGGTGGCAGACACAAATCTTGCAAAATCCTAAAACACTATAGTGAGCAGTAGCTTGGCCACCATTTGGGCCTAACTTGGTCCCCTTGTTCCCCCAGCTAAAACCTTGGCCCTAACTCTCTCTCCCTCTCCCCTGTCTGCTCCAGTACCAAGCCGCCCGACGCCACGCGCCAGGTCGACCACGGACAGCTCGCCTCAGCCCGTCCCGCGCTCTCCTTCACTCGCTGGCAGACATGCGCCATCACACCGCTTCGCCTCGACCAGCCCCCGACCAAAATCGAGCGTAGGACAAGCCCTAGTTGCTCGTGCCCATGACTCTGTCCGCCATGCCGATCACCCCGGAGCGCCGCACCCGCCAGAGCAGCACCGACCTCGCCTAGCCCTAGCCTTGCATGGCAGCACCCGCAGTAGGCCCAGCAACCGCCCAGACATCGTCGTTCACCGCCTCGTGACCAGCAGCCCGGAGGAACCGCGTCGAACACCGTCGTCCACGCACAGTTCACCGCATGCTCCCGACCAGTAGGGACCTCGCCTTGCCGCGCCTTTAAGCCCCAGAGGACCGCCGAGGGACAGAGCATCTATCACCGCCCTTGCCCATGCCGAGAGAGCCCAACATCATCATCACCGATGACCTCACCGGCGCTTGCTCTGCCCCCTCATCGACCCTATATAAAGCGGCCACCACAGCCTCAATTCTCCATACTCACTCACTCCCCACCTCTCTCTGCACCTTACCCACCTCTAGCCGAAGCCGCTCGAGCTTTGTCTCACCGGAATTGGAGCCGAAGCCGCCACAGCAGGAGGAGAAGGGCGTCTGCGATTTAGGGCACCCCAAGCTCCGCCTCAACCGCGCCTCGCCTCGCCGTCGTCTACCAGCTCGTTTTCCCGCCTCACCGACCTTTCTGGAGCCCTGGTATGCCCCCTCTCGACCCCCCACCGCCGCGTCTAGGTCAACCTCTCGCCGGAGTAACCTGTAGTCGACGATGACCTCCCACCGTTAGATCCCCTTTAGATCGTGTGGCCCAGGATGCTCGATACCGCTTCGGGTAAATTGTGCCGCTGACCGGTGGATCCCGCATGTCAGGCAGCCCGTTGCATGCACTGTGCGTAGATGGGCCGGCCCAGTTAGTTCCCGCGTGTGTTAGAGTTTCAAATTTAGTTTTTTGTATTTAGAGTTAATCTAGTTTCTTTCCACTAGTTTAAAAATCAATTCTAGGAGTTTAACAAATCCAAATTGCATGAAACCAATTTTGCCTGAAAGGTATTGAAATGATCTATCCAAGCCCGTTGGATTTAATTCAATTAGAGTTATAGATCTCCCCTAGTAAAAATAACAAAACAGAAACATTTGCACCTTGCAACATTTTTATAAAATCAACTAAGATAGATTTTGATTTGATTCCAACTCTCAAAATTTACATTTCATTCATACCTATCTGAATATGTAATAATATTAAGGTTTACATGCAGTGACTTTGGACTAGTACCAAAATAATGCTATATAGGCATTTTTAGTCACTTTAAATCATTAAATAATGAACTTAAACCAAAGTAATTATGATCCAACCCTTAAATAACATTCTCACATGCTAGAATATGTGGTGATGACATGTGTCCACATGATCCCATATTTTAAGTGGTGAATATTTAATCTTGGTTAATTTTTCAATGAGTAGAAATTACTTTTCGAAATTAAAAAGAGTGAAACTATTAAATTAAACTTGTGGTGCTTGAGATGATAATAGATCATCAAATGTGTGTCTTAGAATGCTAATTAGACTAGTTAAGTATTGTTTGGTGATTGTGTACTCCGTATGTATTTATAGACGATAGTACCGACCAAGCTTTTGAGGAGGAGGAGTTCTACCAAGAAGAAGAGGAAGAAAACTTCAACAACTACACTGCACAAGGCAAGCCACCATTAACAATGCAAGCTAACCCTTGCAAGTATAATGCTTAGAAAGCTAAGATTAAACTAGATGGTTTAGCAAAGATGCTTTAGACATGCTTTGGTCACACTACTTTGACTATTAGATACCCCAAGTCTTATTTACAAACTTTACTCCCTTTACTTTATCCAAAGTTCTTTACTTGTTTTGAAGGTAGCATAAAGAGTATAAAACTTGAACTATTTTGAACCCTTTAGATGTCATTCTATGGCATGATATTGAATCCATCTTTTCCACCTTAGCGAACACTCTTAACTTAGTAGTTTAGAGTAGATCAAAAACTTGAGTCACTTTAGATGGGAACACTTGGTGAAAATGAATTGTGAAAACCTTGGAATGATGAGTCATTCTATTGAAATGTTTTGACATGTGTTGAGAAACACAAATGGTATATGATGATGAAAAGTTGAGGCATGAGCCTTAACCCTTTTACAAAACTGATGGTTGGATTCGGATGTGATACCATTCCAAATTTACCGTACAACCACACTACCTGAATTGGGTAAGGCTTAGCTGGAAATTTATATGCATTAGTATTAGTTCCCTCGCGGAAGAGGTTTTAGATGAGGCTACCTCTCAATGTTCTCCACCTATGCAGTGCCCAAGATGACTGATGGTCATGGTTGGGAGGCCATGCTCATAGGAGAGGTGCTTATACTAGGGTGTGTAAAGGGAAGGTTATGTTTGATTATCTGCATACTAAGTATGATGATTTGGGGTTATCCTTGACAGATGTATCGAATCTTGTGGTGAAAGTGTACCACCTCTGCAGAGTGTCAAACTATTCGAATTGCCACGTCCGCGGTTATGGACAATTGGAATGGCCATACTGTTTTGTTGTCAGATGTTTTCAAACAACTCATGAAATAAATGATGAATCTTGACTTGACCACAACAGGGTTGTGTTTATGACAATAGCTTCCCAACTTAAGTGATTCTAGAACTTTATTTTATCTTTCTTGCTTCAGAACTCAGCTTAGGTTTCAAACTTAACTTTATAGTTCAACTTAGATTTAGCACTTTAACTTAGAACTATATTACTTGTTAGAGGTAGTTTGCGAGTACTTAAAGAGTACTCATGGCTTTTGTCCCTGGCTATTCTCATGGCCAGACTATGAAGGAGACTATCAAGATGATGGCCAGCAGGACGGCTATGATAACTAGGACTATCTGCCTTCGTCAGCATTGCCTGTGCCCCGGAAGATGGACCCCACCGCTACACTTATCTTTTATTTCCGCTGCTTGTTGTATTAAGACTGGATCCTGAGATCCTTATTTGTGTAAGACCTTATCCATGGTTTGTAATGGATGATGTACTGTGATATCCAATCCATTATGTCTCGCAAAAATGGTAATCCTGGGATTACGAGGTATGGCATAACGGGCATCTAGGATTAGAAATCCGGGTGTTGACAAGTTGGTATTAGAGCCATCCTGACCATAGGAGACCCGACTTAGAATGGAGGTCCAAACAAAAACTTAGTTTCAAAACCAAAGTGAGTATTTGTGAAAAACTATCTCCTCTCTTATCCTTGTGGATTCATTCTTTCTCAAAAATTCATGTTCCTCAAAATTCTTACATTAGTACTTAAAACTTGACACACTTGATCACTTCACTAACTTCCTCATCCTAAATTCTTGTAGATGGAGTCTCAGTTCAGCAAGTTCTACCAGTTGGGAAACGGAGGTCAGCTGATCTTCGAGAGGGATCTGGATTCACTGTCGGAGTTACTGGGACGCCCACATCTGGAGTTTCTTGGAGCTCAACTTCTAGGAGCCCCAGGAGGAGACTTACAGTGCCTAGTCACCGCAGATCTTAGAGGAAGCATCGAAGCACCAACTTCTGCGAGAATTCAGTTCTCCGTGAGAGAGAACAACTGGCTAGATGGATTAGCCAGGGCAATGCATGAAGCTCTCGCACGTCTATGTGCCCTCAGCGTCAACAAGATCCAAGGAACCCGTTTTGCCCACTATGCAAGACGTGACTTCATGGGAATGCCGATGGAGATGCCAAGTCACCCAGAGTTGAGGCGTCAAGTGGAGAATATGGATTTCTTGCTGCATGACAGACAGCAGGAACTGGACAATGCTAGGGAGTTAGCCAACCAGAACCGTGCCATTGCCGACCAGAAGGCCCAGACTTTCACACTGCTCGTCCAAGATCGCCAGTCTCTTCCCCGCCAGCGTGCGAAGACGGATCGCATCATCGCCCGTCTTTGCAAGAAGGTGGCCGACCTCGAGAAGACCGTCAAGGAGCAGGAAGCTCAGCTTGCAGCAAAGGAAGAAGAAGAGGAGGGTGAAGACATCCAGGGAGACATGGATTCTTACCTCAGCAATGATGATGACTTTCTAGAGGAGGATGCCGTGGACTTCTACACTGACGATGATGACTCTGACTTCATCCACGATGAGTAGATGCACTAGAGCACTATCGTAGCATGAGATGTATCAGTCCCACTGTATCGTAGTTTGAAGAATGGTTCTTCAAACCATCTGTTTTCCCTTGATTGTTGTGGTGTGTGTTGTACCGTGTGCTTGTTTGCATGAATGAAAATGAAGTTAGTTGAAAAGCCTGAGTCTAACTCAAAGTTTTAGCTCTGAATAACCAAAACCATGAACCTTAGAATTTCCCTCTTACCCCTATATCCATCTCAATCTTCAGATGACTCGTGGAAACCAAGGAGGGAGCAGCTCGTCGCAAGACCCAATGCTGCAGATCTTGCAGAATCTCATCGCAGACCGTGAAGCAAGCAGGGCAGAACGCCAAGACAACTTAGCAACACTGCAGCAGATCGCCCAGATGGCTCTCAACAACCAAGGGTATGGAAATCAGGATCACCAGGGATCCAAACTCAAAAAATTTCAGAATACCAATCCCCCAATCTTCAACCAATCTGAGAACCCACTAGATGCTGATGACTGGTTACAGACAATGGAAAACAACTTAGAAGTTTCAAGAGTTGATGAAAACGAGAAAGTTCTCTTCGCCACTCACTATCTGGCAGGAGATGCAAGAGCTTGGTGAAACAGTATCCGCCTGATGAACCATGGTCAAGTGATGACATGGGAAGCATTCAAAGTCAAGTTTAGTCGCACCCACGTGCCACAAGGTCTAGTCAACAGGATGAGAGATGAATTCCGCGAATTGAAGCAAGGAAGAATGATTGTGGTGGAGTACCATGATAGATTCCTGTCACTTGCCCGATATGCACCTGATGAGATCAACACGGAGGCCAAGAAGAAGCAGAGATTCCTGAACGGACTGCATGATGAGATGCAGACTGTCCTCGTCAACATCCGTTTCGAGGATCCCGAAGAGCTAGTCGACTCTACCATTCAGATGGAAGGGAAGATTAACCAGGCAAACGAAAACCGCAAGCGTCGTATGATGCATCAGTCTGGATCCAGCAGTCACCAGAAGTACCGTCCCAACCCCTCCCCAGAATATGCACCTAGGAACAACCGACCTCCAATGTCTCGCCCAAGCTACCCCAACAGTAGCGGAGGCAATGGGAAGCCCTGAGGAAACAATCACAACTCTGGCAATGCCAACAATTTCAACCGTGCACCTCCCAAGAGCAACAGCAACAACAACAACACTGCACCCAGAACTGGCAGCAATGCTATGCCTGTCGCAGTCAAGGACAAGTCCCAAATCACTTGTTTCGAGTGTGGAGTGAAGGGTCACTATTCCAATGAGTGTCCCAAGAAGACTGCAGCCAATGCCAATGTGAATGCCCCAGCTCAACAACAGCGTCGTGTTCAACCAGGAAGAAGATTTGCCCCAGGGAACCCTCACAACCGCAACGGCCGTCTCTTCCACATGAACGCAGAAGAAGCCCAGGAAGCACCAGATGTAGTGCTGGGTATGTTTTCTGTCAACTCAGTTTTAGCAAGAATATTGTTTGATTCGGGAGCATCGCATTCATTTGTCACCGAAGAATTTGCATGCACTAGTAAGATTCACCCAACAAACCTGAAGCATGTCATGATAGTTCAAATCCCCGGTTCAACAACCAAAGCTAGAAAAATTTGAAAAGCTGTGCCTATCAGAATACATGGGATAGACTTTTATGCCAACCTAATTGTACTTGGAACAAAAGGATTGGAAGTAGTACTAGGTATGGACTGGATGTCAAGACATAAAGGACTGATAGACTGTGCTAAGAAAGCTATGACCATGACCAGTAGTTCTGGAGTAACAGTAGAGCATATCTCTAAAACCTTACCTCGTCAATTCAAGTGCAACAAGAGTGTAGCCCTGCCTACTATAGACCAAGTCAGAGTAGTCTGTGAATACCCTGACGTATTCCTAGATAAATTGCCAGGTATGCCCCCGGATAGGGATATGGAGTTCATCATCGAACTAATCCCCGGAACCGGACCCATAGACCAGAGAACCTATAGCATGAACCCCTCAGAGTTAGTGGAACTGAAGAAGCAGTTGGATGCCATGTTAGAGTAAGGCTTGATTCAACCAAGCACATCGCCTTGGAGGTCACCAGTGTTATTCGTCGATAAGAAAGATGGAGGCAACCGTCTGTGCACATATTATAGAAAGTTGAATGATGTCACCATCAAAAACAAGTACCCCTTGCCAAAGATAGAGGATCTATTTGATCAGTTGACTAGAGCCCAGGTATTCTCAAAGATTGATCTTAGGACTGGTTATCACCAACTTAAGAGTCGTGCAACGGATATTCCGAAGACCGCCTTTACTACTCGCTATGGTTTATACGAGTATACGGGTATGTCTTTTGGATTAACCAATGCCCCTGCTTATTTCATGAATCTCATCAATAAGATCTTTATGAATTTCCTAGATAAGTTTGTAGTTGTGTTTATCGACGATATCCTTATCTACTCCAAGTCAGAAGAAGAACATGAGAAACATTTGAGAAGCATCCTAGAAACCCTGAGAGAGCATCAGTTATATGCCAAGTTTAGCAAGTGTGAGTTTTGGCTGAAAGAAGTAGGATTCCTAGGACATATTGTGTCTGCCGGAGGAGTCTCTGTTGATCCCGCCAAGATCAAAGCTGTCGAAGAATGGGAAGCCCCAACAACTCAAACCCAAGTCCGTGCATTTCTCGGATTAGCGAGATATTACCGCAAGTTCGTAGAAGGGTTCTCAAGCATTGCCAGACCCATGACCCAATTATTGAAGAAGGACAAGAAGTTTGAATGGACTGACAAATGTGAAGCCAGTTTCCAGGAGCTGAAGAAGAGATTGATATCTGCCCCAATATTGGTCATGCCAGACATCAAGAAGCCGTTTGACGTATATTGTGATGCATCCAAGATTGGTCTAGGATGTGTATTGATGCAAGAAGTCAAAGTCATCGTGTATCTGTCTCGACAACTGAAGCAGCATGAGCAGAACTATCCGACCCATGATCTTGAGCTAGCAGCTATGGTTCTAGCGTTGAAGACATGGTGTCATTATCTTATGGGTAATCGCTATGAGATTTACTCAGATCACAAGAGTTTAAAGTATATTTTCACTCAGAAAGAGCTGAATATGAGGCAAAGGAGATGGATAGAGTTAATCAATGATTATGACCTTGACATTCACTATCACCCCGGCAAAGGCAATGTGGTAGCGGATGCTCTTAGCAGATTGCCATGTAGGCTAAACACCATGATCAAGGAGAAGCAACCAAGTTTGTATGAAGAGTTGGAGCAGTTCAGGACTGAAGTAGGTAGCAAAGGATTCTTAGCTAGCATTGAACTTCAACCCACTTTGATTAGCCAAATCAAGGAAGCCCAGAAGGGGAATGAAAGTATCGACGAAATCAAACATCGTATTGGTAAAGGAAAGGTACCGGGATTCATGGAAGACGAAGAATGAGTACTGTGGTACAAAGGACGTATCTGCGTGCCCGCAGATTCGGAGCTAAAGCAAGTTATCATGGAGGAAGCTCATGATACTCTTTATTCTATCCACCCAGGAGGACCAAAGATGTATCAGGATTTGAAGGAATAATTTTGGTGGCACAAGATGAAGAGAGAAATCGGAAGCTACATCACCAAGTGTGACATCTGTCAAAGAGTCAAAGCAGAGCATCAGAGACCTGTAGGACTGTTGCAACCATTGCAGATTCCGGAATGGAAGTGGGATTCCGTAGGAATGGACTTTATCACTGGTTTGCCTACTTCTAGTAGGGAAATGACTCAATCTGGGTCATAGTTGATAGACTATCCAAGGTAGCCCACTTTATACCTGTCAAGACTACCTACCAGAGTGCAAAGCTAGTAGAGCTATATATTGTTAGGATTGTTAGTCTGCATGGAACCCCCAAGACCATAGTATCAGATCGAGGAACTCAGTTTACCTCGAGATTTTGGCAGAAAGTTCAGGAAGGATTAGGAACCAAGTTGAACTTTAGTACCGCTTATCACCCGCAAACTGATGGACAGACTGAGAGAGTCAACCAGATCCTAGAGGATATGCTGAGAGCTTGTGTGTTGGAATATGGATCAAAATGGGAAGACTGCCTGCCTTTCGCCGAATTCTCATATGACAACAGTTATCAAGCTAGTTTGCAGATGGCACCATTTGAATTCCTATACGGAAGAAAGTGTCGTACCCCTTTGAATTGGTCGCAAGTAGGAGAGAGTCAGATCTTTGGACCTGACATTCTGCGGGAAGCAGAAGAGAAAATTCACAAAGTTCGTGAGCACCTCAAGACCACCCAATCCAGAAAAAAGAGTTATGCTAACAAAAGAAGGAGAGACCTGACTTTCAATGTCGGAGATTTTGTGTATCTCAAGGTTTCACCATTGAAGGGAACTCAACGTTTTAGTTTGAAAGGAAAGTTAGCCCCTAGATATATTGGGCCATTCAAGATTCTGAATCGTCGAGGAGAAGTATCATATCAATTGGAACTACCTAAAGAGATGTCAGCCATCCACAATGTGTTCCATATCTCGTTACTTCGCAAATGTCTGAAAGTGCCCGAGAAGACTGAAGTTTTCAAGAATATCGATCACAGAGCAGTAGAGATCAACAATGACCTGACATATCGTGAAGTGCCTGTCCGTATCTTAGAGGAAGCTTACAGAACCACCAGGACAAGGAGCATCAAGTTTCTCAAGATTCAGTGGAGCAACCATACCGAGGAGGAAGCCACTTGGGAGCGCGAAGATTACATTAGGACAGAGTTCCCAGATCTCTCTAATTCCTAGTTTTCTTTGTAAATCTCGGGACGAGATTTTGTTTAAGGGGGGAAGGTTTGTAACATCCGAAAACTTCAATCCAAGCTTATCAAGATCCAAATCATCAAAATTAGGGTTAACAAAAACTTTTCCAAATTAAAAAAGCATTCATGTGTATGTGCATTTAATTTAGGAATTGTTTTGTATTGCCAGGGTTCTATGATTCTTTGGTTCTAAAATGTTTGTATGGTGAATTAAACATCATCTAACTCTTTCCCAAGCAAATCCCAAAGAAAATCAAATAAAAAACAATTAAACATGAGGAATGGTCATTTTGGTCATTTTAATCCACTACACTACTTTGAGTGTTCCTAGCACCCCCTTCTCAACAGACATAATTCTAGATATTTACACCCCTTGCTAGTACACATAATGAGGTACCAAGGCCCAATTTTTGATCTAATAAAAACATTCAAATACTTATTTTAAAATGGCATGTGAAAATTGAATTCAATGCATATGCCTAGATCACCCCTATTTCAAAAACCATCCAATTGAACTCCATTTTCAAAACCCTGGCAACCAGATACTACCTAGTACTAGTGGAGATCACTCAAAAATTTTGAAACCAAAATTCAAACTTTTGCTTCTTGGGGCCATTTCATCAAACAGGTGGCAGACACAAATCTTGCAAAATCCTAAAACACTATAGTGAGCAGTAGCTTGGCCACCATTTGGGCCTAACTTGATCCCCTTGTTCCCCCAGCTAAAACCCCGACCCTAACTCTCTCTCCCTCTCCCCTGTCTGCACCAGTACCAAGCCGCCCGACGCCATGCGCCAGGTCGACCACGGACAACTCGCCTCAGCCCGTCCCGCGCTCTCCTTTGCTCGCTGGCAGATAGGCGCCATCACACCGCTTCACCTCGACCAGCCCCCGACCAAAATCGAGCGGAGGACAAGCCCAAGTTTCTCGCGCCCATGCCTCTGTCCGCCATGCCGATCACCCCGGAGCGCCGCACCCGCCAGAGCAGCACCGACCTCGCCTAGCCCTAGCCTTCATGGCAGCACCCGCAGCAGGCCCAGCAACCGCCCAGACATCATCGTTCGCCACCTCGTGACCAGGAGCCTGGAGGAACCGCGTCGAACACCGCCGTCCGCGCGCAGTTCACCGCATGCTCCCGACCAGTAGGGACCTCGCCTTGCCGCGCCTTTAAGCCCTAGAGGACCGCCAGGGGACAGAGCATCCATCGCCGCCCTTGCCCATGCCGAGAGAGCCCCACATCATCGTCACAGATGACCTCACCGGCGCTAGATCTGCCCCCTCGTCGACCCTATATAAAGCGGCCACCCAGCCTCAATTCTCCACACTCACTCACTCCCCACCTCTCTCTGAACCTGATCCACCTCTAGCCGAAGCCGCTCGAGCTCTGCCTCACTGGAATTGGAGCCGAAGCCACCGCAGCAGGAGGAGAAGGGCGCCTGCGATTTAGGGCACCCCAAGCTCCGCCGCAACTGCGCCTCGCCTCGCCGTCATCTACCAGCCTGTTTGCCCGCCTCACCGACCTTGCTAGAGCCTGGTATGCCCCCTCTCGACCCCCACCGCCGCGTCTAGGTCAAGCTCTCGCCGGAGTAACCTGTCGTTGATGATGACCTCCCACTGTTAGATCCCCTTTAGATCGTGTGGCCCAGGATGCTCGATACCGCTTCGGGTAAATTGTGCCACTGATCGGTGGAGCCCGCATGTCAGGTAGCCCGTTGCGTGCACTGTGCGTAGATGGGCCGGCCCAGTTAGTTCTCGCGCGTGTTAGAGTTTCAAATTTAGTTTTTTCTATTTAGAGTTAATCTAGTTTCTGTCCACTAGTTTAAAAATCAATTCTGGGAGTTTGACAAATCCAAATTGCATGAAACCAATTTTTCCTGAAAGTTATTGAAATGATATATCCAAGCCCGTTGGATTTAATTCAATTAGAGTTATAGATCTCTCCTAGTAAAAATAACAAAACAAAACATTTGCACCTTGCAACATTTTTATAAAATCAACTAAGATAGATTTTGAGTTGATTCCAACTCTCAAAATTCACATTTCATTCATACCTATCTGAATATGTAATAATATTAAGGTTTACATGTAGTGACTTTGGACTACTACCAAAATAATGCTATATAGGCATTTCTAGTCACTTTAAATCATTAAATAATGAATTTAACCAAAGTAATTATGATCCAACCCTTAAATCACATTCTCACATGCTAGAATATGTGGTGATGACATGTGTCCACATGATCCCATATTTTAAGTGGTGAATATTTAATCTTAGTTAATTTTTCAATGAGTAGAAATTACTTTTCTAAATTAAAAAGAGTGAAACTATTAAATTAAACTTGTGGTGCTTGAGATGATAATAGATCATCAAATGTGTGTCTTAGAATGCTAATTAGACTAGTCAAGTATTGTTTGGTGATTGTGTACCCCGTATGTATTTATAGACGATAGTACTGACCAAGTTTTCGAGGAGGAGGAGTTCTACCAAGAAGAAGAGGAAGAAAACTTCAACCACTGCACTGCACACGGCAAGCCACCATTAACAATGCAAGCTAACCCTTGCAAGTATAATGCTTATCAAGCTAAGATTAAACTAGATGGTTTAGCGAAGATGCTTTAGACATGCTTTGGTCACACTACTTTGACTATTAGATACCCCAAGTCTTATTTACAAACTTTACTCCCTTTACTTTATCCAAAGTTCTTTACTTGTTTTGAAGGTAGCATAAAGAGTATAAAACTTGACCTATTTAGAACCCTTTAGATGTCATTCTATGGCATGAGATTGAACCCATCTTTTCCACCTTAGTGAACACTCTTAACTTAGTAGTTTAGAGTAGATCAAAAACCTGAGTCACTTTAGATGGGAACACTTGGTGAAAATGAATTGTGAAAACCTTGGAATGATGAGTCATTCTATTGAAATGTTTTGACATGTGTTGAGAAACACAAATGGTATATGATGATGAAATGTTGAGGCATGAGCCTTAACCCTTTTAAAAAACTGATGGTTGGATTCAGATGCGATACCATTCCAAATTTACCGTACAACCACACTACCTGAATTGGGTAAGGCTTAGCTGGAAAGTTATATGCATTAGTATTAGTTCCCTCGCGGGAGAGGTTTGAGCTGAGGCTACCTCTCAATGTTGTCCACCTATGCAGTGCCCAAGATGACTGATGGTCATGGTTGGGAGGCCATGCTCATAGGAGAGGTGCTTATACTAGGTTGTATAAAGGGAAGGTTATGTTTGATTATGTGCATACTAAGTATGATGATTCAGGGTTATCCCTGACAGATGTATCGAATCTTATGGTGAAAGTGTACCACCTCTGCAAAGTGTCAAACTATTCGAATAGCCGCGTCCGTGGTTATGGACAGTTGGAATGGCCATACTGTTTCGTTGTCAGATGTTTTTCAAACAACTTATGAAATGAATGATGAATCTTTACTTGACCACAACAGGGTTGTGTTTATGACAATAGCTTCCCAACTTAAGTGATTCTAGAACTTTATTTTATCTTTCTTGCTTCAGAACTCAGCTTAGGTTTCAAACTTAACTTTATAGTTCAACTTAGATTTAGCACTTTAACTTAGAACTATATTACTTGTTAGAGGTAGTTTGTGAGTACTTAAAGAGTACTCATGGCTTTTGTCCCTGGCTATTCTCATGGCCAGACTATGAAGGAGACTATCAAGATGATGGCCAACAGGACGGCTATGATAACTAGGACTATCTGCCTTCATCAGCATTGCCTATGCCCCTGAAGATGGACCCCACCGCTCCGCTTATCTTTTATTTCCGCTGCTTGTTATATTAAGACTGTATCCTGAGATCCTTATTTGTGTAAGACCTTATGTATGGTTTGTAATGGATGATGTACTGTGATATCCAATCCGTTATGGCTCGCAAAAATGGTAATCCTGGGATTCCGAGGTAAGGCATAACGGGCATCTGGGATTAGAAATCTGGGTGTTGACAATCCATCGTACTCAAGGGACATGAGATTTCCAGTTTATGGTCTGTCAAGCATATAACTCGTATTGGACCTCACTTTCACCTTAACCATTTAAAATTGCTCATGATAGGGGCAATGAGAGCTCAAAGCTAATGAGTACCATACTTTCAGCATTTGGAAGCCTTTTAAACTTTTAAAAACCGTTTCACTTCCTTATTGAGCACCACTTATTCTATGAGCACTTCCTTGAGTGCATAGTTGTCATTCTTAGTGTAATGTGCTTGTTTCAAAACTTGATTAATTGTGTTATGACCTTGATGCTTGTACCTTTGATATCTTTACTTCTAGTCTTCACTTGAACTTCAGAGGTGCCTTGGCATTTATATTTGCTCCACAATTAAAGGCAAGCGAGATACCACTCTATCATACATCTTTATGAGCATTGCAATGTTGCTTGTGTTCATGTTTCATGCTACTTATTATTTTTGAGTTCGAGTCTCTTAATAGCTTGCAATGACTATTGAGTGACCTTATTTGCATACTCTTTATTATGAATTGTCTAAGTACTTGATCATATGCTGAGAATATATACATCATATGAAGCAAATGTGTTCGTGAAAGTTTCTTTTATCGCACTCAGTTTTCAACTGAATTGGTTGAGGACAAGCAATAAGCTAAGCTTGGGGGGAGTTGATACGTCCAAAACGTATCTACTTTCACGAACACTTTTGCTATTGTTTTTCCTCTAAACTTGTGTGATTTGGATACAAATAACATGGACTGACGCTGTTTTCAGCAGAATTACCTTGGTGTCTAGTTTTTGTGCAGAAAATCAACTATCAGGAAAAATCCTATTTCACCAGAAGACTCATGGAGCCACAAGATGAGACGGAGGAGGGCCACGAGGGGCCCACACCACCTGGCCGCGCGGGCCAGGCCAGGCCACGCCTGGGGGTGGTGTGGCCGCCTCGGTCACCCTCTCGGCCTCCCTCTTCGCCTATAAGTTGCCTCTTGACCTAAAAACCAAGAGGGTTTTTGTCGTTTTCCCAAAAAGAGTTCCGCTTTGCCACCACCACCACCAGATTCCGCGAATCAGCACCAGAAACTCCGTTCTGGTACCCTGCAGGGAAGGGGAATTGGAGGAGATCATCGCCATCATCGCCACCATCGCTTCTCCATCGACCATCCATGTTTCCCCCATCTATGAGTTATTAATCCCCCGCTGTAGGCTACGGGGATGGTAGGAATTGGATGAGATTGTTCATGTAATGGCATCGGATTGTTAGGGCATGGTGCCTAGTATCTATTCTTAGTGCTTTTTGACTTTGTTGCAACTTGTTATGCTTAATGCTTGTCACTAGGGCCCGAGTGCCATAATTTCATATCTGAACATGTTTTTGATTCATTATGATAGTATTGTTTATGGTCTTACCTGCAAGTTGTATACACACATTATTGTCCAGAACCAATGGCCCCGAAGTGACAGCAATCGGGATAACCGGAGGGAATGGCTTTGATTTGAGGATCACATGTGTTCACAGAGTATTAATGCTTTGCTCCGGTGTTCTATTAAAAGGAGCACCTTAATTGCCAGTAGTTCCCTTGAGGCCCCGCTGCAAACGGGATGGCAGGACAAAAGATGTTGTGTAAGTTCTCATTGCGAGCACATATGACTATATATGGAACACATGCCTATGATTATTCAGTACTTGGATGCTTTATCTTATTTATCTGCAATTGCCCTATGTCTTGATTGCCATGTGAATTGTCTTGTTCATGCAATGCCCGTCCATCCATCCCTATGCCTACCGTGCTTTAATCCTACTGTTTGCTGCTATTGTTACTGCTGTCTTTACTTTTACTACTGTTGTTACTTTGCTACTGCCACTACAAAACTGTTGCTACTGATAAACTGATGTGAGCAAGATTGTTTCCAGGTGTAGCTGAATTGACAACTCAGTTGTCAAGGCTTATAAATATTCTTTGGCTCCCCTTGTGTCGAATGAATAAATTGGGTTCACTTCCCTCGAAAATTGGGTTACACCCCCTATACTTGTGAGTCATCAGCCATCATTGATATCAATCGTCCGACATGGCGGAAGGACATACAAAGGCTCACGGGCTGCGTAGCAGCAGTAAGACAATTCATCAGCCTACTTGGGGAGAAGGCTATGCTGCTCTACAAGTTTCTGAAGAAGGCGAACAAATTCATATGGACAGACGAGGCTAACACAACACTTCAGGAGTTGATGAGAATACTCTCCTCCCCACCAGTACTTGTAGCTCCGGTGTCAAGGGAGCCTATGTTATTCTACATGGCGGCAACCAATTGAGTCATCAACATCGTCATCATGGTGGAGCGCAAGGAACCAATGAACGAATACTGACTTCAGTGACCCGTTTACTACGTAAGCGAGGTCTTCACGGAATCCAAGCAGCGTTACCCGCACTAACAGAAGATAGAATATGGAGTTTTCCTTGCTTCATGTAAGATAAGGCATTATTTCTAGGAGCACCCTATCACAGTGGTGAGCAAAGCTCCATTGTCTGACATTATCAATAACAGCAAGGCTACAAGGAGAGTGGCAAAGTGGGGCATTGAACTTGCCACCTTAAAAATCACCTACAAGAGACACGATGCTATCAAATAATATGGATTGGCAGATTTTATTGCAGATTGGACAGAACTACCAGAAGACACTCCTGTACTAGAGCCAGAATATTGGGTCATGCACTTTGACGGATCAAAGCTACTCAATGGCTCGGGAGCTGGTGTATTACTACCATCACCAACAAGGGAGAAGTTGCAATACATCCCACGTATCCACTTCAACACTACCAACAACATGGCGGATTATGAGGCCCTCATTCAGAGACTACGAGTAGCGAAGGATAGTGGCATCAAGCGCATAGTTTGATGTGGAGTTTCCGAGTTGGTTGCCCAGCAAGTAGCTGTCACCTGGAACACGCGGAACCCTATGATGGCGGCATATCGAGATGAAGTAGACGATATCGCCAAATGCTTCGATGGCTATGAAGTCAAGTACGTCAAGAGGGGGGAGATGAGGCAGCAGATCTACTGTCAAAGCTTGGATCGGCTGACCGACCAATTCTGCCAGGCGTTTTCCTGGAGCATTTACGGACCCCATCCGTGAAGGGAGCGGACCCTGACAACCCGGATAGAGTGGACACATTCGTTAACGCAGTAACAATGTCCTCTCTGGCTTGGAAGAAACCGTTCATGGACTATTTACAAGATGGAACTTTTCCCGCCGATGAAGTCGAAAGCCGACAAATAGTACGAAGAGCAAAGGGCTATGCCATTATTGACGGCCAGCTATACAAAATAAGTACCACATGAGTTTTCCTTCGATGTGTCTCCCAACAGCAAGGTATTGAAATCCTTAGAGAGATACATGTCGGAGAGTGCGGGCATCATGTTGCTCCCCGATCATTGCTGGCTAAGGCTTTCCAACAAGGATTCTACTGGTTAACTGCCAAGGCAAACGCCGACAAGTTGGTACAAACATGACTTGGGTGTCAATTCTATGCAAGACAACCAAGTGTTCTAGCTGAAGAACTGCGAACCATACCAATAACTATGTCGTTTGCAGTCTAGGGGCTGGACATGGTGGGACCTTTGCAGACAACACCCTATGGATTTACACACTTGCTAGTAGTGGTGGATAAGTTCACAAAATGGATTGAAGCTAAACCCATTAGAAAGCTTGATCGGGCAACAACCCTAAAATTTGTCCAGGATGTAGTGGTGAGATTTGGTCTCCCACACAACATCATCACCGACAACGACAAAAATTTATCTCTCGGAGAAGTTGAGGAGTACTGTCATGAAAAAGGCATCCGCCTTGACCTAACATCTGTGGCACATCCATAGTCTAATCAACAAGTTGAATGGGCCAATGGACTAATTCTGCATGGAATCAAGCCACGCTTAGAGGCACCACTACACAGAGCAGCTGGAGTCTGGGCGGAGGAATTACCATCGGTCTTGTGGAGTTTACAAACAACACCCAACAGATCCACCGACTTGACTCCTTTCTTCATGGTTTATGGAGAAGAAACCGTCCTACCATCCGACATCCTCCACGATGCACCAAGAGTCACCGCCTACAAAGAGGATGACGCTGAAGAATCCAGACACCTATCTATGGACCTACTTGAGGAAGAGAACATGCTAGCATGCTAGAGATCCGCCGTCTAGCAGCAGAAGCTCCGTGGCTACCATAGTCGCCATGTTAAGCATCGCTCATTTAAAGAAGGGGATTTGGTTCTTAGACTCAAGTCAAACTTTGGCATGCTCACAAAAAACCGCTAAATATTAATTCAATCGAACAAATCCTTTTAAAGAGAGTTATCAAGTCAATCATAATTTTCTGTTTTAGCAAATTTTTAGGCAAGACTTGGTTAACTATAAGGGCTGGAACAAAACTTTCCGTTATTTTAACAAGGATATGGTTTTTCTCATTTTGTGAGTCTACAATGGACTTAAGTGTTTCTTGGATACTACCATTACTTGTTCCCATATTATTATTAGAGTTACCTGCAGGACTAGAATAGTGTTTCTAGAAATTAGGATTATAATTCTTCTTCCAAGCAGGGTTATAATCATTACGAGCTATGAAGTCTATTTCTTCAATATTTGATTCTGGGATAGCTCTTACCTTGTTTTCCTTACCTTTTACGGCTAATATGAGCTCATCCAGCTTAGCATTGAGTTCTTCATTTTCTTGTGGTGAGACGGAGTTCACCTTCTTCGTGTTTTATCTATCCACATGCCACTGGGCATGATTGTCTTGCATATTGTCTAGCAGCTGCTTTGGTTCGGTAATATGTTTGCCCATAAATGTTCCTCCAGCTGCAGTATCAAGCATAGACTTAGACACAGGGTTAAGAGCATTATAAAATAAATGGAGAATTAACCAATCTTCCATCCCATGACTGGGACAGTTTCTCATGGATTCTTTCATCCTCTCCCATGCAAGCGCTAGTGGCTCATGCTCTTCCTTTCTAAAACCAGTAATATTATATCTTAGTTGCATAATCTTTGCAGGTGGGAAATATTTAGTCATAAATAAAGAAGTACACTCCACCAATGAGGCAATAGTATTTCTAGGAAAAGATAGAGAGAAAGGAAATAAGCACAATTTGACTACATCGGGGTCAACAAATTTTATGCGCATCATATCACATATTTCAGTGAAACTATTCAAGTGCATAATTGCTTCCTCAACAGCGGAGTCTCCAAATTGATTCTGTTGAACCAAACTTAAATAATGGGGATTAATTTCATAATCATCGGCATCCATTGCTGGCTGGGTAATAGGATTACGCAAATAATCATTATTGGGAGTTGTAAACTCCCCGAGCTTCTTTTCAGCCATATTTCCTATGTTTTGGGGTTTTCTTAAACAAAGACTTATAATAGTAAAAACAATAAATTAAAGACTAACTATTTTTTTTGGTTTTTCAAATAAAGACTGAAAGCAAACTAACAAAATTAAAAACAAGAATTAAAACTAGCAAGGTTCCTACTAACGTCACCAGGGTAGCTATTGCTTCCCCGACAATGGTGCCAAAAAAGGGTTGATACCTTCGATCCGGATTACGGATCTAGTATAGATCTTTTTCGCTAGTAGACCTAGGTTTATCGAATCCTCGCGAATCAGAAAGCGTATTGAAGTTACTTTAATGGACCTTCGTTAGTTTTAGAATTATTTTTTGTGTTTTATCGGACCAATTTTGTTGTTGTCGATGATGGAGAGAGAGGGCCTAGGGCTCTCGGTTTCACCTGTAGCTGTGCAAAACATCTTATGGGAATAAAGGATAATAATAAAGTATGCATGTAATTGTTAGAGCAAGATAATTATATGTGGTTAGTGCATCCATAATTTCTATTGCCTCCACAACCACTTATAGAAATGACCTACTAGTCTCGTCCATAGAAGAAAGAGAACTAATGATATGCATAGTGACGCCACCGTTAATCCCAAGTAAATCCCTCACATGCAACCGTACTACCACTTATGTCACTGGGGTTCCCAACCTGCAGATTAGTCATTACTCATACTCACTATACCTAGCTCAATCATCGGGGTCTTAGGTACCTGACAAGTACTTAGATTGAGGGAAGAGAGGATAGAAACTAATACATGATCCCATATATGATAAATAACATGCACAAAGGCTACATGGATAGGCTGAAGCCCTTAGCCCAAAGAGAATTACTCACACATAGAGATGAAATCACTGATCATAAACATTGCAATGGAAATCATGAGATTGATAGCAAATAGTCTTACAATGTCGCCAATCGAAGATGAGATCTACTTTTACAAGTGTTGGAATATGGCTATAGTGGTGGAGAAGGGTTTGGAGATTAGATCTAAGTCTATTCCTCTGGCGCCTCTTCGGTGTTGTGGATGCAGATTTCTAGGGACGGCTGGCGAGCGAGAGAGAAGTTTTCTCGTTGCTAGTGGCCTCTTTATATAGGGGTCCCTTAATGAAAGTTGTGCGGTGTCGATGGCAACTATACGACCGGAACTATATGGCCAGAATTTTATTCCCGCCGTATAGTTGGTCATTAAACCGTTTGTCTCCACTTCACAACCCCTGGTTTCTTCGGGTTGTTGGAAATCTCGTATCTTTGACTTTAATGTTGAGATTCCCATCATCAAACGTCAATATCCGTGCAGGAAAAATAGAAAGAAAAGGAATACATACCCCTTTGATCATTAGGCATGAGTGGCAGGGTTTAGAGAGATATTTCATCAAAACTATGAATAATATCCAGTTTAAATATGGACATAGATGGCTATATTTCACAGCCATGAGTTATACAAGTGTCTTTTGAAAGTACCTACTAGGCTATCAATATACCTAAAACTAACAAATATGCCGAAAGATTGAACTTCTTTCTAAAAATGTGTATGTAGACAAATTTGACATTGATTTGAAAACAAATCTAACTTCACCCATTAAACACATTTAAAATTACTTGTCGGCCGAACCTAAAATTTGAACCTAGTGGTAGATTGGTCTCAAAGTTCTACAAGTATATTTTGAAGGTACCTACTGGGCAGGCAATGTATCGAAAATCAGAGGTTTTTTGAAAGATTTAATTTCTTGTCAATAATTTGCATGTATCAAATTGGACCTTGTTTTGAAAACATTCAAACAAAAATAATACTACTAATAGAATAATTTACACGTCGACTTCCTATGCGTACTAGTTTCCATGAAGGAATAAAAATGAGTTTAGACAAATATTTGAAAATAAAAATGAGTCTGAGCATTCTTGAACTTCAATCCGGATGACCAAGGTCATGGCCATATCAAAATCATACTTTATGATGATGTTTCCTATCAAAAACTGAAATAAAAATGAATTTGACAATGTTTTGAAAATTAAAATTAGTATGAACATTCTTGGATTTCAAACCAAACGACCAATTTCAATTTTCCAAGTAAGACGAGTATATTTTCTCGAGTGCAAGCACAGTGAATATATGGTTCGGAATGCCATGATCCGAGTTTCCATACAAAGTTTGGACCATGGTTCACTTAAGATAACCATACTTTATGAGTCCTCATTCTTCCTAGCTAACTTCACACATTTAAACTAATTTAACCTGATTCACTCATGTCAGGTAAATTTGAACTACACGTAAGTGGTAGAATTCTCTTAAGGTTCTACCACTATCTTTTAAATGTATCCACCAGGCAATCAATATACCAAAAACCAACAACATTTTTGAAAGATTCAATTTGTTTCTAAGAATTTGCATGTATACAAATTTGACCTTGATTTGAAAATGATAAAATAAAATACATCGCACGATGTCCTTTTACTTGCACTGCTTGTCGTGGAAATCATAATCATGAGCGTTCACAACTTTTGAAAAAAAACAAGTTACTTAGAAATATGGCCTACCATGTATGAACATTCTTAGGCTCTAGGCCGAATGACAAAGGTAAAGGGCCAATTGGACATCATATTTTATGGTAGCTTACCATATTTGCAGATAGGTGCATCATGGCATGGTGAATAATAATGCTACCAAAAATGGGATTTTCCGAATTTTATGAACAAAATTAGAAGTGAAAGGAATGTTTTACTTAAAATTAAAGCAAGCAGAAAGAATATGTCTCGCAATACCATAAACTAAGTTCCTAGACAAAGTGTTGACCATGTTTCACTTATGATTACCAATTTTTATGAATTCTCAAGCTCCCAAGCTGCATTCCTGTCCTTAAAAGTATATTTAAGCAACTTGTCAATGTTAGGTAAAGTTTGAACCTAAAATTAAGTGATAGATTGCTCTCAAAGATCTACAAATACCTTTTGAAGGTACCCACTAGACAGTCAATATATCAAAACTCACCAAGTTTTTTTAAAGATTCAACTTCTTGCTAGTAATTTGCATGTAGATAAATTTAACCTTGAGTTGAAAACAGTCAAACAAAAATAATACTAATAGTAAAAAAATTGCATGACATCTTACTAAGTGTACTACTTTCCATGAAGAAAAAAATGAGTTTGGAGACATTTCGAATAAAATGAGTCTGTAAAAAAACAAAGAGCGAAAAGATACTATGAAGGAGATGCGATGTCAGAGAAAATCTTATGAGTTCCTAACATGAGGTACAGGATAAAGTGAGTAGTACTACTACTAGGTTATGTAGCTACACTAGATGGAATCGAATGGACTAAAACAATTGGAGTGACGTGGCTGCACTAGATTTCAGCTTACAAACATTAAAAGCATGTTAGTCAGGATGAATTTTATAGATACTCCCTACATTTCATATTACATGTCCCGCACGGACACGTAAACCTAGATCGTCAATTTACTCAGTAAATATAAATTACATAACACAAAAAATTTACTATTATAAACTTTAGGTGTTATATTTTCTAATGTTATAATTTTTGCGGTATAAAATTAATATTGTAGTGATCAAATTGATTACTTAGATATACGTGTAGGACTTGTAAACGAAAATGGAGGGAGTATTATTGATTTTCAGTCTGTCTGAGGCAATAGTATAAAACTTGAATGTTTACATTGAAGTACCAAAATATTTCTCCATCGAACATTTAATTTGTGAATGCTTTAATTTGTTATAATAAACTTGATTTTGAGCATAAATTTTATGTACATAAAGTTTCACTTTTCACTCAAATTAAAATATGTCCATCGTAGAGTTTTTCAAACTATTGGATGATCAATTATGTTCAGTTTATTATAGCTCCCATAAAAGCATCCCTAATTTAACGCATAATTGTATTCACATGATTTATTTAGTGTGTCACTAGTATTGTTTTGCAGAAAATAAATAGGAAAACGTTTATGAGTAAAATATTTATTTTCTTAAGAGCAAGCACAGTGAATATGGCTTAGAATGCCATAGGCCTAGTTTCCAGACAAAGTTTGGATCATATTTCAATTACGATTATCAAATTTTATAAGATCACAAGCTTCCTAGCTAACTTCACACACTTGTACTAATTTAAGCCCATTAGTCAATGTCAGGTAAAGCTTTAACTACAATTAAGTCATAGATTGATCTTAAAGTTATATAAGTATCTTTTAAAGGTATCCACTAGGTTTCCAATATATGGAAATCCAACGAATCTGTTAAAAGATTAAACTTCTTGCTAAAAATTTATATGTAGACAATTTGACCTTGATTTGAAAACAATAAAAAATACATTGCATGATGGCCTCTAACCTGCACTCACTACAAGAAAAGTGTCCATCCGCAATGACTTGGCCCGTTGGTCGTCATAGAAGGGGCACCTTCCACGATGAATTTTTCGGCTCGACCGTGACCGATGGAAAACTTTTTCTTCTGGTTTTGCGGCCCTCTAATACGAGGAAACCGCTAAAAACATGGAGGAAGCTCAGCCAGCGCGTGGCAGAAGCAAGGTTTATGGTTCCGCGCGTGATGTTGACTCACCGAAGTATTTTGAGGCATGTGTGTTCCAGACGTCAGTGTCTCTAGCGGACCATACTTTTTGGTCGTGCCTGCCTGATTTGAACCCTATAACGTTGCTTAATGTGTTCTCCATTTAGTCAGGCTGCTAGGTCCCGCATGTCAGCCTCTCATTAGAAAAATCATGTGTATGATGGAATTTTTTCTCGCACACGCTACCCTGTTCTGAACTTGATAGCGTTGCCCGATGCATCTGCCGTTTAATTAGGCTGCTATGTCCCACATGTCATCCTCTCATTAGAAGAAAGATGTACATGATGGAAATTTTTCCTTAGTTTTTCCTCCCTCAGTTCAACTTGATAACGTTGCTTGATCTATCTTCCTTTTAGTCACGCTGATGGATCCCCCATGTCAGCCTCTCATTAGAAGAATCGTGTGTATGATGGCATTTTTCATCACTCGCGCTACCTTGTTCCGAACTTGATATCGCTACTTGATGCATCTGTTGTTTAATCAAACTCCTGGTCCCCACATGTCATCCTATCATTATAATAAACATGTGTATGATAGAATATTTTCCCTCGGTCGCGCCTCTGTGTTCCGAACATGATAGCGTTGCTCACTGCATCTATGGTTTAATCACACTGCTAGGCCCCACATGTCATCCAGTCATTAGAAGAAATGTGTGTATGATGGAATTTTTGCCCTCGATCTCGCCTCCGTGTTTCGAACTTGATAGCGCTGACTGATGCATCAGCCATTTTTTTCCAGGCTGCTGGGTCCCCCTTGTGAGCCTCTCATTAGAAGAAACATGTGCATGCTGGATTTTTTTCTCGTTTGCGCCTCCCTATTTTGAACTTGACAATGTTTCTCGATGCAGCACGTGTATAAGGTCGCACTACTAGGTCCCACATGTCGGACTCTCTGTAATTGAAACATGTGTATGATGTACTTTTTTTTACCTTGGCAATGTTGCTCAATGTGACAGCCATGTATCGTCTTCCTGCTGAGGCCCCATGTCAGCCTCTCTAGTATGTTCTGGCTTGTGGTTCCCCGATACAACCTTGTATGTTCTGGCGGGTGGATCCCCAATGCTAGCCTTTCTCTACAAGTATTTAACTTTTTTCAAACCCGACCATTAAACTCGAGGGATGTTGCATGCTGGTGGATCTGTAATGTCAGCCTCTCTGTAATGCGATATTAAAATGTAAATCAAAGATATATATGTACCCATAGGGGATTCGAACTAAAGACCGTCAAATCAAATATATGTAAATTGAGTGCTTTGCCACTACACCAAAGATATTCATAGAAGTTATATCATTAAACATGTATTAGTACTACAATGTATGTATCAGTCTTCTAAAAAGTATTTTGTGTGTATATGTTTATCTCTTTTAAAATATAAAATGGTAGGGCTCAGGCATCTCAATTTAAAAAATTCCACATAATGGAGCAGTTTCAAACATGGGTAGGCAAATTTTTTTTATTTTGAGAGGTGGGGGCAATGCCCAAAAGGCCGAATTAAAAAGAGTTTAGCTAGTTACATGGGCTGGTCTACATGGGTTATACTACATAGGCTATTCTCGATGGGCTTCTTTCTCAAATTTCTTTGTGTTGTGCTCAGCAGTCCCCCATGTCCCTCTTATTAGAAGAAACGTGTGCATGCTGGAATTTTTCCTCGCTCGCGCCTCCCTGGTTCGAACATGACAATGTTGCTTGATGGAGCACCTGTGTAAGGTCTCTCTATTGGGTTCCACATGTCAGTCTCTCTGTAAATGAAGTGTGTGTATGATGGACTTTTTTGGCTACTTCTGATGGTTTGTCCTTGGATACGTTGCTCGATGCAGCTGCCGCTTGTGGACTTACTAATGGGGCCCACATATCAGCCTCCTTGTTATGTTCTATCTTGTGCATGTCAGCCTACCTGGTATGTTCTGGCTTGTGGGTCCCTGATGCTAGCCTCTCTGTACAAGTACTCAACTTCTTTTTTACAAACCCGCCCATTAAACTCGAGGGATGCTGCAGGCTAGTGGGTCCATGATGTCAAACTCTCCATAAAAGAAATATTGCTACATGAAACAAGTAAACCCAAATAAATATATGTCAAGCACATAGGATTCAAACTCAAAACCTCGGCAAATATAAACCGTATGCGTTGCTACTACTCAAAAGAAATCGGATGGAAATTATCATTAAAAGTTTTATAGTACCTATAACTTATGTATTAGTCTTCTTAAAAATATTTTGTGTTTCAATGTTTATCTCTCTTCAAATAAAAGGGTAGTGCTATTGGAACCTCAATTTCGAAAATGCCACATAATGGATTTGTTTCTTAAAAACATGGGTTGGCAGAGTTTTTTAGAGTTGGGGGGCAATGCTAAAAGGCAAAATTAAAAAGTTTTTGGGCTATGGTCAATTGGGTACTATCTCAAATTTCACTGTGCTTTGGCTTGCTAGATTCAAACACAGACCTCACCGATGGACGAAAAAACTATAATTCCTTTGACAGATTTTCATGTAGAAATATCTAAAGAACTAGGGCCACACACCACGCGCACCAAAACAGGGCTGGTATCCAATGAATCACTTGGTGAAATCACGTTGTATCTTTACCCTCTCATCTCTATCCAAAGCACATCCAACTGTTCCGATGACAGACAGGAAAAAGCTTTATAGCAGGCAGGCCAGCAGTAACGACAGAACTTTTGACAAATTCAGTAGCATTTGAAAGATTAAGCAGTACAGAATAATAAGACACAAAAAATATCAGTAGATACCTAGTTAATATTCAGTAGCACTTGACCAATTCAGCAACATTTTAAAGTGACCGATTCAGCAATACAGACACTGAAATTCAATAGCAGTATAGAGAGAGCCAGTTCTTGTTTCAGCTCTAAAAACCATGTCACATGATCAGTTTGCCCTTTTCTCCAAACACAACCGATCACTGGAACACAATCATTGTCATAATATTTGGTCATATAGTGAACCGTCATATAGATACAGATATATTATACAAGTACGTACTAGTCATAGCTCCAATCCAGCTAAAGGTTATCATAGTTTTACCACCCATATATGATCAGTGGAGATAAGACAACCACATAATTAATTACAATAGAATGCAGCCAAAAAGCTAGATAGCTAGGAACTTCATGAAAAACATGCATCATTCATAGTAGCCAGATACATCGACCTTGACCGTTCTTCCAATGGTATGTTTGGCTGCTTTATGTAACTTGACCCACCTAGAATTAGCTACCAAGCATCCATTGGTGTAGTTAATGGTGTAGCGTCCCTCGATTTGCACTTCTTCGCTCTCCATCTTGAAGACTATTGTGCCCTTTCATCTGTCCTAGAGTTGCTTTGTTTCTAAGTCAAAGCAAGAGATAGACTCATAATTAATAAGAGTAATGCACTGAATCATGTGAAACTTGAGAAGACATTCACAGTAGTTTATCTGCCCCCATATACTCACAAACATAATCCAGTGCGACCTTGTGATGACACATGTGTAGGATATGGTCTAGTAAGGCACTACCCAGGGTGATGAAGGAGCTTGTGCTGGTGCCTGTGCTGGGGCTGGGGCGATAGCTGGTGCTGGTGCAGGAGATGGTGCCGCTGCATGTGTTGGGGCTGGTGCTGGTGCCGAAGATGGTGCCGATGTAGTTAATTGTAGAGGGGCTGGTGCAGGAGCCAGAACCGGTGCCGATGCTAGCATCTTGATGGTAGATTTCTTCTAAGGGGTACCTAAGCTGACTATAAGGATGGTAGAGGCGGATGAGATGTGTACAAACGAAATGGTCTCTTATACAACAGTTACTCACAAGATAGTGATTAGAGGATATGATGACTATACAAACAATTTAAGTTACTACCTCCATTCTTTCTCCTTAGGTTAACAGGTGACATAGCAGGAACTAGGGATGGTGCCGATGCGGGTGCCAACAACTTGATCCTGGTTACCTTCTAGGGGTAGGTAAGAGGACTACATCAGTGGTCAGAGAGGCATATGAGATGTGTACAAGCAAAATGGTTTCTTATACAAAAGTTACTCCTAGACATATATGAGAGTATACAGGTGAATTAAGTTACTACCTCTATTCTTTATCCTACTCAGGTCAACAGGTGCCGTTGCAGGAACTAGGTCCAGTGCCGGTGCCAGTAGCTTGATGATGGCACCCTTCTAGGGGTACATAATGGGAAGCGGACTGCAGAAGTGGCTAGGGTTATATGATGAGTAAAGACAATGGTGTAGAATAGTTAGTCTCAAGAAAATTATGAGAGGTTGTGATGAGTACAAAGGCAAATTAATTATATATGGAGGAATATTGAGTTTGTGTTTGCTTTAATGATATATGAATGGCTTGAGTATGATTTTACTTGCACTTGATGATAGCAATAGAAGTCTTCCACACCATTGGTATTAATGGAACACAAAAAGATAATTTGATCAATATGCTGTAAGTCTATGGTTTGATTCACAAAGAGAAATCATCTATACAATTAAGTTGAAAAAGAAACCTTGAAAAAAGGAAAATGAAAGTGCTATCAGAATAGAGTGAGAACAAGTCGAGGTAGAATCTCCAAGTCATAAGAATGCTTCATATCCAGTTGGAATTTGGTAATTGAGACCGTTGAACTTTTAATTCCTACATAAGGTGGAATATATGGCTAGCTCCTTTGCACAACACTTAAAACAAAAGTGTGAGCATATATGCAAAAGAAAAGAAAAAGAAAGACGGAAAAGAGCGAATGTGCAAAGAGAAAATAGGCATATACCACTGTATTGTAGTATGACAAAGAGACACTTTTGAGATTATGAATCCCAAGTGAATACGTTGATCCTAAAACACTTGGGACTACCTGGTTAACTCATTTGGTTGAACCAGATACTTTTACATTATGTTGAGATTCATCTTTTATGAACTGTTGATAACTAAGGTGTGGAAGCCTGCTAATACTCTTCAGATGGTTCGGGTAAGGTAATATTCATGAACTTATTTCTATGTATCGTATATGATAAACACATACTGCAGTTGCCTCATTTATTTTAATCGACTCAGCTTCATGAATATGAGGATCACATCCATTAAGCTAAAAACTTGCTCGAGACGAGCAAAAGTCTAAGGTTGGGGAAGTTGATGAGTGCATATTTGCATCATGTTTTCAATTATTATTTTGCATTGTAGATGTAGGATCTTGGTATTTTATGGCGCTCGTGCCCACATTTTATGTTTGTTTTCACCAGGATCAGGACAGATGATGGATCCAATGGATACAATTCTGGGAACAGTTATATTATCGAGAAAAGGAGTCAAAAACAACATAAACCGCTTATTTGGGAAATATTAATAATACCAGAAGAAAACCAAAAGCGAACAAGGGAGGCAGAGAGTCAAAGGACCAAGTATATGACCGGAGCGAGTAAAGACAATGGTGTAGAATAGTTAGTCTCAAGAAAATCATTAGAGGTTGTGATGAGTACAAAGGAAAATTAATTATATATGGAGCAATATTGAGTTTGTGTTTGCTTTAATGATATATGAATGACTTGAGTATGATTTTACTTACACTTGATGATAGCAATATAAGTCTTCCCCACCATTGGTATTAATGGAACACATAAAGATAATTTGATTAATATGCTGTAAGTCTACAGTTTGACTCACAAAGAGAAATTATCTATACAATTAAGTTGAAAAAGAAACCTTGAAAAAAGGAAAATGAAAGTGCTATCAGAATAGGGTGAGAACAAGTGTAGGTAGAATCTCCAAGTCATAAGAATGCTTCATATGCAGTTGGAATTTTGTAATTGAGACTGTTGAACTTTGAATTCCTACATAAGGTGGAATATATGGCTAGCTCCTTTGCACGGCACTTAAAACAAAAGTGTGAGTATATATGCAAAAGAAAAGAAAAAGAAAGAGGGAAACGAGTGAATGTGAAAAGAGAGAATATGCATATACCACTGTATTGTAGTATGACAAAGAGACACTTTTGATATTTTGACTCCCAAGTGAATACGTTGATCGTAAAACACTTGGGACTACCTCGTTAACTCATTTGGTTGAACTGGATACTTTTACATTATGTTGAGATTCATCTTTTATGAACTTTTGGTAACTAACGTGTCGAAGCCTGCTAATACTATTCAGATGGTTCAGGTAAGGTACTATTTATGAACTTATTTATATGCATCGTATATGATAAACACATACTACAATTGCCTCATTTATTTTAATCGACTCAGCTTCATGAATGTGAGGATCACATCCATTAAGCTAAAAACTTGCTCGGGACGAGCAAGAGTCCAAGCTTGGGGAAGTTGATGAGTGCATATTTGCATCATGTTTTCAATTATTATTTTGCATTGTAGATGTAGGATCTTGGTATTTTATGATGCTCGCTCGCACATTATATGTTTGTTTTCACCAGGATCAGGACAGATGATGGATCCAATGGATCCAATTCTTGGAACAGTTGTACTATGGAGAAAAGGAGTAAAAAACAACGTAAACCGCTTATTTGGGAAATATTAATAATACCAGAAGAAAACCAGAAGCGAACAAGGGAGGCAGAGAGTCCAATGACCAACTATAAGACTGAAGCAATTTTTCCGGACGTATAGCTCTAGCCGTATAGTTCGCGCCACCTCTACCTCGTCAAATAGTTTCACACCATGCAATTGGTTTAGAGGGATGACATACAGAACAACTAGAAATGACAGAAACCTCACCTCCAAAAGGCATCTATAGGGGGAACTCATCCACAAGGGATCCATCTTCGCCATGCGCAGATCCATGAGGCTAAGGCATCGATCTTCATCATCCACCGCTGCATCACCACTATCTCCGTCCATCTCATCTCTTGTCTAGATGTTGTTGTGGATTTATACAAGTACTATTCATCTATGATTGTGTCCATTACCATTCCCATGATGTTGATTGCCTCCATGTCTGACTAGATCATTAGTTCTTGGGGAGATGGAGAAACCCTAGTATGAGATTGAAATAAGATAAAGTCTATTATGATATTCATCGCTATGACCATGTGTTATATTTTCTACATCTTGATGTTGAGAGAAGTTGACCTCTCAATATTTGCCTCTTGTGGGGACTTGATGGAGGAAACTGCTTGTTGGTAGCCGGAGGCATGCTAGCACTTACAGTGACTATAAAGTTGTTAGCACCCCTTACGTATCAACTTGGGAAACCAAGGAAACTCACGGAACACTATCCATGCCATGGGATATGTCCTATGGGATTACGTCCCTTAATAGCGCCGCAATTCAATTGATGTCGATTCGTGATAGCTGTGGTTATGAGGATGATGTGAGCAGCGGTTGTTGCCTATTCGTCCAAATACGGAGTTCCTCCCACACATACATAGTTGAGAATGTTCATGATGATAATCTTTATCTTAAATCTTTACAATAGTAGTAGTGTATCATGTACTCCCTGATAACGCCTTTTCCCTATTGCAGTTCCAATCTTTCTACATACACGATACTTACTTTCTGTATTAAGTTATTTTTTCTTTACTTTATTATTTCTCTTATACCAAAACCCCCTTGTTACTTAGAACATTATCTAGCATTTCTATCATAATATTTATTTCAAGAGTTATTAGACTTCGGAATCCTGCTCCCTGTGGGATCGATATCTTTATTTCGAAACTAGCTACAAACAATCTGTGCACTTGTAGTCATCAAGCTATTTTATGGTGCCGTTGCTGGGGAGCTAAGCGCTGTAGGTCTTTTAGTTTTTCCTTATTTATTTTTGTCTTGCTAAATTTTGTTTTGAGTTACAGGTTTCCACCAACATGATGGAGTTTGAGCATATGACTAGTGCTAACCCACTCAACCACTTTGGAAAGACCTATGATATTTATAAAAGAGACAACTCTAATGAGAAGACAAGGGGGTTTAAAATAAATCCTCTATACATAAGAAGCAATTTACTAGAGATGAAGAAGATCCTGATCCATATGAGCATATTGCATGTGAATGTCTATCAAAATATTACCCATTATCAAAATCTTTTGGAATCAGGCGTCTTATAATGACCTGGAAGAATCATTCTAATGAAGGACTAGTTAGAGCTTATAATAGATTTAAAGATTTACTACGACTATGTCCTCATCCTGATTTGCCTGAATGGTATTTACTACATATCTTTTATGGCGGTTTAATTGAACCTAGTAAAATCGAAATAGACTCTTTCGCGGAAGGAGCCTTTATGAATCTTCATAGAGTTTCATGGAATTTTGGCCTAGGAAGTGAAGGAGGAGTGGAAATAGAGCATGATTGTATTCATGACTATAATAAAAAAGTCCATGTTAAAGAATTATCTAAAGAACTTTATTTGGATTCAGATCTTGTGTTGCAAGTTGTTAAAGCTTTTAGAGAACATATTAAAGCTCCAAAGGAGGGTCCAGTCAAGTATGATCCACCACCCGAACCAGAAAATAAAAGAGAAGATAAAGCAACACTTGCCTCCATAGAACCAATATATGAAGTGCATTTCCCTAACACTGCACAAAAGCATATTTTTGAATATGAATAGGTCAGAGAAGTACATGAAAAGAAGGAAGATGAAAGCATGCCAGGAGTCACGGAACACCTGAAAGAAAACAAAGATGAAGAGGTAACCAAGGAAGCAATTCTGGCTATATACTCACTCTGTAACATAGTTGAACTTGATGAAGAAACTTCCGTATTGGTTGAAGGTAAAATAAAGGTAAAAGATGTGGGTAAGCCTATTCTTCCCTGCATATTTAAAGAAACCTCTCATTACGGTTTATGTGATCTTGGTGCTGAGGTTAATGTTATTGCTTATGATTTCTACTTAGAAATAAAAGAAGAAATAGAACCGACTACAATTGAAAATACTGATATAACAATTATGTTAGCCAATAAAAACCTTAGAATTCCAATTGGAGTAGTTGACAATGCAATTGTCACAATTGGCAACAAAAACTTTCCTATCGATTTTGTAGTTGTTGATATGCCAGCTGACACTCTTTGCCCTTTTATATTTGGAAGAAACTTTTTGGGCGATATACATGCCTATGTTAACTTTAAGAAGGAGGTTGTGTCTCTTAGGCTTGGGGGAATGGAAAATAAATTCCATTTTTCCAAATTTAAAGACAGACCTCCACCAATACAACAAGAAGAGAGAACTATTGAGGAAATGGCGGCTCTTTTCTTTGGTAATCAAGAAGAAGAACTAAATGAAGATCCAAATTATGAAGAAATAGTTATGGAGGACAAGTCCCTAGGAGAACTAGAAGATGAATTCGATTCACTTCCCATTTTGGGACCTCCAACCGATGAGGCTTTTGAAGAGCCAGAAAAGAGAGGGGATGAGGAACTACCACCCCCAGTGTTCAAGAATCTACTTGATAATCTCAAATACAGGTTTCTAGATGATACACATAAATTTCCTGTTATTATTAGTGCTAAACTTTCAGGAAAAGAAGAAGAAGAACTTATGGAGATACTTAAGGAGTATCGCCAAGCCTTTGGGTACTTAATGGATGACTTGAAGGGAGTTATTCCCTTGATAGCCGTCCATCGAATATTCATGGAACAAGGTGCTAAACCAGTTGCAGAATTTAATAGAAAATTAAAGCCTGAAATGAAAGAAGTGGTAAGAAAAGAAATTGTACGCCTGCTGGAAGCATGTATAGTTTATCCTGTTAAAGAGAGTGATTGGGTAAGTCATGTTCATTGCGTCCCTAAGAAGGGCGGGTTTACTATTGTTCCTAATGAAAACAATGAATTGATACCTACTAGAACTATTATTGGGCACAGGATGTGCATAGACTTCAGGAAATTAAATAAAGAGACTAGGAAAGATCATTATCCATTTCCGTTCATAGATCAAACTTTAGAAAGGTTAGCAAACCATACTCATTTTTGTTACTTGGACGGATACTCTGGTTTCTCTCAAATAGCTGTTCATCTGGATGACCAACTTAAAACAACTTTCATAAGTCCTTACAGTTTACATGCTTACAGACGTATGACTTTTGTTCTATGTAATGCTCCAGCTACTTTTCAACGATGTATGATTGCTATTTTTGCGGGTTTTATAGAACTTATAATGGACGTATTTATGGATGACTTTTCTGTCTATGGAACTTTATTTACTAGTTGCTTGGATAATCTCAAAAGAGTTTTGCAGCGTTGTGAAGAAACTAATCTTGTTCTAAACTGGGATAAGTGCCACTTTATGGTCAAAGAAGGTATAGTTCTCGGACACAAGGTATCAGGTAAGGGAATTGAAGTTGATAGATCTAAGGTTGGAGCAATAGAGAGAATCTCGCAACCTAGGGATATTAAAGGTATAAGAAGTTTTCTTGGTCATGTGGGTTTTTACAGAAGGTTCATTAGAAATTTCTTGGGAATATCTAAACCTTTGACTAACCTCTTTCAAAAGGGGATGATATTTAATTTTGAGGATAAGTGTCTTGAAGCCTTTGATAAACTTAAAAATGCTTTAACTCGTGCTCCCACCATTAAACCACCTATCTAGGATACAACCTTTGACTTAATATATGAAGCTAGCGATGATGTTGTAGGAGTAACTCTTGGACAACATATTGGTCGTAGATTTAATATTATACATCATGCTAGTAGAACTCTCAATGGTGCTCAAAAGAATTACCCTAGGGAACAAAAGGAACTTTTTGTTGTATTTTTCTCTTGTGATAAATTTTTTTCTTATATAGTTGATGCAAAGGTGAGGGTTCACACGGATTGTAATGGCTTAAAAGAACTCCTTGAACAGAGAGACCATAAGCCAAGGCTGATCCATTGGATTCTTTCACTTAAAGAATTTGAGTTGCAGATTATGTAGAGGCAAGAAATAAAAATGGTAGATGCAGTGTCCATGTTTGCCCAGGAACACACTAATCTTATTGAGAGGAACTTTAGTCCTGGTGATTTTCGTTTACGGGAACTATTTGATGAACTAAAGTCAACTCCTCCAAAAGAGAAGGAGTCCTTGTCATGGGAGGAACTTTTCATCCCCGAATAAACAAATGGTAAGTGCAAGGTAAGTGTTCTTACCCAAATAAGTGATTTGTTTTCACATTTTTTACTTTTGAAAATACTGCCTTCAAATTCCTTGTGTTTTTCTGAGTTTTACCAACTATACGGGCAGATCTATATGACCGGAGAGGGAGCTCCCACCATATAGTTGGTCGTTAAACTCTCTGTATCATCTTTGTGAAATTGTTTTCGATATCTGAGCCTACACGGTCGCAACTATACGACCGGAGCAAAAATTCTACCCGTATAGTTGGTCGTTGAACTATCAGATAGTTTTGCTTTTTGGTGTCTGTATCTATACAGACACAACTATACAACCGGAGCAAAAATTTCGGCCGTATAGTTGGTCGTTAAACTCTTAGACACTTTTGATTTTCATGTTTGTATCTATACGATCGCAACTATATGATCGAAACCAAAAATTCCGGCCGTATAGTTGGTCGTTAAACTCTCGGACACATTTTCGTTTGATCTTTCGTGTATTATTCATCTAAAAAATAAAAATAAAAAACCCGTTGTTGTCGTTTCCGAGTCGTTATTTAATCGACCTAGACTCGAGGTATTTTGAAATATCTGCCTAGAACAAACTATACGGCCGGATCTATACGGGTCGCACCCGTATAGTTGGTCGTTACGCAGCAGGACACTTCCAAATTCGTGATTTATTTCTCTGTTTCGTTTGGATTCTTTTCTTGGGCGACAATTTGGTGTTTCTCAAGAGTTTTACCGACCTTTAACCCCGCTTATATACTGCCATTGTATCTCTCTCTAATCTCAATCTACAGAAACCAATCTACCTATTATTTACATGTGAGGGATCTCAACCAAGGGATAGAAGTCAAGAAGAAAAGCTTCCATGGAGATCGAGAGCAACAACGAGCAAGGCAAGGAGATCAAGACCATCCCTATAGAGTTCCTCGACGCTGACCATGGGTGTCAGAAGAGGGATTTGAAGGCCCTGGAGTTGAAGATTGAAGAGTTGGACAAGGATAAGCAAGGGACGCCAAAACACCTTCGATTACTGCGACTTTATCTTGATAAACTTGATGAAGATATCAAGCAGACAACCGAAGCGGAGTCTTGTATGAGTCTTAAGGCGCTACAAACACTTCAGGATAACAATGAGTTCATTAAAGAACAAGTGAAAGTGCTGGAGAGGAACAATATTTTCTACAAGCTGCGTGTTAAGGAATTAGAAGCTTTCAATCAATCCCTCCGCCTCAGGCTGGCCCTTGAGGAGAAGATACCACGTGCCATGGAGCCACAGTAATTTACAACAATCACGGTATCAAATAATCGCAAGGGATTATTTGATCCTGCCTGGCTTGATTCCAAGCTTGGGGAGATCTTTAAGACCTTGTAATCTATCATATAAGTTTCTATTATTATTTTTGCATTAGTTTAAACTAGAAATAAAGTTTGCATTATTAGTATTCCCTTCAGGAATAGTCGATCCCGTTAATGAAATTCAAAGTTTATTATTATATATGGAGCAATATTGAGTTTGTGTTTGCTTTAATGATATATGAATTTCTTGAGTATGATTTTACTTGCACTTGACGATAGCAATAGAAGTCTTCCACACCATTGGTATTAATGGAACACATAAAGATAATTTGATCAATATGTTGTAAGTCTATGGTTTGATTCACAAAGAGAAATTATCTATACAATTAAGTTGAAAAAGAAACCTTGAACAAAGGAAAATGAAAGTGCTATCAGAATAGAGTGAGAACAAGTTGAGGTAGAATCTCCAAGTCATAAGAATGCTTCATATACAGTTGGAATTTGTTAATTGAGATCGTTGAACTTTGAATTCCTACATAAGGTGGAATATATGGCTAGCTCCTTTCCACAACACTTAAAACAAAAGTGTGAGCATAGATGCAAAAGAAAAGAAAAAGAAAAAGGTTAAAGAGCGAATGTGCAAAGAGCAAATAGGCATATACCATTGTATTGTAGTATGACAAAGAGACACTTTTGAGATTTTGAATACCAAGTGAATATGTTGATCCTAAAGCACTTGGGACTACCTCGTTAACTCATTCAGTTGAACCAGATACTTTTACATTATGTTGAAATTCATCTTTTATGAATTGTTGATAACTAAGGTGTGGAAGCCTGCTAATACTATTCAGATGGTTCAGGTAAGGTACTATTCACGAACTTATTTCTATGTATCGTATATGATAAACACATGATGCAATTGCCTCATTTATTTTAATCGACTCAGCTTCATGAATGTGAGGATCACATCCATTAAGCTAAAAACTTGCTCCGGACAAGCAAGAGTCTAAGCTTGGGGGAGTTGATGAGTGCATATTTGCATCATGTTTTAAATTATTATTTTTCATTGTAGACGTTGTATCTTGGTATTTTATGGCGCTCGCGTGCACATATTATGTCTATTTTCTCCAGGATCAGGACAGATGATGGATCCAATGGATACAATTCTTGGAGCAGTTGTACTGTGGAGAAAAGGAGTCAAAAACAACGTAAACCACTTATTTGGGAAATATTAATAATACCAGAAGAAAACCAGAAACGAACAAGGGAGACAGAGAGTCCAACGACTAACTATACGACCGGAGCAATTTTTCTGGCCATATAGCTCCGGCCGTAGAGTTGGCGCCGCCTCCGCCTCGTCAAATAGTTTCACCCCGTGGAATTGGTTTGGAGGGACGACATACAGAACACCTAGAAATCACTGAAATCTCACCTCTAGAAGGCATCTAGAGGGGGAACTCATCCACAAGGGATCCATCTTCGCCCTGCGCAGATCCAGGAGGCTAAGGCATCGATCTTCATCTCCACCATTGCATCTACCGAAATAACTAATTCCTATACTCATTGTGGATTTATACAAGTACTATTCATCTATGATTGTTTGCATTACCATTGCCATGATGTTGATTGACTCCATGTCTGAGTAGATCATTAGTTCTTGTGGAGATGGAGAAAACCTAGTATGAGATTGAAATAAGATAAAGTCTATTATGATATTCATCGCTGTGACCATGTGTTAGATTTTCTACATCTTGATGTTGAGAGAAGATGACCTCTCAATATTTGCCTCTTGTGATCGAGGAAACTACTTGTTGGTAGACGGAGGCGTGCTAGCACTTACAGTGACTATAAAGCTGTTAGCACCCCTTACGTATCCACTTGGGAAACCGAGGAAACTCATAGAACACTATCCATGCCATGGGATACGTCCTACTGGATTACGTCCCTCAATAGCGCAGCAATTTGATTGATGTCGATTGCTGACTGCTATAGTTATGAGAATGATGTGAGCAACGGTTGCTGCCTATCCGTCCAAATATGGAGTTCCTCCTACACATACATAGTTGATAATGTTCATGATGATAACGCCTTTTCCCTATTGCAGTTCCAATCTTTCTACATACACGATACTAGTAGTGTATCTACAACTCCCTGAGAACGCATTTTCCCTATTGCAGTTCCAATCTTTCTACATACACGATACTTACTTTCTGTATTAAGTTATGTTTCTTTACTTTATTATTGCTCTTATACCAAAACCGAAAAACACCTTTTTACACAATACTTGCATTTTACCTTGTTACTTAGAACTTTATCTAGCATTTCGATTGTAATATTTATTTCAAGAGTTATTAGATTTCAAACTCCTGCTTCCTGTGGGATCGATATATTTATTTCAAAACCAGCTACAAACTATCTGTGCACTTGTAGTCATCATGGTACTAATTGAAATTAAGTTGAAAGGTTAAATTATGTTAAGAGTAAGTAAATCTAATAATATCAGACAAAACCATTGCCTATAAAGAAAATAGATTTGATGTTTGTGAATTTCTCATGAGCGTAAAGATATAGTACTAGCTGATAACAATAACAACAAAAATGATAACATGTGAAATTGTGGATTTCCAAATTATACCCACTTCTTAGAGAGGTCACTGGCCACCTGGGTACTTTGTTGGTGCTTCCTCATCATGTAGACAGATGTCCACTTTTGGTGCGAGCATCAACAATCTACTAGCCTCTACAACAGCCTCAGCCTCTGCAGCAGCACCTTCGATCTGCATAAATAGCAACAAAGGTCAATAGTTCAATACGGTACATAGTAGTCAATAGTTCAATACGGTCCAGATCTTGATTGACATAAATACAATGCCACAATTAATAAAGTCACATATATGTTTCTAAACATCCAATAAGCTTGCATGACACCAAGCGGATAATAATTAAATCAGACTTCACCATGGTAATAAGTGGATTAAGAAAAATACCTTTATCTTTAAGTTGGGCCCTCCCAGCTGGTCCGTGGCCTTGTGCTTGTTTGGTGAGTAGTGGTACTGGTCAGATCCTGCGCCATGTGGGGGTACCATCCTGTTTGCCGCACCTAGAGCACCGCACGTTTGCATGTATGTACCACCATGCTACAGTAAAGAGATGGTGTCATAGAGGCTTCCACAAAAACATGATGCAGACATAGACAACTTTTAGCACGGAGATACATCCAGGTTGCAGCCAACCACTTTCAACATTGGAAAGAATGGAAGAACACAACAAATATATGACTACATTACCTTTTTGGCAACGTTTAAGGAAACTGCCGGTACCATCCCTGTCCGTAGTGGCCGAGAACGCCACTAACTCATAGTTGTCCATACAGAATCTGTCGCAAAATCCATTGCACATTATGAGTAGAAACTAAAGGTTACAGTAGTGAAAAACACTGAAATCAAACATGACCAATTGACCCAATCAGAAAAACGATAACCATGCCCGATCCCAAATCCATACGAAATCAGTACCCCCTCCCTAACCACCCACCCCACCCAAATGACCCAATCGATTAGAGAAGAGGGAACATATCCTGATTAGGTGATTTCGTGGTGAGAAATAAGCAAGAACTCCACAATCAAATCATACCAAATACTACTACTAATACTACCCTAATGGCTCAATCGGAAGAAAATTAAACAAAGTCGGATTTCGAGGTGAGCAAATGCACCCACCTATTTCAGCAAGAACTCCCCTACTGGAGGTTGCACTAGTTCAAGAGTTGCTTGCTGGATTGGAGATAGCTAGTGGTGGTTTATTGTCTTGTCATTTGAAAGGCATGGGAAGCGGATGTAGTAGTACTAGTAGTAGCAGGGCTAAGCAGTCCATGTTTTCTACAATAATATTTTTAAGTGGTGGTGGCGGGAACATTTTGCTGGACGATTTCCGAATTTTTGATCCTAGCTATCACGTGGTGGCTTACATCTGTTTTAGGGTATAATTTAAAGCATGACCCACGTCAAGGGGGAGAGTTAAATCGGGTCCCACATTAAGGGGGTGAGATAAAGAATTGACCGAGCCAACATCCTCCTTCCCTTGGTACTACTAGTTCTCCTGGGTTCCTCTCCCAGAAACGAGAAAATCGCCCCTCTTCGAATCAAATCGATCCCAACTTATATATCCTCTTGCTAATTCAGCTCATGGAACATTGCATAGGGCACCAGCGCTGGGGCCTCAAAAACCATTTGGGAACCGATAAAAGCATAATCTTAGATTTCAGACTAGAAACACACACAAACATACATATATATACTAATATATGGAATAGATTCCAATTAAAGTTCTGCTAACAAAGGCCAAGAAATCATAAGGTAGCTCCATATTACAGAACTACGACAATAGCAAACTAATCATTGGATTGCTCTACACCCCAAGAGTTTTGTAGCTCGGCTGGTGGTCATGACACTACCCAGATGGCACCAAAAGTACACCCCTGATGATCAGCAGGCCTATATCAACTCCATCCAGAAGCTGTGTACCCGATCCACAGCCTCAAGTGCATGTTCATCAATGAACTGGTCATCATCATTACCATCAAAGTCCTCTTTAGCAATATACTTTTGCGATTAGTAGATTAACACAAACATTTATAGCAAAACATCAAAGACACACAACCTGCACATTTGTTGTTTTACAGATATACCTTGTCATCTCGCATAGTAAAAGTACCAGAAATGAAACCAGTTTCATGCATCTTACACTTTTTATATCCTTCCCTTTCTCTAAGTTGATCTAGATGCTTAGGAGTTTCCTATGTCAATTTATCTAGATGATCAACATCTGCTTCCCCTACCTGATCTTGATGATAAATTTGTGCTTCCCCCGTTTCATATGGAGGATCATATAGTTCATGATAGCTGTGAGATTCGACACATTTTATGGCTTTTATTGATGGTTTTCTCCCAGATTTGATTGTTTTCTAGCTTTACTTAACGCTAATACTTTGGTAGCGAATAAAACTTGGTTTTTAATGTGTGTTTCAGGTTCTGAATGTCAACAGAAGAATTTAACTAGATAAACACAATATTCTGGAGAAAACAAGCAAGTCTCTCTTTGGAAGCACTCGAGGGGAGCTTACATAAGCTTTAACGAGCAAATATACGGCGGGAATATTTTTACGGCCGTATAGTTCTCACTGTATAGTTGCCGCTTCCTCTGTCCTGTCAAAAGGGACAACTTCCATGAAAGGACCACGGACGAAAACAGAACACAGTAGCCGCCATACCTTTCGGAAGGGAGAAAGAAGAGATTCAGAGAAGAAGGGGAATACGTTCTTC
Source organism: Avena eriantha (assembly GCA_910589775.1). Taxonomy (NCBI): domain Eukaryota; kingdom Viridiplantae; phylum Streptophyta; class Magnoliopsida; order Poales; family Poaceae; genus Avena; species Avena eriantha. Next base: position 364,514,185 of record OU342742.1, read on the forward strand.
ATCTCGCTCCATGATCTTCGACCTCCTAGCCAATACACCCCCATAGCCACTACTTGTACTTGAGAGAGAGAGAGAGATCTTCACCTTGCAAGACTAGGGTTTGAGATTGTTTCTTTCCATATTGAATTGTGTTGGATATTTTTCTATTATTATTGTGGATCTCCATGGTAATATAAATACAAATTCCCTCTATTTAATTATATTGATGACACGTTCTTCTCTCATGTGTGAGTAATTTCCTTGGGTGTGGGAGATGTAGGGGATTGGTGAGATGTGATGAGCCTTCATATATTTTCCATGAGTTTGCGATTGATTCTAATTAATATACTATGTGTCCTTGACTATCTATGGGATGCTTAATGCTTGTTTTCCAATTAAGGGCCCAGACAACATGATGTTTTGTTCTACATAGATAAGATCTTGTGTGCTAGCGGACCGGTGATCCCCGGGTGACATGGGGATATCAATGGAAAACTAGTAGACTCAAGGATAACGAGGAACCACTGTGCTTATTGCATTAGTCCGATCCAAGGAGCTTAATTGCTAAGTGACCAGAAGGGTCTTAATCGTCTAGTGTCTGACCATGGTTTTGGTAACAGGCTAGTAGGATTATTGAAGTTGGGATGAAATCTACCAAGAGGAGTTCCAGCTAATTATGGGTTGCTCGCCTACACATATATTTATAAGATTATAATTGTTACATTTATCATTCGTCCACCTGGCATAGTCACTATCACCATGAATTGAATCTCCCCGTGCATTATTTTACCATCTGCAGGAAATAACAAACAATCAAGTCGTTCTTTACTTTTATGCTTTATATTTCTGAATTTTACATTTTAGTTCTATTTAAATACATCTCATTTAATCAAGACCCCATTCTTATTTCAACACTTGTGGTCAATTCACTCGAAGACCCGTGACAACTTCGGGCGTGACAGAGACTTCGCCCATAAACACTTACCTTTGCGCTCCCTACGGGATTAATATCTATACTGCAAAACTAGCTACAAACGATATGTGCACTTGCAGACATCAAGATATTTTCTGGCGCCATTCCCGGGGAGCTAAGCGCTAAGTGTTTGTCTTTTGACATTTCAGGTGTTTCTACTACAAAATGTTCTCCCTAGGATACAAAGGTCTACACGCTCTGGTAGTACCTATCTACCGGATTATATTGAGTGTGTGCCTTCTCAAAGTCGCGAAGAAATTATTGAAAAACTTTTAAGATCAAATAAAGTTGAAGTTGAAAACCTGAGTGATATTATGGAAATCATGTCTATTTAGAGGACAACTCCTATGAAACATAAGAAAACTCTCAGAGAATATAGTGGTCCAAGTTCTGAATTTCTTAAACAACCAATAGAATTCCCTAATCCCGGAGCTAAAGAATATTCCATTTCATGGTGGAGTTATTACAATTTTGCAGGAAAAAGATTTCAGTGGAAGGGAAGATGAAGACCCAGGAAGACATATTAGAGTGTACATCGATGTGATAAGATCGCTTGGACCAAATGGTTTGCCAAGAGACTCTCATCTAAATTTTTTTCAATGGTCTCTTAAAGGTAAATCTCTAGACTGGTTATATTCTCTCCCTTGCCATTACATTGAATGTTGGGAAAACTGCATTATTAAATTCATAAACAGGTTTAATCCTTTTAAAAAGGTAACTGAACTAAGAAAGAATATAGGCAGCTTTAGTCAGAACGCGGGATAAAACTACCCACAAGCTTGGGAAAGATTCTTTCGAATGATCAATAATATTGGTAATCATGGCTATTCTGAAATAGCTATTTGCCATTTATTTTTTACCATGGTCTTAATACTCAATGTAGAGAATTGCTTGACTTCTCAGCAGGAGGATCTATAAATACTTTAACTATTAAAGAATGTTTGGAATTGATGTCTACTAGGGTTAAGAATGATTCCTTGTATAATCCCGATTTTGGCACTAAGCTGGAAAAAGGGATACTTCGGATAACTGCTGATCTTATGCCTGAAGTACGTAAAACAATGAAGGAAAAAGGTATACCTTCCGAACTTGTTAAGGAAAACAAAGTATATTTGTTACAAGTTTTAACTGAAGAAGATGAGAGTAGAAAAGCTTTTCAAGAATTAAAACGTCGACAAGTGAAATCTCATAATAACTTGCATAAGCACTTTCAAAAACACAAAAAGATTTTGGCGGAACTCACAGAAAATTATGATGATATTGGGCAAGAAATAAAATTAATTCACAAGTATCTTAGTATGATTGAAACCCAGTGTGAAAAATAGCATCTGGCTATCAATTTTTTCTTCGTAATGATAAAGATATTCATGTTTCTATTAATGTTGTCACGAGAAGAGGTGCAGTTGTTACAGGACCCTTAGGACCACCGGAATATGAAGCAGAAAAGGAGTGAAAGGAAAAATCCTTGCTCGAAGCAAGACAAGAAGATGATACATTGGTGGAACCTCAAGATGAAACTGAAACACAAGATCAAACCAAGGAGGACCAAAATGATGCACATGATGACCATTATGACTCTGATGTAGAGAAGGTTGATCCAAGAGAAGAAAGGAAGATGAAGTTGTTGTAGTAGAAAAGAAGAAAAGCAATAAGAAACAACAAAAGAAACCAACAAAAGAGCCTAACCCCCCACAGAAGGTAAAAGACAATAATAAGTCAGGTGATAAAATGCTTCCTTACCCAGATCGAAAAAATAAAGCACCAGATCTAGTAATTTATAATTATTTTTCCAAGGCACTTAATGACCTTCGTCTGGAAATTCAGTTTGCAGATGCAATAAAAGTTCCTACCTATTCTAAGTTCCTCCGTGATATTCTTAGTAGAAAGATATAAATAACTGAAACTATTGCCATGGTAACTACTTATCCTGCTAATGGGAAGCTGTTGTCTAAGTCTGAAGATCCTGGAATACCAACTATTTCATGCTAAATAGGTAAAACTGATATTCACAATGCCTTGTGTGATCTAGGAGAAGGAGTTAGGGTAATTCCTTACTCCCTCTATAAATGTTTAGGACTAGGGGAGTATTCTCCTACTACTATCACTTTATTGATGGCTGAGAAGTCCACTAAATAACCCATTGTTATGATCGAGGATGTTCTACTTAGAATAGATGAGCATGCTATTCCCACTAATTGTATTATTCTTGAGATGCCTAAAGATGAAAAATTATCCATAATACTTGGAAGACCTTTCCTTAGTATTGCAGGGGCATCAGTTGATTGTGCGGAAGGAAAGATAATCTTCAATGTTTATGCTGAAATCATCCGGTATTTTCCAAAGAAGCTAGAAGCAGGAGAAATATATATTCCACCGACAAAATGAGTCCATGTGGTAAGTACATTTGATAAGGGGCAACCTAAGGTAAGAATTTGAGAATAGATAAGAGGATGAGTTACTCAACCATTCTTAATAAAATTCTTAATGGGAGTCCACCCATCTTTTCAATAAAATAAAATAGAGAATAAAAGGTTTATCGCATTCCCACCACTTTTTCATAGACATTCTTGTGGAAGCACGCCCGTGAAGATGCATCTGTCAAAAAGTAGTAGAAACATCGATTGAATGAATATATAATAAGAATAAAAATAAAGGTTTGAGTATTTCATCTAAATAAGCTAGAATTTTGCTTTTAATACGCCAATGTTGGTCGACAGCTTCTACTATCAATTTTCTATCAATAATAAGGTATTTCGCTAAGTTTTGAGAAAAGAAGGTATTCTCAAAGAAATAGATTTTTTTGATGACTACTGATGGTTTAACGACCAACTATACGGCTGGAAATAAAATTCTGGCCGTATAGTTCTGGTCGTACAGATATCTTTGCCATCAACAAATATTCTTCGAAGACACAGAGAGTTTAATGAACAACTATACAACGGGAATAAAAATTTCGGCCGTATAGTTCCGGTCATATAGATATCGATGCATTCGTACAAAATTTTCTGAAAATTACTGAGAGTTTAACGACCAACTATACGGCGGGAATAAAAATTCCGGCCGTATAGTTCTGGTCGTATAGATATCGATGCCTCGCTTATAAATTTACCCCGAAGGTCCTGAGAGTTTAACGACCAACTATATGGAGGGAATAAAAATTCCGGTCGTATAGTTCCGGTCGTATAGATATCGATGATAGTTTTAGAAAACTATCTCGAGGGACACACGTTAAGGACCAACTATACGGCGGGATCATTGCGATCCGGCCATATAGTTGCGACCGTATAGCTGTTTTCTTCATAAAGAAACCCTAGTTGACAGCGCCGCCGCAACTATACGGGCCGAACAACATCACCCACCCGTATAGTTCCGGCCGTATAGTTTGGTGCGACCACAAAATCGCACCGAGGCGGCTAGGTCTTCCACCCTTCCGTATTATTTCTCTCACATTCTCTCTCCAAACCACTCAAAATCCAACTAGAACTCTTGATTCTTTGCGGACTTTGTTCGTTTGAGTGGGGGAATCAATAGATCGGAATTTTTCTCTCCCTATCCATGCTTTATTTTCAGATTTCCATGGTTGAAACTCTCACATTGATCTAGTGGATGAACTCCATCTTATTTTGTTTTTCCTATTAATTTTCATGTTAGGATTAAATGTTTCCACGTAAGATCGTTCATATATCATGTAGAAACTATAGGCCTAAGGTTTTATGGTGACATTTTTCAGTGCGTCACGATGAAAAAAATTGGTAACCTCTTTTGTTCGATCAAGCGCTGACGAGGTGAGGGCTCGAGCTCGGGGTCCCGAGCGGATCACAACCCCAAGTTTGTCGTGGTTTCATTGAGGAGGATGCCACCCACACGTTGGGCTGACCACAGCTTTCTCACCGCGGCAGGGTTGAAGGCGGACTTCGACCTCATGCGCAACAAGGCGGGGTTGACGGTACTTGGCTTCGCAAGCCACGACACCTACACAGAGCTTACCCATGATTTCCTTGCCTCCTTCTACGACGATCACAGGGAGAAAGGTAATGTGTGCATGGTAAGCTTCACCATTAACCGACAACACTATGAAATAAATTTTGAACAATTTTGCGATGCTTTTGGCTTCCCCCGTGTTGGGTGCCAACTATTACCAACCTCTATGGCGTCACAAGCGGAGAAACTTGGGAGGTCATTTCTGTTAATGGTGGCACCAACTTCTATCAGAAGAAGATGTCCTCCATTCAGAACCCAACCATCCATTACTATGCCTTGTTCCTCTCCAACAAACTACTGGGGAAGAGGTGACACCGGTTCCATGGCCAATGTGGACATGAGAATGATCACCAAGGCTCTCTTTCCCACCGCGCCGCAAAGCCCCAATCCTGCAGCTCTACTCATCCAGCACTTTCGCCACCAAAGCAACAAGACTAAAGGTGATATTCGCATTGGTGGATTGGTAACCCACTTTGCCCATGCATTAAATATTGTATTACCTATTATGCAATCTATTTATGGTTCCAAGCTTATGAACATCAAGTGTTTAACTGCGTGTGGCTTCCTTGGTATTTACCAAGCTAACCGGAGGCTCCGAGCATATCAGTTAAGTTATCTTGATGATGCACAGGGTGAGAAGGTTCCGTTACCCTGTTCCCAAGCCTTCTTGATTGTGGAGAAGGACACATGGATCCTCACCAAGGACCAAGTGATGCGGAACATGGCTGAAATTCAGCCTAAAGAGGAGGAAGATGAAGAAGGGGGTAGGAGGATGAGGATGAGCAGGAGCATGAGGATGAGCAGGGCACGGCCCTGCTTGGGAGGGACAACATCAGTAGCAGCAAGAGGGAGCTTGGGACCCGTGACCTAACCAGCCACAGTTGGGGTACAGCTACTTCCCCTATCAGGAATTGCAACAGCTAAACCAGTGCGTTGAGGAGATCGACCACACTCTTCAAGGACTGAATGAATATGTGACTACTTTGACTCACAACTTCAGTCACATCATGACCCACTTCCCTGACTACTACTAGTAGTATTCCCACCAGCCGCCAAATGATTATAACAACTGAGCCTGGCAATAGCCTAAGCTTGGGGGAGGTTTGAAAACCTCCAAACTTTGCATTCATGTTTTTGTTTCTTCTTTTGATTTATTTTATTTCTTCAAGTTGCATGTTTATTTTCAGTTTTGCATTCCTAAACCAAAAATAAAAATTTAGTTGTAACTTTATTTGCAAGTTCAGATCTTTGTTTCTCCCGGAAGATTGCTCAATTTTAGGTGGCTTGGCAATATGGAAATATAGACGGGGTTCGACTCAAATACGAGAACGAAGCAAGCAAGAAGAGGTATCACATTCCTTTCGTCACTCTCTTTGCAACCTTAAATTGATCCTACAATTATTTACTCGCTTGCACTAGAGTCACTCCACACTTAGCTTGTTATCCTACAAATTATATTCCTTTGCTAGTGTCTCCTTTCTAGCTTTGAAACAATGAGAATTGAACTTGGTTAAAAATACTTCCTACATTTTTACAACAAGAAAAAGGAATCTAAAAGATGACTTAGTCCATGCTTAGCTCAAAGAATTTGATTTTAGAACTACTCCATCCCATTTGAGCTTAGTCTAAAAACACTCGATAGTACCCTTGATTGAAATTGTTTGATAAAATGGATGCTTCAAAGTAGAAGAAAGTATGCCACTACTTTTTCTATTAATTACTGTAAGATATTGCTTTACGCGTGTCATTACAATTCTGTCGTGCTCCATGGGGAACTATTAACTCCGCTGGCCAATGAACGATCTAAATGTGGGAAACCACTTGATTTCGGCTATTGAGATATGTGAACATCTGTAGCAGCAATGATATGACGTGTAAAAAATTTATTCTCCTCATGGTTTCACACTCCAAGTGAAGTTTTAGTACTCCTCTGACCCATTATTTCTCAACATTATTTATTGGCATGGTCACGAGTGCACAACACAACCCCAATTAACTTGTTAAAAATAGTGGCATGATTTCTCTATGAAAGAGCTGATGTTTTTGGAAGACAAAGGAAAGAAAAAGGTGCTTTGAGAGTCTTGTAATTTTGACATGGGAGTAGATGAGTTGTTCTTAAATTAAATTTTTGGTGCCAACTTGAGTAAAATCAATTGATTAAACAAACAAGAACAAAAAGTTTTCATCTCTCGATGAAGAGAGACACAAAAAGGATGTGCCTCACTTTCCTAGCTAAAGTTTTGACACTTTCTTGGGAATATGATTTATTTTCTAACAAGATATACGTGGTTAGGAAGTGGAGTCATTGAAATCTTGTGAATACTTATCTGATCATATTTAAGATTGCCGGGATCGTGAATTAAATAATTTTATGCCAATTCAAACTTGCAAGCTCTTATATTTTCAGTCTCGAATCTCCGCTATTCTTCCTTATTTTCTTGTCACTCAAGGTTGAGCAACATCTAAGCTTGGGGGAGTTGATAGTTGTGAGATTCGACACATTTTTGATGGCTTTTATTGATGATTTTCTCCCGGATTTGATCGTTCTATAGCTTTACCTAACGCTAATACTTCGGTAGCAAAGAAAACTTGGTTTTTAATGTGTGTTTCAGGTTCTGAATGTCAAATGAAGGTTGTAACTAGAGAAACACAATATTATGGAGAAAACAAGCAAGTGTCTCTTTGGAAGCACTCCAGGGGAGCTTAGAGAAGTTTAACGAGCAACTATACAGCGGGAATATTTTTCCGGCCATATAGTTCCCGCCATATAGTTGTCGTCGCCTCTGTCTTGTCAAAAGGGACAACTTCCATGAAGGGACCACTCACGAAAACACAACACAACGGCCGACATACCATCATAAGGGAGAAAGAAGAGATCCGGAGAAGAATAGGAAGACGTTCTTCATCTCTCTCCACGATCTTCGAGCTCCTAGCTAATACACCCCCATAGCCACTACTTGTACTTGAGAGAGGGATCTTCACCTTGCAAGACTACGGTTGAGATTGTTTCTTCCCATCTTGAATTGTGTTGGATACTTTTCTATTCTTATTGTGGATCTCCACGGTAATACAAAGACAAATTCCCTCTACTAAATTATATTGATGATATGTTCTCTCGTGTGTGAGTAATTTACTTGGGCGTGGGAGATGTAGGGGATTGGTGAGATGTGATGTGCCTTCATATATTTTCCATTAGTTTGTGATTGATTCTAATTACTATATTATGTGTGCTTCACTATCCGTGGGATGACTAATTCTTGTTGCTCAATTAAGGGCCCAGACAACATGATGGTTTGTTCTACATAGATAAGATCTTGTTCGCTAGCGAACCAGTTACCCCCGGGTGACACGGCGATATCAATGGAAAACTAGTAGCCTCGACAGTTACGAGGAACCACTGTGCTTATTGCATTAGTCCGATCCAAGGAGCTTAATCGCTAAGCGACCTGAAGGGTCTTAATCATCTAGTGTCTGACCATGGTTTTGGTACAGGCTAGTAGGATTATTGAAGTTGGGATGAAATCTAGCAAGAGGAGTTCCAGCTAATTACGGGTTGCTCGCCTACACATATATTGATAAGATTATAATTGTTACATTGATCATTCGTCCACCTGGCACAGTCACTATCACCATGAACTGAATCTCCCTGCTCCTTGTTTTACCATCTGCAGGAAACAACAAACAATCAAGTCATTCTTTACTTTTATGCTTTATATTTCCGAAGTTTACATTTTAGTTCTATTTAAATACATATGATTTAGTCAAGACCCCATTCCTATTTCAACACTTGTAGTCAAGTCACCTGTGACAACTTCGGGTGCGATAGAGACTTCACCCATAAACACTTACCTTTGGGCTCCCTGTGGGATCGATATCTATACTTCAAAACTAGCTACAAATGATTTGTGCACCATGAAATATCCATCTAACATATGTGCTTAGCATGCCAAATATAAAAATATGGTCTTCCACTATACTTTGAGGTAACACCCTATGATTAACACACAACTGGTAGGGGAAATGTACTTTTGAGTTGTCACAATGATCTCTAACAAACTCCATAAATTGTAGAACACTAATGATATATTTAGCGTTGCCTAATGGAGCAACCAGTATCAAAAATTTGTCTATCTATTTAATTATGACATACACGATTGGTTATTATTAAAAGAAAAGAAGGAAACATATAGACGGAGTACAAAAACTATATATGCGTATGCATTTGAGCAAACATATTGACAACAAAAATTGTCGAAGGTATTTAAGAACACATATCGAGCGCAGAATATACTATGACCATGCAGATTGAGGAAAAATTAAACTACGTATTTGAGAAGGAAGATCATGTGAAAGGGCAATAAAATGCCAACCAAATCGAGCTAGAGATAGAAGGACTACCGTGGGATCGATGTGCCCACCGGTCCATCTCAAGAAAACCGATGGGTAGGTAAAGCTTCTTCGCGCATGGTGGTGATGAGGAGCGGCTGTGTGCATGTCTGTTTTTTGGGCAAGGGGTGAGGGTCTAGGTGTCGGAGTGTGGAAGTTATTACACAGTGCGAAGGTGTGGGGAGAGATAACTTTGGAAATTCTGACCAACCCTTCTTTGGGCACTACCATATACGTGGCCCACCTGCTAGTCACCATAGATCAAAAATGATCCAAAATTTGTCAAAAACAAATTTATGTTTTACCCTGGAAACTAATGCACATAGCATTGCACTTTGCGAACAAATGGTTTTATTTCAAAATATATTTAATTTATCCCTATTTTTTTCAAAAAGGGTCTAAATTGGGAAATTCGAAAATGAACTTAAAATTTGGAACCAGACATATTGGTTGATTTTCCAAGATGCACCGATATACAAAATTTGGACACGTCATCGTAAACTATGTCCATGACATTGGTCACCTTTTTTTGACGATGGTCATCTTTTGAAAAGCCTTGAATTATTCGACAATTTCAGTAAATGCCTAAAAAATCAGTTAAATGTCGATGTAACAGGGCATATGAGCGGCCCCACATCGGAGTAGCGTATGTTAGAAGCTTGGACCTCAAAAAATTTGCACGGTGCCCAAACATCGCACACATCCATTCAAATATCCCGTGCATCCATCCATACATACTTCATCTTTTTTGGAATGCAAAATTCCTCTTCTATCCCTGCTTTGAAAAAGAGAACCCGAAGAACCCGCGGAGCACCCGAAACCCTAGAGGGATATAGGCATAATGTAGCTAAACCCTGAACCCTAAATTCTAAACCCTAAACAACCCATAAAACTTAAATCGTAAAACCCTAAACCCTCAACCCATAAACCCTAACCAAGCAGGTACCATGCACTTATAGATTAAAATTTGAGATACTTTCATGAAATTGCGAGAATGCCATTCTATTCCACGAATATAAGCATAAAGCTTGAACATAATTAAAAATTCCCTAAACCCCAAGCCCTCAACACTTAAACGACTTTGACAAAGGAGGTATCATGCACTTGTAGATCAAAATATAAGATATACTTTCATCAAATTGCACTAATGCCATTATATTCTACGAATATAAGCATAAATGTAACACCCCAAAAATATTGAACAAGAGTAGCAAGTTCAAATCACCCAAGTTTAGGGTTAACAAAAAACTTTTATTATTAATTTGAATATGAGTGTATCTGTGATTTGCATTAGTGTATGAATGACTGCAATTGCCATGTTTGATTGCTACAAATGATAAGAAATGGTTTAAAGATGATTACTACATCATCTAGGCCAATTACAAACCAGATCAAAAGAAAAGAAGTTCAAATAATAACCATATGATCAAATGGTCATTTTGACCAAAGTTAACCACTAGACCACTTTGAGTGTTCGTAGTAAAAGATTTCTAACAGAAACATTTCCAATTCTTTTGACCCCTTGCTAGACCAAGTAAGAGTTAATCCAAGCCCACTTTAAAAACTCACAGAAACTATTTTCAAATCTATTAAAAGGACAATTCAAACTTGAATCAAGTATATGTACTAAGATCACCATTTTGCAAAAACCACTCAAAGCAATTCACCTTAGAAAACCCAAGCAACCAGAGACTACCAAGCATAAGATTAGATCACTCACCAAATTTCATTCAAAAATTTCAAACTTAAGTTCATGCGGCCATTTAGTCGAACATATTGCAAACACAGATTAAACCACTGCCTAACTTCACTGTTTGGAGCAGTGATCACTCAACCATTTGCCCCCATTTCACTCCCCATGTCTCCCCTAGTGTCTAGCAGCACCAGACACGCACCCCCTCTTTGTCGTTGCGCCAGTGCACCGCCGCCCGAGGCTCGCCGCGCAAGCCAACCATGGACAGCTCACCACATACCATGCCACCATATCCCATGATGTCCAGAAGACAGGCCACTGTCCGCCGCCACCCCCTGTCGAACCCTCGACAGCAGGCAAGCCGTGGACCACCAGAAAACCGCCATGCCCATTTTCTCTGCGCCGTGCCGAGAGCGCGCTAGCGTGTCGTAGCCGACCAGCGTGCACACACCGTGCCTCGCCCTCTCCGCATGTGCACACACTCACCATGACCCTAGCTACCTCCCAGACATGCCCGTTCGCCGCCACGGAACCCGCATCCCTTGTGCACAGTCTCGAACGCTGCCGCTTCCGCGCAGAGCATCGCCCGCGCATGACTATTCTCGACCTCCCCATGTCGTGCCATTAAGCCCGTGACACCTCCAGGAAACACCGCGTCACCGACTAGCTTGTGCCCATGCCGCAATGTCCCTTTGCTGTTGTATATATAGAGGCCGCCCTAGCCTCCATTCTCCACTCCACCTCACTCCCCACTCCTCACAGAACCTCCCACACCCTTCCCCGAAGCAAGGCGAGCACTAGCCCGCCGAAATTTAGCCGGAGTCCACCGCTGCAGTGAAGGAAGGGCACCGTTGATTGTAGTCACCCCAAGAGCCGCCGTGACCACCGTTCGAATCGCCGTCATCGACAACGTCGTTCGCCCCCATCGCCAACCCAAGCTGGAGCACACGTGAGCCTCACATGATCCCACCGCCGTGTTAGGTTTAATTCCTTGCCAGAGTTGTTCGCCGGATACGACGAACCATAGCCATAGATCTTAGTCTAATCGCACGTCCTAGATTGAGATGTATCGTTTGGGTTAGATGAGCCACTGACTGGTGGGCCCCCTGTCAGCAGCGCACTGCGCCAGCGCAGTGCAGTTGGGCTGGCCAGTTTACCTTCCCGCGCAGGCCTGGCAATTCAAATAGGATTTTTCTAATTTAGTTAAAACTAGTTTCTGTCAGTAGATTCATCAATCAATTCAAAGAGATTCACTCAAGAAAATTGCATGATTCCAATTTTTTTGGAAAGGTATTCACATTATCTATCCAAGCCCGTTCGATTCAAACCATTTGAAATTATAGATCACCTATACCAAAAATAACAAGACAGAGCCTTTGGCCACTTCAAACATTTTTAAAAAATCAACCCTAAATCGTTTTGAGTTGATTCCAACTCTCAAAGATCACATTTGACAAGATCTATCTGAATATGTAAAAATATTTAGGTTTACATGCAGTGATCTTGGACTAGTACTAAAATAATGTTTTGTAGGCATTTTTAGTCACTTTAATTGTATTAAATAATAATTTTAAACTTTATAAAATGTGACCACCACATTAAATCACATTCCCAAGTATTAGAATATGTGGTGATGACATGTGTCAACATGATCCCATAATTTAATTGGAGAATATTAAATCTTAAGTATTTATCAATGAGTAGAAATTACGTTTCTAAAATAAGATAAATAAGACTAGGTCTTTATTTCATGTGATGATTGTGATGATGCTAGATCATCTAGTGTGAACCTTAGTGTGCTTAATAGAAGTAGTTAAGTATTGTTTGGTGATTGTGTACCTCGTATTCATTTATAGACGGTAGTACCGACCCGGGATACGAGGAGGAGTAGTAGTACAAATAAGAAGAAGAAAACTTCAACCACTGCACCAATCAACGCATGCCTAGGACTACAAGTGAACTAAGCAAGTTAACACTTGCCAAATTTATAACCTATGCAAGATGCATTATGCATGCTTTGGTTATGCAATATTGATTATACCAATCCCAAGTTTTACTTACAAGCTTTATTTTCCTTTACCTTTACCAAAGTTCTTAACCTCTAGTTAGTGTTTTGTGAGTATTGGAAAATAGGATAGATACCATAAAGAGTATAAAACTAGGCCTAACTAGTTATACTTAGATGTCATCAAAAGGCATAAAACTAGAGTTGGATAGTTACACATGATTAGCATCCCTCATTAGTGAATACCCTCAACTTTAGTGGCTAGTGCTAAGCATAAAAGTTGATCACTTTAGATGGTAATACTTGGAGAAAATGATTATGAAAACCTTGGAATGATGGTTCATTCATTTGAAATGTTTTGACTTGTGTTATGAACACAAAATGATTTAATGATGAAAATGTTGAGGCATGAGCGTTAGCCCTTTACAAAAAATGATTGTTGGGTTCATATGCGATACCATTCCAATTTTACCGTACAACCAACCCGAATTGTGTAGGGATTAGTTGGAAGTTTATATTCCTTAGTATGGGTTCCCTTGCGGAAGAGATTGAGCTGAGGCTACCTCGTGATGCATGTCCACCTATGCAGTGCCCAGGATGGCAGATGGCCATGGCTGGGAGGCCAAGCTCATAGGGGATGTGCCTATACTAGGCTGTGTAATTAAAAGGTTATAATTGATTATCTGCATACTAAGTATGATTGATTCAGGGTTACCCCTGATGTATGTAGCTAAATTTGTGGTGAAAGTGTACCACCTCTGTAGAGTGTCAAACTATTCGAATAGCCACGTCTGCGATCATGGACAGTTGGAGTGGACATACTGTTCCATCGTCAGATGTTTTCAAAATGACTTGTGAATTGAACTATGACTTTGCCTTGACCACAACAGGATTGTGGACATGAAAAACTAGGTTCCCACTTAAGTGATGTAGAACATTAAATTAGTTTTCTTTACTTCTAAACTCAATTTGAGATAAACCTGGCTTTTTGCAAATAAACCTAGAGCTTAAGTTTCCTACTAGAACTACCTTGTTAGTGATAGTTTGCGAGTACTTAAAGAGTACTCATGGCTTTGTCCCTGGCTATTCCCGTGGCCAGACTACGAGGATGACTACAAGGATGATGGACAGCAGGAGGTCTACGACAACTAGGATCATCTCCCATCGTCAGCATTGCATGTGACTCTGAAGATGGAGCCCCTACTACGTTTAATTTCCGTTGTTTGATTGTATTAAGACTGGATCATGAGATCCTCTATTTGTAAGACCTTTATTATGGTTTTAATGGATGATGTACTGTGGTACCAATTCTGTTATGTCTCACAAAAATGGTAATCCTGGGATTGCGAGGTTTGGCATAACAGGCATATGGGATTAAAAATCCGAGTGTTGACAATAAATCAGCTTGAACATTATTGAAAATTCCCTAAAACCTAAACCCTAAATCCATAAAACCAAAATCCTAAACTCTGAAAACCCTAAACCCTCAACCCCTTAGCAAGCACGTATCATGCACTTATAGATCAAAATTAGAGATACTTTCATTAAATAGCGATAACACCATTCTATTACACGAATATATATAAGCATATATATATAGATCTTGAACATTATTATTGAAAATTCCTTAAACCCCAAAACTTAGAAAACCCTAAACCCTAAATCCTGAACCCTAAACCCTAAATACTGAACCTTAAACCCTTAAACCCTAAAACCTAAAATTCTAAACCATGAACCATAAACCGTAAAACCCTAAACCCTCAACCCAAAAACATCGAACCCTAAACTCTAGGCTGTATATATCTTGTGTGAAAACTAAGGCATTGGGATTTTTAGCCATACTTATTTGTAGTTTCTTCATGACAAAAGCCACTATCGTCGCTTGGAAAATTGGAAATAACGTCAAATTTTGAAGCTTCTTTGTAAATAATATTTAAAATACCAATACGCACCAATATACCAAATATGTACATGTTATTATAAATTATAGCAAAGATATGGTCATGAGTTTGGTCATCTGGTTTGAAAGCCATGCATATTCATACATGGTACGCCATATCTTGTATGACAAAATTAAAGCCATTATTGTCTAGAAAATTTAAAATAACTTGATATATGGAAGCTCTTTCTATAAACCATGTTTAAATGCTAATATGAACAAATCTACCAAACATGGTTACTTCATCATAAAGTATGGTTACACATATGGCTTTGACATTGGTCATCCAGATTTTGAAACTATGAATGTTCATACATGATACGCCATATTGTGAAACGATTCTTTTTCAAGAGTTATCAAATTGTAAGATATTTTTTCATGGAAACTACCGAATGCCCACAGTGAAAAACCAACAGAGAAAAGAATGGTTGTATTTCGTTATATTTTTTTTAAAAAGTGGCCCAAATTTGGTGTCGTTACCATTCATATCAAAAAGTTGAATCTTGCAAAACTCTTAGTGGATCTACAATATTTCACTAATTCGGTACCTTTAAATTATTTTAAAAAACTCAAGAGCAAGCTATATCCCACACTTTGTAGTTTGAAATTAGACATACTTACTTTGAATTGTCAAAAAATCGTTTTATTGGATAGATCTACCAAATATGGAAACGATTGTAAGAAAATCTTGATTGGAGAAGATGCATCAATGTACTAAGTTAGTGCAAAACATGGACACGGTACGGAAACTATGGCTGTGACCATGGTCATCGTGTTTGAAAGCCTTGAATTAATGTTCATTAATTTCGATAGATATCTACAGAATCATTTAATGCTGAAGTCGCATACCTTAGAAGCTCAACATCAAAATTGCAGTAGAGCACCGAAATATCCTGCCCATCCATTCGAACATACAACCCCAAAAAATATTGTATTGCACAAATTTAGCATGGAAGATTAAAAGTGCATTATACATTGCATGAAAAATGCGGGCGGTGGCATTTTGATCCATCATCTTTGTAGATGCTCCACAACAAAATACATTGTTGTCACTTGGAAATTCGAAAAAACATCAAATTTGGAACCAGACATATTGGTTGATTTTCCAAGATACACTGATCTACCAAATGAGGACACGTCATCATAAACTAAGGCCATGACCTTGGTCAACTTGTTTTAGACGATGGTCATCTTCTTGAAAACCTTGAAATTTTCAAAAAATTCAGCAAATGGCTAGCTCATTTAAATGCTAGAAAGCAACTCTCATTGGCGTGTGGGTCTAGACGGTGAGAGCACATCTGAGCGGTTCCACCTTGGAGTGGCGTATGCTAAAAGCTTCGACCTCAAAATTTTGGTACGGTGCCCAGGCTTCCCATCCATCCATTAAAATATCTCACACATCCATTCAAACACACTTCACCTCTTTTTAGAATGTGACATTTTTCTTTTGTCCCTGCTCGGGAAAGAAGAACCTGAGGAGCACTACAATAACTGAGGGATATAGGTGGTAAATTTGCGTTATCCCACGTGCATCACACCATCGATGTTTCCCTGAGCTTCTTCAATATTTACCAGCCCATCCACTCTTACCTACACTAACTTTTTGGACCCACCATGCAAGTGGCCCACATGTTAGTGACCCAGAATTACAGGAAGTAGAGATTCACA
This sequence comes from Avena eriantha, assembly GCA_910589775.1. Taxonomy (NCBI): domain Eukaryota; kingdom Viridiplantae; phylum Streptophyta; class Magnoliopsida; order Poales; family Poaceae; genus Avena; species Avena eriantha. The sequence continues at coordinate 364,530,809 of OU342742.1, forward strand.
TCGCTTGTTTTTCAAAATTTGAACATTTTTTGCTAAACCAAGATAAAATCATTAAAATAGGCGAACCTGGCTTGGAAGCTTGAAAATTCATGAAACGTGGGCATTATCTGTAAAAAAATTATACTTTGTGATAAAATTGGTATGGTGTTTGAACCACATATAGTCTTTGTAGTTGCTTCACAACGGAAGTTATTGTTATAACTTTGACGCACCCTTTATAAACATTGTTTGAAATTCCAATATGCAGTTATGCACCGATCTACCAAACATGGACATGTTATCATAAACTATGGAAAACATATTGCCATGACCTTTGTCATGTTGTTTGAAAGCCATGAATGTTCATACATCATAAGCCATATTGTGAAACAAGTTTCTTGAAAAGTTGTCATGTTTTAGCATACTTTTTCATGGAAACTAGGAAACGCACATAACAAGATACTCTGCGAAAGACAGACATTGCTTCAATTTTTATATATCTTATTTGGATTTCTCTTTCAAAAGGTCCCAAATTCGGCTACATTAGCATTCATATCATGAAGTTGAGGGGTTGTTTGGTTAAACTTATCTATCGATTTTAGCTTTATTTTGTAAGCCACTTTTGATTTTGGCTTTTGGCTTATACCATCATTCAACTATGTTAGAGTAAAAGCTTAAAAAAATAAAGCCAAAAACACCTTCCTAGCTTATAAGCCAAAATAAAAAGCTAGAATTAGAGCCCAACCAAACAACGGCTAAATATCACGGAACTTTTGGTGTTTCTCCCTTGTTTTAGTACTTGGGTAGCTTCAATTGAATTTAACAAAAATATGACCAAGAAGGTATGATCGACTTATAGATCAAATTTTGAGATAGTTTGATTAAATTGCGGTAACACCATTCTATTCCACAAATATAACCATAAAGTTTGAACATATTATTGAAATTCATGAAATCCCAAACCATAAACTCTAAACCCCTAAACCCTGACCAAGCAGGTATCATGCACTTATAGATCAAATTTTGAGATACTTCCGGTAAATTGGGTAACACCATTCTATTCCACAAATATAAGCATAAAGCTGGAACATTATTGAAAATTCACGAAACCCTAAACCACTAAAACCCAAACCCTAAACCCCTAATCACAAAAGCCCTAATCGCTAATCCCAAACCAAGCACATAGAATGCACTTATAGATCTAAATTTAAGATATCTTCATTAAATTGGGTAACGTCATTTTGTTTGACGAATATAAGCATAAATCTTGAGCATTATCGAAAATTCCCTAAACCATAAACCCGAAAGAACCCTAAAACCTACAACCTAAAGCCTAAAACCCTAAACCCTCAGCCCATAAACCCTAACCAAGCAGTTTTCATGCACTTATAGATAAAAATTTGAGATACTTTCATCAAATTAGGTAACACCATTCTATTCGATGAATATAAGCATAAATCTTGAGCATTATTGAACATTCGGTAAACCCTAAACCCTAAACAACCCATAAAACCTAAATCATAAAATCCTAAAACCATAAACCCTCGACCCATAAATCCTAACCAAGTAGGTATTGTGCACTTATAGATCAAAATTTGAGGTAACTTCATTAAATTGATGTAATGCCATTCTATTCCACGAGTATAAGCACAAAGCATGAACATTATTGAAAATTCATGAAACCCTAAACCCCTAAACCCTAAAACCCTAAACCCTAACTAAGCATGTAGAATGCACATATAGATCAAAATTCGAAATACTTTCATTAAACTGGGTAACGCCATTCTATTTGATGAATATAAGCATAAATCTTGAGCATTATAGAAAATTCCCTAAACCCTAAACAACCTCTAAAACCTAAACCCTAATATATAAACACTAAAACCCTAAACCCTCCACTCATAAACCCTAACGAGCAGGTATCATGCACTTATATATCAAAATTTGACATACTTTCAATAAATTAGGTAACGCCATTCTATTCGACGAATATAAGCATGAAGCTTGAGCATTATTGAAATTTTGCTAAACCCTAAACCCTAAACAACCCATAAAAACTAAATTGTAAAACCCTAAAACCTCGACCCATAAACCCTAACCAAGCAGGTACCGTGCACTTATAGATCAAAATTTGAGATACTTTCATTAAATTGCGGTAACGCCATTCTATTCCATGAATCTAACCATAAGGATTGAACATTATTGAAAATTCCCTAAACCCTCAACCCCTAAACGAACCTGACAAATGAGGTATCATGCACTTGTAGATCAAAATTTCAGATATACTTTCATCAAATTTTGCTAATGCCATTCTATTCCCCGAATATAGGCATAAATCATCTTGAACATTATTTGAAATTCCCTAAAACCTAAACCCTAAACCCCTAAAAACGATAAACCCTAACCCTCATCACCTCTACCCAAAACCAAGCAGGTATCATGCACTTATAGATGAAAATTCGAGATACTATCATTAAATTACTATTAGACCATTCTATTCCACAAATATATAATCATATATATATATAAATCTTGAACATTATTATTGAAAATTCCCTAAACCCTAAACCCTCAATCTTGAACCCTAATCCCTAAATATTGAACCTTAAACTCATAATCCCTATACCCTAAAATCCTAATCCTAATCCATATACCATAAACCCTAAACCCCTAAACCATCAACCCCTAAACTCCGAACCCTAAAACCTAGGCTACATATATCTTGTGTGAAAAATAGGGAAGTGGGATATTGGGACATACTTATTTGTAGTTTCTTCACGATAAAAGTCATTGTTGTCGCTTGAAAAATGGAAAATAACTTCAAATTTGGAAGCTTCCTTTGTAAATAATATTTTAAATGCCAATACGCACCAATCTACCAAATACAGACATGTCATTATAAACTATAGCAATGATATGACCATGACCTTGGTCATGTGGTTTCAAAGCCATGCATATTCATACATGGTCGCCATATATCGTATGACAAAATTAAAGTCATTATTATCGATTGGGGCTTTTAGAATAACTTCAAATATGGAAGCTCTTTTTATAAACAATGTTTAAATGCTATTATGCACCAATCTACCAAACATGACTACATTTTAATAAAGTACGGTAACATATATGGCCTTGACATTGGTAATATAGTTTTTGAAAGCCATGAATATTCATACATGGTACACCATATTGTGAAACAAGTTTTTTCAAGTGTCATCAAATTTTAAGATTATATTTATTCATGGAAACTAGCTAGTGCACACGGTGAGACTCCAAGAGAGAAAAGAATGGTTGTATGTCGTTTTATATTTTGTTTCCTTACTTTAAAAAATGGCCCAAATTTGGTGTCATTACAATTGATATCAAAAAATTGAATCTTGCAAAACTGTTAGTGGTCAAAAAGTTTTTTCAAGAACAAGCTATATCACACAATTTGTAGTTCAAAATCAGACATACTTACTTTAAATTTTGAAGAAGTCATTTTATTGCACATATTTAGCTAGGAAGCTTGGAAATTCATGAAAATAGGGCATTATCCATCAAATCTGGAATCTACTTTTGTAAACATTGCTTGAAATGCCAGGATGCACTGATCTACCAAATTTGGACACATTTGTAAGATTCATTGGCGAATATGCATCATGTACAAAGTAGTACAAAACATGGACATGGTATAGAAGCTATGACTATGACCTTGGTCATCTTGTTTGAATGCCTTGAATTATTGTTCATTCATTTTGGCAGATGACTATAATATCATTAATTTTTGGAAAGCATACAGACATGTGGGTCTATCTAATGGGGGCATCATCCCAAGTGGGAGTAGAGTACCTTAGAACCTTCAACTTCAAAAATTCGGCACAGTGCCAAAATATCCTGCCCATCAATTCAAATATCCATCCCCAAAAATTATTTTATTGCATAAATTTAGCCTTTAAGCTTGAAAGGGCGTTATACATTGTGTGACAAATGGGGGCGGTGGCATTTTGAGCCATCATATTTGTAGTTGCTCCACAACAAAACACATTGTTGTTACTTGGAAATTTGAAAACAAACTTCAAATTTGGAACCAGACATATTGGTTGATTTGCCAAGATGCACCAATCTACCAAATGCGGACACGTCATCATAAACTATGGCCATGACCATGGTCACCTCTTTTTTGGATGTTGGTCATCTTCTTGAAATCTTTGATTTGTTCAAAAATTTCAGCAAATTCCTAGAAACTTATTTAAATGTTAGAAAACAACTCCCGCTGTCATGTGGGTCTAGACAGTGACGGCGCATCTGAGCGGCCCCACGTCGAAGTAGCGTATGCTAGAAGCTTCGACCTCAAAATTTTGGTACTACACCCAAACATATCACCCATCCATTAAAATATCCCGCACATCCATTCAAACATACTTCACCTCTTTTTAGAATACAAACTTCATCTTCTCTCCCTACTCCGAAAACAAGAACCTGAGGAGCATTGCAATAACATAGGGATAGAGGTTGTAAATTTGCATTCTCCCACGTCCATCACCCCATCGATGTTTCCCTAACCTTCTTCATTATTCACCTGGCCACACACTCCGACCTACACTAACCGTTTGGACCAACTAGGCAAGTGGTCCACATGTCAGTGAGCTAGAATTATGAGTAGTAGAGATTCACATTGCTTTTCGTTAAAAATTCGAACATTTTTTGGATAAACCAAGATAAAATCGTTAAAATCAGAGAACCTGGCTTGGAAGCTTGAAATTGATGAAACTTGGGCATTATCCGTTAAAAAATTACACTTTGTGAGAAAATTGGTGCGGTGAGATTTTGAACCACATATGGTCTTTGTAGTTTCTTCACAACAGAAGCCATTGTTGTCACTTGGAAAATTTAAAGTAACTTAGAATTTGGATGCACCGTTTGTAAACATTGTTTGAAATGCCAATATGCAGTTATGCACCAATCTACTAAACATGTACATGTTATCATAAACTATGGCAAACATATTGCCATGACCTTGGTCATCTCGCTTGAAAGCCATGAATGTTCATACAAGGTTGTGAAACAAGTTTCTTCAAAAGTTGTCAAGTTTTAGCATAATTTCTCATGGAAACTAGGCAGCGCACATAACAATATACTCTGCGAAAGAAAGACATTGCTTCAATATATATATATATATATATATATATATTTGGATTTTTCTTTCAAAAGGTCCCAAATTTGGCTGCATTATCATTCATATCAAGAAGTTGAGGGGTTGTTTGGTTAAGCTTATCTATCAATTTTAGATTTTTTCTATAAGCCACTTTTGATTTTGCCTTTTGGCCTATACCATCATTGAACTATGTCAGAGTAAAAGCTAAAAACACCTTCTATCGAAGATTTGTCCCACGAAGGAAACTAGGGTCCAACGATCCCTTGGTTCGAGAGGAGACTGATCACGCGATTCCAAGGAGACACGGGTTTCTTTTACCCAGGTTCGGGACCCTCGTGAGGAGGTAAAGCCCCTACTTCTTCTTTGTTGTATTGCTCGTGGGATTCACGAGGGTATAATGGAGGGTTAAAGTCTAGGGTATTAGATCTCAACGATCAACCCCTCTAAGGTGGGAGAAGGGCTCCTTATATAGGGAGGCATCTGGCCACTTCCTCGACCCCGGTCTATAGGAACGCTTTTGGTGGACTAAGCCTTGGACGACAGGTGCTCCTCCATCCGCTGGTAAAGTGACCTTATTTTTCCTCCTTTGTCCTTGTCTGGTGTTACTTGTTGTCTCCCTTGCACCAAAATAGCCAATGAATGACCTGCTCCCACTGAGGCTATCCATCAGCCAGCCAGGACGTCATCTTCCTTGCTTTTGACCAAGGCCCTGACTTTGGGACCGCATCGTGGAGGCATCCAATGCCACCATTTTTCTTGTTGTCTCCCTATGATGGGCGCTTCTGCACCCCTCCCAAGGTGTCATAGATCTGGGCCCTCTTGCCCGGGGATATCCTAGGCAGATTTCCCCTCTGGAAGCCTTCAGAAGGGTCCGGCGAGACGCCCCTTGAGAGAGAAGCATCCCTTCCCTCGCGAGGAATGCTGAAATCCTGGCATGCGAGCCAGCCATGGACGGATCGGGAGTACCCCCTCTACCAGGTATCCAATAGTAGCCCCCAAGAGTTCTCTCCGTGCGCCACACACATGGCGATGAAGGGTCAAGCGGCCATTCTGACGGCCAGCACTGCGCGTGACGTGTGCCGCTCTAGGTTCCTAAGACGCCTTGTCACAAGGTACGCACCTGTCCAGACCCAATCTTGCCTTATAAGGAAGGGATAGCCCTTTCACGCCGAGATCTATTCTTCTCTGCCTGCTTCCTCACACTTCCCTCCCCTGGACAACCGCCAACGCTCGCCACGCATGATGTCCCGTCAGGTAGCTTTGGTTTCGGCGAAGGGGAAACTGCCACCAGCCGGCCCCCCTCATGGCAAAGAGGAGGAGGAGACGGGAGAGGTGCTGATGCCTTCCACAACCCGGATGGACTCTGGGCTCGACCGATGCCGCTCGCAATTTGCCTACAACTGGAATGAGTGGGAGGAGCCCCCTTTGTGGCTAGGGTTGGTGGATCCAGCGAGCATTTCCGGCCCCGTGCACCCGTTCTTCTACCACACTGTTCTTGCAGGGCTGATTCTACTGTTCTCCCCCTTCTTCATGGCGGTTCTAGAGCACTACTAGATTTGCGCCCTCCACCTGCATCCCAACTCCATCACCACCCTGCCATCTTCGCCTACTAGTGTGACATGTTTGTAGGGGTGAAGCCTTCAGTGGCGTTGTTGCGCCAGATGTACGCTCTCCATATCACCTCCACCTCCTGCATACTGGCTACGTCTCCTTCGTGAAGGAGGGGTCATTCAGGCCCCAAATGGGTTGGTCGAAACCCGCCGCACTGGCCGAGAATGTCAGCAATTGATGGTCCACTGTGAGCCTGTAGGTGGACAAGGTAGATGCCCTGGTCACCCGTATTGAGCTGATCAAATCCTCCAGCCTGACAGGGCCTCTCGTCGCCGTGGAGTTCCTTCGGCTCAGGATTTCTCATCTATCGTGATGCTCGTAAGGCGGATATCCGGGCCTCTCTTCCTCGGTTAGATGAGTGGGGCGTTCTCCCTCCCGGCCACGTGGGCAAGCGTTCGAATACCTTGGGTGTGAACTCTCCCACTGTAGCCCCGTCCGAGGGCCCTCCTAGGGCGACCGTGGGGGAGGCTGCTGGCACAGGAGACTCCATCGGTGAGGCAGACCCTCAGAAGGCGCCTCGAGGGAAGCGAACCTGGGATGGAGTCACATCGGGAAGTGGCGGATCTCACACCGTATGGCCCTTTGTTCCTCCTGACACGAGTCGGGGAAACTTGGGCGTGCGGCCCCCAGCCGGGGGTGCTACCAGGTAAGCCATTATCCATTACTCCTTCCTTTCCAAATCCCCTAGTCCCCTCTCACCCGGAGGACCTCTACAACAAAAGCCACCCAAGAAAGCAGCCACGACTAATGCGAACTACCGCCAGGAAGGTTCGGCTGGTGGTGCACCCCTTGGACCAGCTTGTGGAGGTCCAGGGTGCAATGGTTGCGCCTGAGGAGAGGGTGACGGCCTCTCCGCCACACATGATCTCCGCCACATCCTCCCTAGTGCCCTTGGTTGTAGAGGTGGCTGAACCGGGCGAGGGACGCCCCTGGGGCTCCCCCTGAAGCCGCTTCCTCTGTAGAGGATGCGGTCATGGATGTTGTGCTGACGATAGACATGACCTATGCTCCGGCGTCGCCGGGGAGCGCGGTTCCCGTCGGCTCGGGACTGGCTCCTGCTCAGCGATCAGGCTACCTTGAGATGGACCAAGTTCAAGGTCCGGAAGGCCGCGCGTCCCTGGGCCAGCCCCCCTGACTCCTGCGCACCGGTCGGATAGCCCTGAGGAGGCTCCCACTAGCAAGCTGCATAGTTAGTCTCAGGAGCTGGTTGTGGTAGAGCCGGGATACTCCCCCATGCCAGGCTCCTAGGCAAGCTCTTTTCTAGTGCACGTGCCGAGCTGGACTAGTTCCTGGATGCCGTGGTCTGTGAGGACCACCAATTGATCCTAGACGGAGAGCATCTTACCGGAGTCCAGAAGGCGGTGGAGTCAGAGAGGGAGAAAGCCCTCCTTGACACGAAAGGCATTATTTGAGATTCCTCGGCACGAGCAGAGAAGATCATCGCTGATGCTGAGGCCCAGGCCTCTCATCTTGGGGATGCCTTTTCTGCCCGTGAGAGAGGCATCTCCACTCGGGTGGTGGAAGCGGCCCATCATCAAGAGGGCTTGAGTCTCAATCTTGAGAGGTTGACGCCAAGTTCTCAGAAGTTTAGGGATCCCACGCCTGGGAGCTGGAGGAGAGCTCGAGTTTCCACGGCACCCTTAAGGCATAGAAGAAGCTTCAGGAGGGTTCGCCTCAGGAGGTCGTGGACCTCCGCGGTGAAATTAAGGATATGAAGGAGACCGTCGAAGTGGCTACACGGGCTTGTGCAGAGTGCGAGTGAGAGGCTCGTGAGGCGTTGGAGGCCCAACATAATTCCTTCTCCTCCCTTGATGAACATGGCGCCACGATCCTCCCTCTCCTGGGAGTTGAAGGTTTCATCGCGTTGTAGGTTCATGCCAGCAATGAGATCTAGGAGTCCCTAGAGCTTGTACATAGGGTCCTGACCCCCTTAAGTGTGGCGACGCAGGACCTGGATAACTAAATTTCCTCGGAGTGCTAGGAAATGTTGACCGCTGTAGGGAGGTCCCTCTTCACCAACCTTCTGTAGCTATCACCTGACCTCAACTACTCCCAAGCTGTGCATCAGTCGATGGTCGCGCCGACTCTCGAGGCAAGTGTCACCCCGCTCGTCGACCTGCTGATCAAGGAGTCTCCGCGCAGGGTAGGCGATGAGGAGGGAGCCGAAACTGATGGCTCGGACGACTCTACCATTGAAGAGGAACAAGAAGGTCACGACAAGCCGAGCTCGGATGGCACCGCTGGGGTGGCTTGATTATTGTCCATGTAATGCTCGTGAAGCGCTTTGAGACCTAACATTTCTTTGTGAAGACTTGTAAGGGTACCTTTCCTGCTATGAGGCCTTAACTGTCTGTCATCGCTTTCCCGGCCCTTCGAGGGAGTGGTTGAGCCCCAGCCTACTAATCCCTTGTTGATACAATCTTCGGCCTTTGCGTCCTGCGGGGGACTATTGAGGGGTTTTCCCGTAGGCTTCCTTCCCTCCCTCTTCAAGAGAGGGTAACGGGGCTTCTACCTATCCCTTAGGACCCTGAAGGAGGTGGTCACGGGCTCTGTACGTTCAATTCTGTCTCATAAGTCCCTCGAGGAGGTGACCGTAGGATGCGTACATCCCCTGTATAGTCCCTCAGAAAGGCAACCGTAGGTTCCACACGCCGCTTGAGGGGTTGTCTCAAGGGTCGCCCCGCTCGTCCCGTGGTGAGGAGGTCGTGGTGCTTGTACCTGTCCCATAGGTCCCTCAAGGAGGTGTCCATAGGCTCTGTATGTTCAATTCCGTCCCGTAAGTCTCTCGAGGAGGTGACCGTAGGACACGTACTTCCCCTGTATAGTCTCTCGGAGAGAAAACCGTAGGTTCCGCACGGTGTATGCTTTCCCTTCATGTGCCATGTGATGATTATCAGGCACTGGGAACCATGAGTGAGGTGACTTATCGCTGGAGCTAGTCGCAAGTGTAGAGCTCGAAACTTTATGCCCTAGTGCTGACCGAGGGTGGCTCTGATGATAGACTGCATGCCTAGCCCCTTCTCATGCGGTGCGCGAAAGGGATAAACACCACAAAAGAAAAGAATATGCAAACAAAGAAATCGTTGGGGGAAAACCGAAAAACGATCCATCATTCTTGAATTTCCACACCGTTCAAGGGAGAGTTATTTATTAACGCCGCCACCGTGAGCGGATCTCACGGGTAGAACATGCGTAGGTGCTAGATGTTCCAGCCGTTGGGGATCAAGATACCTTCCTCCATTTGTAGTCGCACTATGCCTAGCCTTGCAATGTGCACAACCCGGAAGGGGCCGTCCCACATCGGGGAGAGCTTGTGTAGACCCTCGCGAGAGAGGGAATGGAAAAGGTTCCCCACTTCCAGGGTGCATGCCCATATTTTATGGTAGTGGTACTGGTGCAATGCTTTCTGGTATTTGGCTACCCGCACATTGAGCTTGTCACGGGCTTCATCGATGAGGAAGAGGTCGTCATGACGCAACTCCTCTTATGCTGCCTCATTGAAGGTGAGCACCCATGGGGAGCCATGCTTGAGTTCTACGTGGATGATAGCCTCAGCACCATAAACGAGGAAGAAAGGGGTCTCACTAGTTGCATTTGTTGCGCTGGTACAGATGGACCACAAGACTCCTAGGAGGGTGTCCAACCACCCTCGTCTGCACTCCTTTATCTTGCGGCGGGAGCTCTTGGTCTTGAGCCCCTTCAAGACTTCTGCATTTGCTCGTTCTACTTGTTCGTTACTATGGGGGTTGGCGATATATGCGTAGCAGATCTTGGTGTTGATGCCCTCACAGTAGGATTTGAACATTCCGCTGGTGAACTGGCTGCTGTTGTGGGTGATGATGCGGCTAGGTACTCCGACACGGCATACCAAACCTTGGATGAACTTCACCGCATTTCGTGCCAGGATGGTCCTGACCATTTCCACCTCGGCCTATTTGGTGAACTTGTCGATGGGGACGTAGAGGTACCCTTAGCTCTCGGGTGCTCGCGGGAAAGGCCCCAAGATGTCCAGAACCCAGACCGCAAAGGGCCATGAGAGCGAGATGGTCTGCGCTGCTAAGCCGGTTGGTGTATTTGCTTGGAGTAGAACTGGCATGCCTCGCACGACGTCACCAGCTTTATGGCATAGGTGAGCATGGTGAGCCAGTTGAAGCTACTACAGAAGGCTTTCCCAGTGAGGGTACGTGCCGAGCCGTGGTGGCCACATTCCCTGGCGTGGGTGTCAGCCAACAGCACGTGCCCCTCGTCGCTGGAGATGCTCCGGAGGGTGACACTATTGGGGCAACGATAGTAGAGGTCCCCATCCATGATGCAGTACTTCCCATGGTATACAAGGTGTTCCACCATGTCCTCACTATTTGGGAGGATGCCATCCTAGAGGTAGCTCTAGAGCTGGGTGACCCAATCTGACTCTTGGGTAGTAGCTGCCACGACAAGCCTGTTTCCCGAGGGTGGACAGCAATCGTGGGCGCCTGACGATGTAGGATCTTGGTATTTTACTACGCTCGCACGCACATTTTATGTCTATTTTCACTAGGATCAGGACAGATGATGGATCCAATGGATACAATTATTGGAAGCAGTTGTATTGTGGAGAAAAGGAGTCAAAAACAACGTGAATCACTTATTTGGGAAATATTAATAATACCAGAAGAAAACCAGAAGCGAACAAGGGAGGCAGAGAGTCCAACGACCAACTATACGACCGGAGCAATTTTCAAGCCATAAAGCTCCAGCCGTATAGTTAGCGCCGCCTCTGCCTCGTCAAATAGTTTCACCTCGTGTAATTGGTTCGAGGAGATGACATACAGAACACCTAGAAATCGCAGAAACCTCACCTCCGGAAGGCATCTGGAGGGGGAACTCATCCACAAGGGATCCATCTTCGCCCTGCGCAAATCTGAGAGTCTATGGCATCGATCTTCATCATCCACCGCCACATCACCACCATCTCCATCCATCCAATCTACATCTTGTTGTAATTCCTATACTGGTTGTGGATTTATACAAGTACTATTCATCTATGTTTGTTTCCATTACCATTGCCATGATGTTGATTGCCTCCATGTCTGCGTAGATCATTAGGTCTTGGGGAGATGGAGAAACCCTAGTATGAGATTGAAATAACATAAAATCTATTATGATATTCATCGGTGTGACCATGTGTTTGATTTTCTACATTTGATGTTGAGAGAAGTTGACCTCTCAATATTTGCCTCTCATGGGGACTTGATGGAGGGAACTACTTATTGGTAGATGGAGGTGTGCTAGCACTTACATTGACTATAAAGCTATTGGCACCACTTACGTATCAACTTGGGAAACCGAGGAAACTCAAGGAACACTATCCATGCCATGGGATACGTCCTACGAGATTACGTCCCTTAATAGCGTAGTAATTCTATTGATGTCGATTGCTGACTGCTCTGGTTATGAGGATGATGTGAGCAGCGGTTGCTGCCTATTCATCCAAATACGGAGCTCCTCCCACACTTAAACATTTGAGAATGTTCATGATGAGAATGTTCTAGTGGATTACCCGCTACTCCCTGAGAACGCCTTTTCCCTACTGCAGTTCCAATTTATCTTACATACGCGATACTTACTTTCTGTATTAAGTTATTTTACTTTACTTTATTATTGCTCTTATACCCAAAACCCAAAAACACCTTTTTACACAATACTCGTATTTTATCTTGTTACTTAGAACTTTATCTAGAATTTCTATCGCAATATTTATTTCAAGAATTATTAGACTTTAGACTCCTTCTCTCTGTGGGATCGATATCTTTATTTCAAAACTAGCTACAGACGATCTATGCACTTGAAGTCATCAAGCTATTTTCTGGCGCCGTTTCCGGGGAGCTAAGCTCTATAGGTCTTTTATTTTTTGCTTATTTATTTTTGTCTTGCTATATTTTGTTTTGAGTTACAGGTTTCACCAACATGATGGAGTTTGAGCATATGACTTGTGCTAACCCACTCAACCACTTTGGGAAGCCCTATGATATTTATAAAAGAGACAACTCCAATGAGAAGACAAGGGGGTCTTAAATAAATCCTCTACTACTTAGTATTCTACATAAGAAGCAACTTACTGGAGATGAAGAAGATCCTGATCCATATGAGCATATTGCATGTTTTAAAGATATATGTGGCACTTTTCTAATGACGGGATATACCGCTGATGTGGTAAGGGTTAAACTTTTTAGTCAAATTTTGACATGTACAACTCTCTCATGGTATAGATCTCTGCCCCTGACGCCACAACTACTTGGGATAATCTAACGTGTGGATTTCTATCAAAATATTATACATTATCAAAATCTTTTGGAATCAGGTGTCTTATAATGACCTGGAAGAATCGTTCTAATGAAGGACTAGTAAGAGCTTATATTAGATTTAAAGATTTGCTACGACTATGTCCTCATCATGATTTGCCTGAATGGTATTTACTACATATCTTTTATGGCGGTTTAATTGAACCTGATAAAATTGAATTAGACTCTTTCGTGGAAGGATCCTTTATGAATATTCCTATACCTAAATCTTGGGCTTTACTTAATAGAATTCGTGATCATAGAGTTTCATGGAATTTTCGCCTAGGAAGTGAAGGAGGCGTAGAAATAGAGCATGATTGTATTAATGACTATAATGAAAAAGGCCATGTTAAATAATTATCTTAAGAACTTTGTCTAGATTCAGATCTTGTGTTGCAAGTTGTTAAAGCTTTTATAGAACAAATTAAAGCTCCAAAAGAGGGTCCAGTCAAATATGATTCACCACCCGAACCATAAAAGAAAAGAGAAGATAAACAAAACTTGCCTCTGCAGAACCAATATATGAAGTACCTTTCCCTAACACTGTGCAAAATAATATTTTTGAATATGAATAGGTCAAAGTAGTACAGGAATAGAAGGAAGACGAAAGCATGCTAGGAGTCACAGGACACCTGACAGAAAACAAAGATGAAGAGGTAACCAATAAATAAATTATCGCTATGTACTCACATTGTAACATAGTTGAACTAGATAAAGAAACTTCTGTATTGGTTGAAGGTAAAATAAAGGTAAAAGATGCGGATAAGCCTATTCTTCCCTGCATATTTAAAGAAACCTCTCATTACGGTTTATGTGAAATAGAACCGGCTACAATTGAAAATATTGATATAACAATTATGTTTGCCAATAAAAACCTTAGAATTCCAATGGGAGTAGTTGACAGTGCAACTGTCACAATTGGCAACAAAGACTTCCCTATCGATTTTGTAGTTGTTGATATGCCAGCTGACACTCTTTGCCCAATTATATTTGGAAGGAACTTTTTGGGTGATATAGGTGCCTATGTTAATTTCAAGAAGGAGATTGTGTCTCTTAAGTTTGGGGGAACAGAAAATAAATTCCATTTTTCCAAATTCAAAGATAGGCCTCCATAAGTACGAGAAGAAGAGGAAGAGAGAACTATTGAGGAAACGGCGGCTCTTTTCTTTGGTAATCAAGAAGAAGGAATAAATGAAGATCCAAATAATGAAGAAATAGTTATGAAGGACAAGTCCCTAGAAGAACTAGAAGATGAATTCGATTCACTTCCCATTTTGGGACCTCCAACAGACGAGGCTTTTGAAGAGCCGGAAAAGAGAGCGGACGAGGAATTACCACCCCTAGAGTTGAAGACTCTACTAGATAATCTCAAATACAGGTTCCTAGATAATTCAAATAAATTTCCTGTTTTTATTAGTGCTAAACTTTTAGGAAAAGAAGAAGAAGAACTTATGGAGATACTTAACGAGCATCGCCACGCCTTTGGGTACTCAATGCATGAATTGAAGGGCATTAGTCCCATGATAGCCATCCATCAAATATTCATGGAAGAAGGTGCTCAACTAGCTGCAGAATTTAATAGAAGATTAAAGACTGAAGTGAAAGAAGTGGTAAGAAAAGAAATTGTATGCCTACTGGACGCAGGTTTAATTTATCATGTTAAAGAGAGTGATTGGGTAAATCATGTTCACTGTGTCCCTAAGAAGGGCGGTTTTACTGTTGTTCCCAATGAAAACAATGAATTAATACCTACTAGAACTATTGTTGGGCACAGGATGTGCATAGACTTTAGGAAATTAAATAAAGAAACTAGGAAAGATCATTATCCATTACCATTCATAGATCAAACTGTAGAAAGGTTAGCAAACCATACTCATTTTTGTTACTTGGATGGATACTCTAGTTTCTCTCAAATAGCTATTCATCCGGATGACCAACTTAAAACAACTTTCATAAGTCCTTATGGTTTACATGCTTACCGATGTATGCCTTTTGGACTATGTAATGCCCCAGCTACTTTTCAACGATGTATGACTGCTATTTTTGCGGATTTTATAGAACTTATAATGGAAGTATTTATGGATGAATTTTCTGTCTATGGAACTTCATTTACTAGTTGCTTGGATAATCTCAAGAGAGTTTTGCAGTGTTGTGAAGAAACTAATCTTGTTCTAAACTTGGATAAGTGCCACTTTATAGTCATAGAAGGTATAGTCCTCGGACACAAGGTATCAGGTAAGGGAATTGAAGTTGATAGAGCTAAGGTTGAAGCAATAGAGAGAATGTCGCAACCTAGGGATATTAAAGGTATAAGAAGTTTTCTTGGTCATGTGGGTTTTTAAAGAAGCTTTATTAGAAATTTCTTTGGGATATCTATACCTTTGACTTACCTCTTGAAAAAGGGAATGGGATTTAATTTTGATGATAATTGTCTTGAAGCCTTTGGTGAACTGAGAAATGCTTTAACTCGTGCTCCCACCATTAAACCACCTATCTAGTATACAACCTTTGACTTAATATGTGAAGCTAGCGATGATGTTTTAGGAGTAACTCTTGGACAACATATTGGTCATAGATTTAATATTATACATCGTGCTAGTAGAACTCTCAATGGTGCTCAAAAGAATTACCCTAAGGAAGAAACATAACTTTTTGCTGTATTTTTCTCTAGCGATAAATTCCGTTCTTATATAGTTGATGCAAAGGTGAGAATTCACACGGATCGTGATGGCTTTAAACAACTCCTTGAAAGGAAAGACCATAAGCTAAGGCTGATCCGTTGGATTCTTTCACTTCAAGAATTATAGTTGCAGATTATGCAGAGATAAGAATTAAAAATGTTAGAGGCAGTGTCCATGTTTGCCTAGGAAGACACCAATCTTATTGAGAGGAACTTCAGTCCTTGTGATTTTAGTTTACGGGAATTATTTAATGAACTAAAGTCAATTCCTCCAAAAGAGAAGGAGTCCTTGTTGTGGGAGGAACTTTCCATCCTTGATTAAGCAAATGGTAAGTGCAAGGTAAGTGTTCTTACCCAAATAAATGATTTGTGTTCACAAATTTTACTCCTAAAAGTTCTTCCTTTGAAATCCTTGTGTTTTTCTAAAGTTTTAGTAGGGTTTTACCAACTATACGGATGGAGCTATATGACCGGAGAGGCAGCTCCCGCCGTATAGTTGGCCGTTAAAATCTCTGTATCATTTTGTGAAATTGTTTTCGATATCTGAGCTTATACGGTCGCAACTATACGATCGGAGAAAAAATTCCGGTCATACAGTGGGTTGTTAAACTGTTATATTCTTTTGCTTTTTAGTGTCTGACTAGGGTTTAACTCATCAATGCCCATTGTTATGGACTTGAGTTTTGCAGAGGGAGGGAGCGCTGGAGACATCTATCGGCTAGCAAACAAGCACACAGGGAACTCGAAGATTTACCTAGGTCCAGGTCTTGTAGAGGTCCCTACTCCTGCTTGTCTGCTCGTGGAATTATCAAAGGAATCGAGGATTACAATGGCGCGCAGATGCAATCTGGCGAGGGTTGTGGAAACTAGGGTTGCGTGTGTCCTCCTCGCCGCCCCCTCCTAGCCTTTATATAGGTAGGCTAGGTCTCGAGTGACAGATCGAGTCGGTTATAGGTTAGGGTTTTCCCCCTTGAACTTTCTATCATTAGCTTCTTCTTGTTCTTCAAGCAATCGATAGTCCATAGGCTACTCGAGTTCTCCCTTTGGGCATTGGCGACACCGTGGGCTTCGCCGTATCTGGACCGTATATGCCAAACTCGAGTAACTGTAGGGTATACCCATGTTAGTAGCCCCCGAGTCTCTAGTCGAATCGTCGGCGACACCGTGGGCTTCACCGCATCTGGACCGTATATGCCAAACTCCAGTAACTGTAGGGTATACCCATGTCAGTAGCCCCCGAGTGTCCAGTGGAATTGCAGATTCGACTGGAGACTTTATGAAGCCTTTCGAGTGCATAAATGAGTATATTTTTCGGCTGCTTTGCTTGTGTCATAGGGATTGTTGATATGCGTGCCTAATTCATCCGATGTATCGGTATCAATTAACTACCTTAGGGTAAAACAACGCAATCTTCTCGAACTTGAGTCCCCGGACTCAAATCCGGAAAAGTGCTGGTGTAATTCGACTCAAGCCATGGAGGTCTTACAGGAGTCGAATTCTAGTGTATGGGTGTGAGCACTCGACGCGTCCGTCAAGGAATATTCATCGTGCCTGTAGGCACGGTTATATTTCTGGTAGTGCGCAGCAAAATGCATTGCCAAGCCTTATTCAGGTCTTATCTTCACGCTGTAAGCGCGACATCCGAATTTGGTCATCGGAGAGACGATTCGGGTGACCCAGGAGACGCAGTCTCTTTGTAGGGAAAAATCATGAGGTGGTGTCGCCATAAGCTTCGAGTGTGGATGTTATCAACACACATTACTTTGTACAAATAATCATAGGGTGCGCGACCAGCGCTCCCTATGGGAGTAGCCCCCGAGTGCCTGGTTTAGTCGAAGACTCAGGCAGGGACTAAAGAACTTTTGCGACTGCGGTCGCCTTTTGTTTGCTTGTTTCAGTGGAATTTGCTTCCGGCGCTCCCTATGGGAGTAACCCATGTCCATAGTCAAACCGTGTTTTGAGTGGTTGGGTTTGCTTTGATTGTCCATGTGTCCCACTGCCTCTTTTATCGATTTGCTGACGTTGTGCCAATGCTTTGGTTCTTGTGTAGATGCTGGCGATTTGAGCTTCGACCCTCAGGCCCTCCGCCGTGACAATGCCTTGGCGGGTGCTCTTTCAGCAGTCGAGGACCGCAACACCGTCGTTCAAGAGATGCTCTCCAAGGCCAAGGGCGCGCTTAGTCGCCTCCAGGAAGAGCTGATGCCCAAGGCTGAGCTGATCGAGAACATGAACGAGCTGGTGGAGTCTCTTGCCGGGGGCATCCCTCCAAGCTTCAAGAACTCGCTCCGTGCGGCTGGTGCGTCAATGTCGCTCGCCATGGTGCAGGCCCACGGAGTCGAAGTTGATCCTACAGTGGTCTCAAGGGCAATGCCCGTCGGCGCGGACGGCCAACAGGTAGTCTTTGCTCCTTTCGCGACTACTTGTGGCAAGTATGGGCCACAACTGATCAACACAGTTGCAAAGTACTCTGAAGAGCTACAGCGAGCCAAGAAGGCGGCGAAGGCTGCGGCGTCAGGAGCCGGCGAAAAGTCAGTGGCATCTGATACTGCCACAGACTCGATTAGGCCCCCTAGGCCAAAGTCTAAGTCGAAGAAACCAGTTGCTCCTCAGTAGCTTTGTAATAGTTAGATATCTTATGTCTTTTGTCGAAAATGTGCCTTTTGGCGAGTGTATCTGCTGATACTTTTACTAATCTTGAATGCGCTCGAATCTCTTGTCTGTGCATCGCTTTAGTCTTCTTATTCCTTCTTGCTTGGCTTTGTGATAGGGCACATTGAGTGACCCGTTGAGGGAACCTCAGGATTCGCCACCCCTTGATGACCCTTTGGCACCGCCGCGCTCAAGGGTGTATGAGCTGTCTCTGCTCTCGCGACTCCATGATCGTGTGAAGCAGTTGGAGCATGAATTGCCCGTACTCCGCGGTAATGCGGATGTATGGAAATCGAAGGCAGAGAAGGCCACCGCTCGAGAACAATATCTTTTGGGGGAGGTGACGCAGCTGGACGACCAATTTAAATGTTAGCTTTCTTACTCTTATCTTTTCCTTGTGGTCACTCACGATGGTTCGCTATCCTCATACTTCCGCTATTGCTTTGTGTAGTTGTCAGCGCGCGCCATCCGCAGGATGAGAAGGATCGAATTGCCATTCGTTTGAATGACTTGACCCAAGAGCAGCTTCAGGCGAGTGGGTACTTCTGGGTAGATCATGACCGCGCAACTGCGTTGGCGACCCTGCAGGATCTTGCGTCGCGAGTGCTTCATTTCTTGAAGAAGTCGTAGTCATGCTTGAAGAATATTTACCAGACGATGTTCCCGCTGGACGTCGTTCCATCGAGCCTGCTGGCCCTTCTTGCTAGATTCCAGGATTTGAGTGCGGTACGCGAGTGTGTGCGGCAACAATTAGTGGCTGGTGCCAAAGCTGCGATGTCACTGGTGTGATTGCATAGGCCTAATGTGGACATTGCAGCAATTAGGGCTGGGCCACCTGCGCCTCGAGCGGATTCTGCTTGGAACATGGTGCCGCACTATCAGGCAGTGGACCGTCCAGCAGAAGAGGTCGTTGATTTCTTCAAGGAGCAGACCAATGTTCTCTTGCTGTAATAGTAGTTTAGTTTGTATCCTGCACATAGTTGTACCAGTGTTGTAAAGTTCATATATATGCTGTGTATAATTGATTGACGATGATATATAAACTAGCTTGCTAGCGTGTATGTTTTGTGAGTGTGTTGCACTATGCGAGTCCTTCTCGTTAGCCTGGCTTTGTGTTTGTCTCAGTCCCTTGTCAACCTGTCAAGTGCGTTGCAACTGGGTTGATGTTTTGTCAAGGGTTTTGATTGCTGTGCCAGCTACTCAGGATATCGTGTTTGAGTTCGTAGAACAGATGTGTATAGGGTGGCGCAGCCCCCGAGTGTATAATTTGCAAAAAATGAAGGAAAAACACAGAGTTTCAGGGCACTTAGCTTTATTTATTTCCGGGGTAGTATGAAGTACAATGTGTGGCTAAGTATCCTTATTTGTAACGTAAAAGTAAAAAGCGACTAAGGGTAGAAGCGTCGCAGCTGCGCGACGTTCCAGGGATTGGAGTATGCGACTCCTGTCTCTAAATCTTGAAGGAGATAGGCGCCACCTGGGATTACTTCTGTAATCACGTATGGTCCTCCCCAAGGGGACTCGAGCTTGAGATGCCCTTGTTTCTTCAGTCACAGTACCATGTCGCCTTCGACGAAGGATCTGGGGCGTAGCCTCCTGCTGTGGTAGTTGCGCAGGTTCTGCTGGTAGATCGTTGATCTTTCCGTGGCGATTTCCCTTGCCTCGTCTAGGAGGTCGACGGAGTCTTCAAGTGCAAGAGTTGACGCTTGCTTGCTGTAAGCGTCGACACGTGGTGATTTGTATCGTACTTCGGTGGGTAACACCGCTTTAGCCCCGTGCACCATGAAGAACGGGGTGTATCCCATAGCGCTGTTTGGAGTTGTGCGTAGGCTCCAAAGTACCGATTGCAGCTCGGCTGGCCAGTAGCCTGCGGCCTATTCGAGTGGCCTAAGGAGTCGCTTCTTCATGCCGCCGCAGACGAGCCCGTTCGCTTTTTCGACCTGACCGTTGGTCTGTGGATGTGCAACCGAGGCGTAGCTGATGTTGATTCCCAGATTCTCGCAGAATTCTTGGAATTTCTTGGACGTGAAATTCGTCCCATTGTCGGTGATGATGCTCTGCCGCACTCCGAAGCGGTAGACGATGGACTCGAAGAACTTGACTGCGCTGGGCCCTGATTGATTGGTCACTGGCATGGCCTCTATCCACTTCGTGAATTTGTCGACTGCTACCAGGAGGTAGACGTAGCCTCCTCGTGAGGACTTGGGGATCTTGCTGACCATGTCGAGTCCCCATTGCGCGAAGGGCCAGGACAATGGGATTGGCCGAAGCTCTACGCCAGGTGCGTGCGGCTTGTCCGTGAATCGTTGGCACGCGTTGCATTTTTGGACGATATCCTTGGCATCGCGCATGGCCATAGGCCAGTAGAATCCAGCTCGTAGAGGGCGCGACTGCCGGCGTGGTGCCCGCATGTCCCTTCATGGATGTCGAGGAGAACAGCTCTTCCATCGGCCGTGGAGACGCATCGTTGGAGCACTCCCGTGATGCTGCGCTTGTATAATTCACCGTTGATAACGGCGAATACCTTGGATTGCCGCGCGATGTGCCATGCGTCAGTCGGATCGTCCGGTAGCCTCTTGCTAAGAAGGTACGTGGTGTACGGTTGAGTCCAAGATAGCTCGATCATCATGACGCTCATTGGTCCTTCGAGTCCTGTATCCAGCTCCAAGTCGTCGATTGCCATTGGCTCATTGGGCGGCATAGCCCCCGAGTCCGTTGCTACGCTTGTTTTCTTCTCTGTGGCCTTTGGCTTGATGGAGCGTTCGCAGATGCGCTCGAGAAATACCCCAGGTGGTATGGGGGCGCAGGTAGAGCCTATGTTGGCGAGTGCGTCCGCCTCATCATTGGTTTCGCGACCTATGTGCCACAGCTCGCAGCCATCAAAATCCCCTTCGAGTGTGTCGCAGAGGTCGCGGTAGGCGATCATGTTGTCGTTGAGTGCGTCGCACTTGTGCATTGTCTGGTTAACCACCAGCTTGGAGTCGCCATATATTATGAGCCTTTTGGCGCCGTAGGCTTTTTCCATCTTCATCCCGTGGAGCAGGGCCTCGTATTCAGCTTCATTGTTTGAGGCGGTGAACTGCATTCGCAGGATATATTTCAGCTTGTCTCCTTGGGGCGATGTCAGTATGACACCTGCACCATCTCCGTCTTTCCGCTTGGATCCATCGAAGTGCATTGTCTAGAGGTAGGACATATCTGGTTTTTTGGGGAGCTGGTTCTCCTTCTAGTGCACCAGGAAGTCAGGGAGAACTTGTGACTTGATTGCGTCACGTTTTTCATATGTGATGTCTCATGGAGACAGTTCGATTCCCCAAAGTGCGACTTGTCCGGTGGCGTCGGGATTGTTGAGGATGTGCCCAAGCGGGGCGTCATGGACTACCACGATTGGGTGCTCTTGGAAGTAGTGGCGTAGTCGCCAGGCCATCATGAAGACGCCGTACGCCAGTTTCTGGTAGTGCGGGTACCGCTGTTTTGTTGGCGTAAGTACCTCGCTGAGGTACTAGACTCGACGCTGTACCCCGTGGACCTTGTTTTCCTCGGCTCGTTCGACTACGAGCACTGTGCTGACCACCTGGTTGGTGGCGGAGATGTATAATAACAATGGTTCCCTGTCTCGTGGGGTCACCAGTACTGGCGAGATGGATAGTAGGCGTTTGAGGTCTTCGAATGCTTCCTGCACCTCCATGGTCCACTCAAACTTGTCAGCTTTGCGGTGAAGTTGGTAGAAGGGCAGTGCCTTTTCACCCATTCGACTGATAAATCGACTGAGAGCCGTGATTCGCCCAGCCAGCTGTTGGATGCCCCTTATGTTTTTCGGCTTCTGCATGGCCAGTATGGCTTTTATTTTCTTCGGGTTTGCTTCACTCCCTCTTGTGGAGATAAGATACCCGAGTAGTTACCCAGATGGTACGCCGAAGGCGCACTTGTCCGGATTGAGCTTGATCCGGTATCGATCGAGGTTGGCGAATGTTTCGCGCAAATCATCGATTAGTGAGGCTTCTTCTTTGGTCTTGATTACTATGTCGTTGACATAGACTTGAATGTTGTGACCGAGCTGGTTCTTGAGGCAAGCCTGCATGCACTCCTGGTAGGTGGCTCTTGCGTTTTTTAGCCCGAAGGGCATTGTGTTGTAGCAGAACACACCAAAAGGCATTGTAAACGCTGTTTTTTCTTGGTGTTCCTCCTTCATTCGAATCTGGTTATAGCCTGAGTAGCCGTCGAGGAAGCATAGGCGCTCGCATCTCGCGGTGGAGTCGATGATCTGGTCGATTCGCGGTAAAGGGAAGTGATCCTTCGGACAGTGCTCATTCAAAGAGGTGAAGTCCACGCACATCTGCAGGATGTTCGTGTCCTTTTTTGGTACTAGCACCGTGTTGGCGAGCCAAGTGCTTTCCTTGATCTCGCGTATAAATTTGGCGTCGAGGAGCCTGTTGATCTCCATTCCAACTGCCTTTGCCCTTGGTTCAGACAATCGCCGAATTGTTTGTTTGACCGGCCTTGCGTTTGGATTGACATTGAGTGCATGCTCGGCGAATTCCCTGGGAACTCCTGGAATGTCCGCTGGACACCAGGCAAAAAATTCCTAGTGCTCACGGAGGAATTAGACGAGCGCGAGTTCCTATGCGGGACTTAAGTTGTTGGCGATGAGGGCCATCTTGGGGGGATCCGATGGGTGGACCTGGACTTTCTTCGTGTGCACTGATGAGTCGAAGGACAAGTCAGGTGAGCTTGGCCTACTTAGGGGAGGCAGACTGTTGTTTGTCGACTCCTTTAGCCTTGCTAGTTCTTCCTGCATGCCGAAGGACTGGGAGATTCTTTTGAATTCCCTGTCGCAACTGTCAGATCTCTCGAAGCTCCCGTTGACTGTGATGACACCATTAGGGCCTGGCATCTTCATCTGTAGATAAGCGTGGTGTGGTACCGCCATGAACCTAGCGAACGCGACACGTCCGAGGATGCAGTGGTACTACGAGGGCTAGTCGAAGACCTTGAAGTCGATGCGCTCGCGTCGAAAGTTTTTCGGCGTGCTGAAGATGACGTCGAGGTTGATTTTGCCAAGGGGATACACGCCCTTGCCTGGGACGATGCCGTGGAACGTTGTGTCTGAGGCTTCTAAGCAAGTCAGAGGGATCCTCATTGCTCGCAAGGTACTCGCGAATATAAGGTTGATGCCGCTTCCGCCGTCCATGAAGATGCGGATGGTCGCGCTTGTCAATGGTGATGCAGGACTTGCTTCCGCTGAGGTACTCAGTGGTAGATAGTGGCGAGTTTGTGGCCAAGTTGACTTGGCGAGTGATGGCCTTCTGCACCCGATTCGAGGGGCGCCCCTTTTGGATCATCATGGTGCCCATGGCCCATGGGTATGGTTCGCCTCCGTAGTGCTGGTCCGGCGCAGCTGCATTCGGGGGTGGCCCGGGTGGTGGTGGTGGAGCTCCATGTGCTACGGCACTTGGGGCGGCTCCGTAACCCCTTTTGACTGCGCTACGGTTCATCCGAGCGAGCCCCTCGTGTAATCTGAGGAACTCGCGGCAGTCCTTGAGGAGGTGACTTGACTTCTTCTTTCCATCATGCTTGTCGATGTAGAAGTGCATAGTGCACGACCCGGACAACTTGTCCTCAATGGATGTTGCAGGTGCCTCGTCGTGGTTGCGGCACTGCCACACTTGCGTGGTCTTTCCGGATTCACGGTATCCGCCACTGCGGTAGCCGCTGTTGCGGTTGTCGTCGCGTCTGTCGGTGTAGCCGGCCGCGACCATGTTGACATCGTCGCGGTCATCGTAGATGTGCATGCGGCGTTTGCCTCGGCGATTGCTTCTGCGCTCGAGTTCTGCCTCATCATCGGAGTGAACGCGATTTTTCACCGAATCTTCTCCATCTGCCCAGCAATTCGTGATTTCCATCAGGTGATCGATGGTTTTGGGCTTTGAGCGGCCCAACTCCTCCCTGAGCTCTATGCTACGTACGCGGCCGTTGAATGCGTCAATCGCGTGGTCTTCCGAGATGTTCTCTACGGAGTTCTTGATGATGGACCACCTTTGGATGTAGGAGCGTAGCGATTTTCCCGATCTTTGCTGGCAGCATCTCAACTCATCGATTGATGCAGGGCGTTTGTATGTGCCCTTGAAGTTGCGCACGAAGCTGTAAACCAGCTCTTCCCAACCGTGAATGGATCCGCGTGGGAGGTTGTTGAGCCATGCTCGGGCGGCGCCTTGCAGCTGCAGCTGTAGGCATTGCATACCTGTGCTTCGACTTCTGCCATGAAGCCTGACGGAGGAGATGTGGTCCTCCAACCAGATCTTCGGGTCATGTTGGGTTCTCCGACGGGAGCTTAAACACATTTGGCATTCGCTTTTGCCTGATGGCCCTGCTGAAGCATCTAGCGCCACAGAGCTCCACATCTTCGTCTCCTGAATCAGTCGACCGAGCATGTCGCGCCCTTGATTTGTTGATCTTGCGCTGCGTGAGGTCATTGTGCGCATCATAATCGTGGTCGTGTCGCCGTGAGCGGCGACGTCGAGACAGATCGTGACTATCATCGCTAGATGAGGGCGAGGAGTAGCGTTTTGCCAGAGCTTTGCCTTTCGTCGGCTCTGGCACTGGCTCTTTATCGAGGGCGGCCTCGACTAATCCCAGTCCTGCGATCGTAGATCGGTGCATGGCGGTGTTGGAAATATGCCCTAGAGACAAATAGTAGTAAGGACAATTATCATATTTCATATAGTTTATGATTAAGTTTTATATCATGCTCTAACTGTATTGAGTGGAACATCAATACACATGTGATATAAAACAAACCAGGGGTTCCCAGTGAAACTCTAGTCATTGGTTCATTGTACAATAGATGATCATGTTTCCTGATCATGTGGCATTTATACCAGTTGCAAATGAGGTGATCTCATTCTGGGAATGAGATGATGAACCAATACCCAACACAAACATCGTGATTCGATCATGTCACGAAGTTCAAGTTACGATGATTAGAAATGGATCCTCGTAGACTATTCCTTAGAGCGTGAGGCTATATCAATCACTATATCCCGAGAGTGCTTAGATAGCATCAAACACCATCTGGTAAAACGGTGGTTATAAAGGTGTGTTCAGGTATTTAGAGGAAACCGTAGAGGCAATATATGTCAAGAGCGGGATTTGTCCGTCCATGTGACGGGAAGATACTCAAGGGCCCACTCGGAGAAGTTATATCCAATAGCTGCACAGCGTGTGATTAGATCACGGAGCTATCACTTGTCAGAACGAGTCAAATAGCGTTGTTCAGTAACGAGATTGAACTCGACATGAAGATGTCATTGATCAGGTCTCGGGCAATGCAAGTATCGAATGACAAAGGGAATAAGACACGACTGTCCCAGTTCAAACGACGAAAGATCTTCATGGAACGCACAGGGGTCACATGGCCATCCAGGTCCCTCTGTTGATCATTCGTGCGGGAGTGTCCCGACCATGTCTGGAGTGTTCCCGAACCGTAGGGTATCACGCTTAAGGGCTTGATGATGCTTAGAGAGTGTTTATCGGATCGGTAGAATCACCGAAGAAAAGAAGGGAGATAACCGGAAGGGTTTCGGTAAGTCCGGAGGATGTCTGGAGTGGAGGTGGAAGATGTTCCATGGCCACGGAGATTAGATAATGTGTGAATGAATGTTAAATATTGATTGAATCATTTATTCATAATTATTTGATAAAGAGAAAATAAATTAAAAGGTCAAAAGGCTTAATGGATCAATTTCCGGAGGGAGAGGGCCCATTAGGGAAAGGCAAGAGGGGAGAGGGGCCAAGGGGTGGCTGGCAGCCCTATTGGGCCAGGCCCCACGTGGGGCTCATGAGGGGGTGGCCGGCGGCGTCTCCCCCACCTCCTCCTCTCCTTTAGTCCCACCCCAGGACTTGAGGGGAGGTAGTACCTCCCCTCCCCCTATATATAGTGGGGTATTTGGCCTAAAAAATACAACCAATAATCAATAAAGGTCGCCCCACTTTTGGGAGGACCTCTAATTGATATTTTCTCTCTCACCCTCTCTCTCTCGTGACCGTGGTCCCAAGTCTGGACTGCGCGAACGAGAGACATCTTCACCGCGGAGCGCCGTCGCGCTGCGGGATTCGGATCCAGGAGCTCTACTTCCGCAACTGCTGCTGGATCGGGGAAGTGGGAGTCATTGTCAGGCACCAGACGTGTGTAACTCCCACGAGGTGTCACACTTGAGGCACTCAAGTCGTTGGAGCCAAAAGGAGCGCCAGGAGTTCATCACGACCTTGAGGTCGGCTTCGGCTCATCAACATCAACCACGCTCTCCTGAGCGTTGACATGGCTTTTCGGTCTTCGAGGGTAAGTTCGCGAAAAGCCCCTCCCGTTACTGTTGTTATGCGCGGGAGCTTCTGGGGTTCAGGGGCGTAGAGTAAAATTTATTGTTTTTATGCGCGGAACCCCTACAGGCGGCTCGAGGATCTCCAGCTGGCGGCTGGTTGTTCAGGAGGTATATTTTGGTTGCTGTCACTGCAGCTTGCGGCGTCTTTGGAACCACGTTGCCCCGGGTGTCGACTGTCATAGAGGTGAAGTCGAGGACCTTTGCAGCTTCTATGCGTTCTTGTTCGGTGAGGTGGGCCATCCAGGATCGCCTCTTGTTTGCGATGTATTTGTTGCCCTTTGAGGAGGATCCTCCGTGGGAGGATAGCACAGCACGTCGAAGACTCGACTCATCTGCCGCCTTTTTACGCGCTTTGAGTTGCGCGATTGTTTGCACTTGGCGCTTGAATTCTTCCTTCAGGAGCCAATGGTAGCCCATTAGCAGTTCTTGCGGAGATCCAAAGGGTAGAGGGTTGCCTCGTAAGGCTTCGCGGCAGCGAGCCCACTTTTGTTCGTTAAGCCTGATCACGACGCGTTCGCCGGTTGCTCGTTTATTATGGTTGGAGGCTGGACTGCTCCTCCGTTGTTGACGAGGGCGCCGTTTGGTGGTGGTCTGCCGCTGGGTATGCCACCGTTTGGCTGTGGTCCACCATTGGGTGTGCCGCCATTGCCCG
Organism: Avena eriantha; assembly: GCA_910589775.1. Lineage (NCBI taxonomy): Eukaryota > Viridiplantae > Streptophyta > Magnoliopsida > Poales > Poaceae > Avena > Avena eriantha. Next base: position 364,558,215 of record OU342742.1, read on the forward strand.
TGTTGTCACGATTGGCTGAGGTGTCGCCTGCGTTGATGACGGCGCACATGACATGGTTGGGGAAGCTGCTGCTCCTGCAACTTTCATATCCAGAACCGTAGGTTCCATCTTCAGTTGCCAGATTGCTCAGATCGGATTCGCGACTGCTGTCGCTGACCGTATTCTCGACTGTTGTTGGGGAGTTGAGCTCACTGAGGGTGCCGATCGGTGGAGGGAACCACGATGCTGGAGCAATCGATGGCACAGTCGGCTGGTCAAGCATGCGAAGCGTGCCCATCTGACCAACTTGGAAGCAGAAGCTCTCGATCGCCAGGCTGATTTCCGTCGCCCACAGACTCGAAAGCCAGGCGAGTGGCTAGCGTGTGGACGGTGAAGTCGAACGCGCCGAAAATCTGGCGAATCTCCGCTGTTGCGGAGTTGTAGATCGCGGTTGATGGGGCCGAAGAAGCCGTAACATCAGCACTCCCAATTCCCACAGACGGCGCCAATTGACGAGGGTTTAACTCATCAATGCCCATTGTTATGGACTTGGGTTTTGGAGAAGGAGGGAGCGCTGGAGACATCTATCGGCTAGAAAACAAGCACACAGGGAACTCAAAGATTTACCCAGGTTCAAGCCTCGTAGAGGTCCCTACTCATGCTTGTCTGCTCGTGGAATTATCAAAGGAATCGAGGATTACAATGGCGCGCAGATGCAATCTGGCGAGGGTTGTGGAAACTAGGGTTGCATGTGCCCTCCTCGCCGCCCCCTCCTAGCCTTTATATTGATAGGCTAGGTCTTGAGTGACAGATCGAGTCGATTACAGGTTAGGGTTTTCCCCTTGAACTATCTATCTTTAGCTTCTTCTTGTTCTTCAAGCAATCGAGAGTCCGTAGGCTACTCGAGTTCTCCCTTTGGGCCTTGGTGACACCATGGGATTCACCGTGTCTGGACCGTATATGCCAAACTCGAGTAACTGTAGGGTATACCCATGTCAGTGTTTGTATCTATACGGTCGCAACTATACGATTGGAGCAAAAATTCTGGCCATATAGTTGGTTGTTAAACTCTTAGACAATTTTGATTTTCGTGTTTGTATCTATACGGTCACAACTATACGACTGGAGCAAAATTTCCGGCCATATAGTTGGTCATTAAACTCTCAGATACTTTTCGTTCGATCTTTCTTTTATATTCATCTAAAACACGTTATTGTTGGTTCCGAGTCGTGATTTAATCGACCTGGACTCGAGATATTTGGAAATATCTGCCCGGAATCAACTATACGGCCGGACCTATACGGACCGTGCCTGTATAGTTAGTCGTTACACGACAAGACACTTCCAAATCCATGATTTCTTTCCCTGTTTCGTTTGGATTCTTTTCTTGAATGAAAATTTGGTGTTTCTCGCGAGTTTTATCGACCTCTGACCCCATATACTGTCATTGTCTCTCTCTCTCTCTAATCGCAATCTGCAGAAACAAATCTACCTCTTACTTACATATGAGGGCTCTAAACCAAGGGATAGAAGTCAAGAAGAAGGGCTCCCATGGAGATCGGTAGCAACAACCAGCAAGGCAAAGAGATCGAGAACATCCTTATAGAGTTCCTCGACGCCGACCATGGGTGTCGGAAGAGGGATTTGAAGGCCTTGGAGCTGAAGATTAAGGAATTGGACAAGGAGAAGCTTGGGGCACCCAAGCACCTTCGATTGCTGCGACTTTATCTTGATAAACTTGATGAAGATATCAAGCGGACAACTGAAGCAGGTTTCTCTATGAGTCTTAAGGCTCTACAAACACTTCAGGATAACAATTAGTTCGTTAAAGAACAATTGCAAGTGTTGGAGAGGAACAATCTTTTCTACAAGCTACGTGTTAAAGAATTAGAAGCTGTCAATCAATACATCCGCCTCAGGCTGGCTCATGAGGAGAAGATACTACGTGCCATGGTGCCACAGTGATCTGCAACAATCACGGTATCAAATAATCGCAAGGGATTATTTGATCCCGCCTGGCTTGATTCCAAGATTGGGGAGATCTTTATGACCTTGTAATTTATCCTATAAGTTATTATTATTATTATTATTGCATTAGTTCAAACTAGAAATAAAGTTTGCATCATTAGAATTCCCTTCAGGAATAGTCGATCCCTTTTATGAAATTCCGAGTTTATTATTATATATGGAGCAATATTGAGTATGTGTTTGCTTTAATGATACATGAATGGCTTGAGTATGATTTTACTTGCACTTGAAGATAGAAGTAGGAGTCTTCAACACCATTGGTATTAATGGAACACATAAAGATAATTTGGGCAATATGATGTAAGTCTACGGTTTGATTCACAAAGAAAGATTATCTAGACAATTAAGTTAAAAGAGAAACCTTGAACAAAGGAAAATGAAAGTGTTATCCAAATAGAGTGAGAACAAGTCGAGGTAGAATATCCAAGGCATAAGAATGCTTCATATACAGTTGGAATTTGATAATTGAGATCGTTGAACTTTGAATTCCTACATAAGGTGGAATATATGGCTAGCTCCTTTGCACAACACTTAAAACAAAAGTGTGAGCATATATGCAAAATAAAAGAAAAGGAAAGAAGAAAAAGAGCGAATGTGAAAAGAGCAAATAGGCGTATACCATTGTATTGTAGTATGACAAAGAGAAACTTTTGAGATTTTGAATCCCAAGTGAATACGTTGATCCTAAAACACTTGGGACTACCTCGTTAACTCATTCAGTTGAACCGAATTCTTTTACATAATGTTGAGATTCATATTTTATGAACTGTTGATAACTAAGGTGTGGAAGCCTTCTAATACTTTCAGATGGTTCGAGTAAGGTACTATTCATGAACTTATTCCTCTATATCGTACATGATAAACACATGCTGCAATTGCCTCATTTATTTTATCGACTCAGCTTCATGAATATGAGGAGCACATCCATTAAGCTAAAAACTTGCTCGGGATGAGCAAGAGTCTAATCTTGGGGAAGTTGATGAGTGCATATTTGCATCATCTTTAACATTATTATTTTGCATTGTAGATGTAGGATCTTGGTATTTTACGGTGCTCGCGCGCATATTTTATGTCTGTTTTCACCAGGATTAGGACCGATGATGGATCCAATGGATACAATTATTGGAAGAAATTGTACTATGGAGAAAAGGAGTAAAAAATAACGTAAATCGCTTATTTGGGAAATATTAATAATACCAGAAGAAAACCAAAAGCCAACAAGGGAGGCAGAGAGTCCAACGACCAACTATATGACTGGAGCAATTTTTCTGGCCGTATAGCTTCGGACGTATAGTTGGTGCCGCCTCCGCCTCGTCAAAGAGTTTCACCCCGTGCAATTGGTTTGAGGAGACGACATACAGAACACCCAGAAATCACAGAAATCTCTCCTCCGGAAGGCATCTGGAGGGGGAACTCATCCATAAGGGATCCATCTTCGCCATGCGCAGATCCGAGAGGCTAAGGCATCGATATTCATCATCCACCGCTACATCACCACCATCTCCATCCATCCCATTTACATCTTGTCTAGATCTTGTTGTAATTCCTATACTCGTTGTGGATTTATACAAGTACTATTTATCTATGATTGTTTCCATTACCGTTGCCATGATGTTGATTGCCCGCATGTCTGAGTAGAACATTAGTTCTTGGGGAGATGGAGAAACCCTAGTATGAGATTGAAATAAGATAATGTCTATAATGATATTCATCGTTGTGACCATTTGTTAGATTTTCTACATCTTGATGTTGAGAGAAGTCGACCTCTCAATATTTACCTCTCATGGGGACTTGATGGAGGGAACTACTTGTTGGTAGACGGAGGCGTGCTAGCACTTACGGTGATTGTAAAGATGTTGGCACCCCTTACGTATAAACTTGGGAAACCGAGGAAACTAACAGAACACTATCCATGCCATGGGATACGTCCTACGGGATTACGTCCCTTAATAGCGTAGTAATTCGATTGATGTCGATTGTTGACTACTATGGTTTTGAGGATGATGTGAGCAGCGGTTGCTGCCTATTCGTCCAAATACGGAGTTCCTCCCACACTTACACAGTTGAGAATGTTCATGATGATAATCTTTATCTTAAATCTTTACAATACTAGTGGTGTATATGCTACTCCCTGCGAACGCCTTTTCCCTACTGAAGTTCCAATTTCTCTTACATACACGATACTTACTTTCTGTATTAAGTTATTTTACTTTACTTTATTATTGTGCTTATACCCAAAACCCAAAAACACCTTTTTACACAATACTCACATTTTATATTGTTACTTAGAAATTTATCTAGCATTTCTATCGCAATATTTATTTCAAAAATTATTAGACTTTAGACTCCTGCTCCATGTGGGATCGATGTCTTTATTTTGAAACTAGCTACAAACGATATGTGCACTTGCAGTCCTCAGTAACACCATTCTATTCCACGAATATAAGCATAGAGCTTGAACATTACTGAAAATTCCTGAAACACTAAACCCTAACCCCCTAAAACCCTAAACCCTAAATGCCACCTAGCTCGTAGCATGCACTTATAGATCAAAATTTGAGATACTTACGTTAAATTGGGTAATGCCATTCTATTTGATGAATATAAGTATGAACCTTGAGCATTATCAAAAAATTCCTAAACCCTAAACAACCCCTAAAACCTAAACCCTAAAACCCTAAACCATCAACCGATAAACCCTAACCAAGCAGATATCGTGCACTTATAGATCAAAATTTGAGGTACTTTCATTAAACTGCGGTAAGACCATTCTATTCCACGAATATAAGCATAAATCTTCAGCATTATTGAAAATGAAAAACCCTTAACCCTAAACAATAACCTCTAAACCCTAGAACCCTAAACCATAACCTCCTAACACTAGAACCCTAAACAAATTACCAAGTTAGTATAATGCACGTATAGATCAAAATTTGAGATACTTTCATTAAATTGTGATAACGGCATTATATTCCACGAATACAAGCCTATATATAAAGCTTCAACATTTTTATTGAAAATTCCATAAACCCTAAAACCTAAACAATCATAAACCCTAAACCCGTGAAAAACCCTGAACCCTATATCCTGAACCCCAAAACCTAAATCATGAACTCTGAACCCCTAAACCCTAAAATCTTAAACAAAAAACCATGAACCCCTAAACCCTCAACCCAAAATAAACCCCGAACTCTAAAACCTAGGCTAAATATACTTTGTGTGAAAATTGGGGCAGTGGGATTTTGAGCCATATTTTGTTTGCTTCGTGATAAAATCTATTGTTGTGCCTTAGAAAATTGAAATAACTTCGAATTTGGAAGCTTCCTTTGTAAATAATAATTTAAATGCCAATACGCACCAACTACCAAATATGGACCGGTTATTATAAACTATAGAAATGATATGGCCATTACCTTGGGCATCTGGTTTGAAAGCCATGTATATTCATCCATGGTACTCCACATATTGTGAAACAAGTTTTGTTTCAAAAGTTATCAAATTTTAAGATTTTATTTTTCCATGTAAACTAGCTAGTGCACATAGTGAGACACCAAGAGAGAAAAGAATGGTTGTATTTTGTTTCTTTGTATTTTTTAAAAAAAGGCCAAAATTTGGTGTCATTACCATTCATATCAAAAAGTTGAATCTTGCTAAACTCTCGATGGTTGTCCAATATTTGACTACTTGGTACCTTTGAATTATTTTCAAAAAGTCAAGAGGAAGCTATATCACACAATTTGTAGTTCAAAATTAGACATACATACTTTAGATTGTCAAAAAGTCATTTTTGCATAGATCTAGCTAGAAAACTTGGAAATTCATAAAAGTAGGGAACTATCCATCAAATCTAGAATCTTCTTTTGAAATGCCAAGATGAAGTGATCTACCAGATATGGACACGCTATCATAAACTATAGCAGAGATATGGCCATGACCGTGGTCATCTTGTATGAAAGCCTTCAAAATATAATGTTTATAAATTTTGACAATGTGTGGAAACTCATTTAAATATTGGTAAGCATATTGTCGCTGTCATGTGGGTCTAGAAGGGGCCAACACCTGAGAGTGGCTATGTCGGAGTAGTGTACGTTGGAAGCTTCAACCTCCAAATTTCCGCGGAGCGCCAAAACATCCCACGCATCTATTCAAATATCTTGCCCCGCCTTTTGCAAATGCAAAAAATCCTCTTCTATCCCTGGTCTGGAATCAAGGACCGGAGGAGTACTGCAATAATAGAGGGTATAGGTGGGAAATGTACGTCATCCCACCTATATCCCCCCATCGCCTCTTCCCCGCCAACACCTCGCAGACCTCGACCTTCCTCCAGCTGCTTCACTGCCGGCCCTCTCTTCCACACTAGAACTCCTTCACTGTCGGTGCTCTCTTCCACACTCGAACTATTTCATCGACTCCCTCGCCACATCGAATCTGCTCCACGAACACCGTTGTCTACACTATGGGGGGTGCTTCACCGAATGACTCGTGTTGACCCTGAAATGCCCAAGCGTCGCCCCCACCGCCCTCTTTCCCGTCCCACCCGTCCTCGCGGCACGGCTATAATTTCTCTTTCTTGTTTGCTATTTTTTGGTACTCGTAAGCTACGAAATTGGTAGAATGTTGCTCAATATCCTGCATGCTTTTTCCATTTCATTTTCACCCACATCTGGTAGGTCCTATTAGCATCATTAGCTTCTCACTTTTATTCCATTTCTTACATTCTCACGCTATCGATATAATTCTGCAACACTAACTCATAGATAATATTCTTTCCAAGCCTTGCACTAGTCATGCAAACATCTAATAGATGATCCAACACTGACAATATGATGCCAATAAAGGCTGAAGTGTGAGGTTTCCTTGTGTTACTTAAACCAGTTCTTATCATGTTAATAAATTATATAACTTGCATGCCTAATAAGTTAATTAGTCATTCTACCTAAAGCCTTGCCATGACATTTGCATTCATCTTCTGTTGTTTTTCTATTTGCAAATGCTTAATTCAGAAAATTCCATCTAGTTTGAATCATATACCTGGTCATTTTTAAGGCTATCTTTTTGGTGTTTTCACCTGCTTTCATCCTTCCAAACTAGCTATTTAGTTTGAATCATACATCTGGTACTTTTTAATGCTATGTTCTGGATGTTTTTCAAGAGTTTTCATCCATCCAAACCAGCTAACTAGGTTTTAAATGTCATGCATTAATGCAGATAAATGACAATGGAGTGCAAGGACTAGAGTTCCAGTAGCTCGTCTCAGATTATTTTGGCAGATTGACCAGGAGTCGCACCCGCTTGAGAAGGAGCTACTGTCAGCCTGAACATGCTACCGTAAGTTCATACTTACTCTAAATGATCTCTACTTTATATAATAGTAATGTTTCCTTTGTTTTTTATTTTAACCTCTTTCACCAAATTTTAGGAGGCTACATTTAAAACCAAGAGGGAGTCCTCGGAAGGCAGGACTGAAAGTTCTGATCCCTCTTCCAAATCATCCTCTCATTGTATTTTTGAAGAAAACAATTCACTTAACAGTCCACCCTAGAACAACTCATGCCGGTGATAATTATATAAATGCCGTATTGTATGCAAAAAAGAAAGGGTGTAGCTGCTCTTAGAACTATAGCTTAAATGTTGAAGAAGAGGACAAATGATACATTGAAGAAAGTCGCCATGTATCGATCTCTTATTGATGATACCAACACTTTGTAATATTTTATAATGGCGATCTTGTTGTATAATCTATTGTAATAAACTTTTATTGTTGTGTAATAAGTAGTTTAAAATTTTGCGTGTTTATTAATTTATGTCTTGATATTCCTGTGTTGTTCTACAAAAACTAGGCGCTGCCAAAAAAGGCTGAAATAGTAATAAGTCGGAGTTGTAACACGCCGAACATTGACAGAACATAAACATGGACGGTCAAAAATGAAATTTAAAGGGGTGAACAATAGAAGGCCAGAACATTATAAGGCTAGAACAGTAGAAGGCCAGAAATCTAAAGGCCAGAACAGTAGAAGGCCGGAACAGTGAAATGCTAGAATAGTAGAAGGCCAAAACTATGAAAGGCCTGAACAGTAGAAAGCCAGAACAATGAAAGGCCTGAATAACTGAAGGCCGGAACAGTGAATGGCATTATGTCAACACCCGGATTTTTAATCCCAGATGCCTGTTATGCCATACATCGCAATCCCAGGATTACCATTTTTGTGAGACATAAGAGAATTGGTACCACAGTACGTCATCCATTACAAACCATAATAAAGGTCTTACAAATAAAGGATCTCATGATTCAGTCTTAATACAATCAAAGCAGCAAAAAGTAAATGTAGCAGGGATACATCTTCAGGGTCACAGGCAATGCTGACGATGGGATATGATCCTAGTTGTCGTAGACCTCCTGCTGTCCATCTTCCTGGTAGTCCTCCTCATAGTCTGGCCACAGGAATAGCCAGGGCCAAAGCCATGAGTACTCTTTAAGTACTCGCAAACTATCACTAACAAGTAAGGTAGTTCTAGTAGGAATCTTAAGGTCTAGGTTTATTTTCAAAAAGCTACGTTTATTTCATACTGAGTTTAGAAGTAAAGAAAACTAATTTAATGTTCTACATCACCTAGATGGGAACCTAGTTTTCATGTCCACAATCCTGTTGTGGTCAAGTCAAAGCCATAGTTTAATTCACAAGTCATTTTCAGGAAAACATCTGACAACGGAACAGTATGGCCACTCCAACTATCCATGACCACGGACGCGGCTATTCAAATAGTTTGACACTCTGCAGAGGTGGTACACTTTCACCACAAAATTCGATACATTCGTCAGGGATAACCTTGAATCATCATACTTAGTATGCGGATAATCAATAATAACCTTTCAATTACACACCCTAGTATAGGCACCTCCCCTAGGAGCTTGGCCTCCCAGCTGTGGCCATCTTCCATCCTGGGCACTAAATAGGTGGACATTCACACGAGGTAGCCTCAACTCAACCTCTTTCGCAAGGGAACTCATACTAAGGCATATAAACTTCCAGTTAAGCCCTACCCAATTCAGGTATTGTGGTTGTACGGTAAAGTTGGAATGGTATCACATCCGAACCCAACCATCAGTTTGTATAAAGGGCCAAGACTCATGCCTCAACATTTTCATCATCAACCATTGTGTTTCTCAACACATGTCAAAACATTTCAATAGAATGAACCATCATTCCAAGGTTTTCATAATCGTTTTCACCAAGTATTCCCATATAAAGTGATCAACTTTTATGCTTTGCACTAGCCACTAAAATTGAGGGTATTCACTAATGAGGGGTGCTAATCAAGTGTAACTATCCAATCTTGTTTTAATGACATCCAATTATAACTACTTAGGCCTAGTTTTATACTCTTTATGGTATCTATCCTATTTTCCAATACTCACAAATCACTAACTAAAGGTCAAAACTTTGGTAAAAGTAAAAGAATAAAGCTTGCAAGTAAAACTTGGGATTGGTATACTCAAGGTTGCATAACCAAACATTGCATAATGCATCTTGCATATGTTATCTTGCAAGGGTGCCTTGCATAGTTAAGTTGTAGTGTTAGGCTTGCATAGTTATGAAACTTGCAAGTGTTAGCTTGCCTTGAGTAGTGAAGTGGTTGAAGTTCTATTCTTCTTCTTCGTAGTACTCCTCCTTCTTGTATCCCGGGTCGGTACTAGCGTCTATAAATGAATACCAGGTATGAAATCACCAAACAATACTTAACTACTTCTATTTAGCACACTAAGGCTCACACTTGATGATCTAACATCATCACAATCCTTACATGAAATAAAGACTTGGTCTTATCTTTCTTATTTTAGAAAAGTAATTCCCACTCATTGAAAATACTTAATATTTAATATTCTCCAATTAAAATATGGGATCATATTGTCCTCACCACATATTCTAATACTTGGGAATATGATTTAAAGTGGTGGTCACATTTTATAAAGTTAGAAATTACTATTTAATAAAATTAAAGTGACTAGAAATGCCTATATAGCATTATTTTAGTACTAGTCCATGATCACTACATGTAAACCTAAATATTTTTTCATATTCAAATAGATCTTGTCAAATGTGATTTTTTAGAGTTGGAATCAACTCAAAAGCATTTATAGTTGATTCTTGAAAAATGTTTGAAGTGGCAAAAGCCTTTGTCTTGTTATTTGTGGTATAGGTGATCTATAACTTCAAATGGTTTGAATACAACGGGCTTGGATAGATATTTTGAATACCTTTCTAAAAAAATTGGAATCATGCAATTTGGTTCAGTTAATCTCTTTGAATTGATTTTTGAATGCACTGACAGAATCTAATTTTAACTAAAATGGAAAATCTATTTGAATCAACGGGCTCTGCACGGGAAACTAACTAGGCCGGCCCAACTGCACTACATTGGTACTACAGGCTGCTGACAGGACGGTCCAACTAGTCAGCGACTAATACTAACCGAAACGGTATCAAGCAATCCTAGCCCTATGATTCGAACATGATCTAATGGCTGAGGTTCATCTTCTATGTCGAACGCCTCCCGCGAGATTCTAACCCTGACACGGTGGTGGGGGTCGTGAGAGACTCACCAGGGCACCATCTAGGGTCGGCGATGGGGGCGAATGACGTTGTCATCGATGGCGGTTTGAGGCATGGTCACGACAGCTCCTGGGGTGGCTCCAATCGACGGCTTCGTTCCTCCTCTACAGCGGCGGACTCCGGCTAAATTCCGGCAGGCTGGTGCTCGCCTTGCTCCGGGGAGAGGTGTGGGAGGTTCTGTGAGGAGTGGGGAGTGGAATGGTGTGTCGAATTGAGGCTGGGGTGGCCTCTATTTATACACCGGCGATGGGACAGAGCCGCATGGTCTGGCTCCTCCGGCGACGGCGGTATAGGGGGCTATCAGCATGGCTGAGGGTAGGGGTCGACGCGGTGCTTCGGGGCGGTGGTCATACGCTTGATGGCACGGCAAGGGGCGGTCGAGAATGGTTGGGCATGTTTAGTGCTCTGCGCGGGAGCGGTAGCGTTCGAGGCGGCATACATCGTCTACGGTCCCCACGGCTGTGAACGGGCATGTCTTGGGGGGTAGCTGGTGTCGCGTTGAGTGTTTGCACGCATGGAGAGGTCAAGGCGCAGCGTGTGTCCGTGTGTCGGCTGCGGCGCTCTGGCGCGCTCTCGACATGGCGGCAGAGAAATGGGCGCGGCATTTTCGGGTGGTCCATGGCTTGCCGGAGGTCGAGAGGTGGACAGAGGGTGGTGGTGGACGGTCGCTGGTCTCCTGGTCATCGTGGGAGAGGGCGGCGTTGGCTGTGGCAAGTGGTTCTTGGTCGGTCGGCACGGCGAGCTTCGGGCAGCGCTGCACTGGCACAAACGGCAAAGGGGGGAGCGTGTCTTGCGCTGCTGGGTACGAAATGAGACCAGGGGAGTGAAATGAGGGGTTAGTGGGGTGTGATCACTACTCAGAACAATAGAAGTTAGGCAGATGTTTTCTATGTCTGCCAGGTGCTTGACCAAATGGCTGCATGAACTCAAGTTCTGAATTTTTGAATGAAATTTCGTGAGTGTTCTGAGCACTTGCTTGAGAGTCTGAGGTTGCTCAAAAAAGTCAAGGTGAATTGATTTGAGTGGTTTTTGAAAAATGGTGATCTTAGTAAATACACTTGATTCAATTTTGAATTGTCCTTTAAATAGATTTGAAAATAGTTTCTGTAAATTTGTAAAGTGGGCTTGGGTTCACTTTTACTTGATCTAGCAAGGGGTGAAAAGAATTGGGAAAGTTTCTACTAGAAATCTTTTACTAGGAACACGCAAAGTGGTCTAGTGGTTAATTTTGGTCAAAATGACCATTTGATCATATGATTCATATTTGAATTTCTTTTCTTTTGATTTTGTTTGTAAATGGCCTAGATGATTTATGATTCATATTTAAACCATTTCTTATCATTTTTAGCAATCAAACATGGCAATTGCACTCATTCATACTCTAATGCAAATCACACATACACTCATATTAGATTTAATAATAAAAGTTTTTGTTAACCCTAAACTTAGGTGATTAGAACTTGATAATCTTGATTAATATTTTTGGGGTGTTACAAACCTTCCCTCCTTAAACAAAAATCTCGTCCCGAGATTTAGGAAATACTAGGAACTAAGGAGATTTGGAAATTCAGTCCAAATATAATCTTCTCGCTCCCAATTAGCTTCTTTAGTATGGTTACTCCACTGGATCTTGAGAAACTTGAAACTCCGGGTCCTGGTGGTTCTGAAGGCTTCCTTCAAAATACGAATGGGTACTTCACGATAGGTGAGATCCTTGTTGATATCTATGGCTCGATGATCGATGTTCTTGAACACTTTGGTCTTCTCCGGAACTTCTAGGCATTTGCGAACTAACAAGATATGGAACACATCATGTATGGATGACATCTCCTCTAGCAGTTCTAGTTGATATGACACTTCTCCTCGGCGATTCAAAATCTTGAAGGGTCCAATATATCTGGCGGCTAACTTTCCTTTCAGACAAAAACGTTGCATTCCTTTCAAGGGTGATACTTTGAGATACACAAAATCTCCGACATTGAAGGTCAGGTCTCGACGTCTCTTGTCAGCATAACTCTTCTGTCTAGATTGAGCGGTCTTGAGGTGTTCACGGACTTTGTGAACCTTCTCTTCAGCTTCTCGTAGAATGTCGGGTCCGAAGATCTGACTCTCTCCTACTTGCGACCAATTCAAGGGGGTACGGCACTTCCTTCCACACAGAAATTCAAAGGGGGCCATTTGCAAACTGGCTTGATAACTATTGTTGTATGAGAATTCTGTGAAAGGCAGACAATCTTCCCATTTTGATCCCTATTCTAGCACACAAGCTCTCAACATATCTTCTAAGATTTGGTTGACTCTTTCAGTTTGTCCATCAGTCTGCGGGTGATAAGCTATGCTGAAGTTCAGCTTGGTTCCTAATCCTTCTTGGTCTTTCTGCCAAAACCTTGAGGTAAACTGGGTTCCTCGATCTGACACTATGGTCTTAGGGGTTCCATGCAAACTGATGATTCTAGCAATGTACAGCTCTGCTAGCTTCAGACTCTTGTAGGTGGTCTTGACAGGTATAAAATGGGTTACCTTGGAAAGTCTATCCACTATGACCCAAATAGAGTCATTTCCCCTACTAGAGGTAGGCAAACCGGTGATGAAATCCATTCCGATAGGATCCCATTTCCATTCTGGAATCTTTAATGGTTGCAAAAGTCCCACAAGTCGCTGCTGTTCCGCTTTGACTCTCTTCGCTATGTTGCTTCCGATTTCTCTCTTCATCTTGTGCCACCAAAATTGCTCCTTCAAATCCTAATACATCTTTGTTCCTCCGGGATGGATAGAATAAAGAGTATCATGAGCTTCCTGCATGATGACTTGCTTCAACTCGGAATCTGCTGGTACACAGATATGTCCTTTGTACCACAAAACTCCTTCTTCATCTTCGGTGAATTCGGGTACCTTCCCTATACCGATACGATGCTTGATTCCGTTGATACTTGCATTTCCTTTTTACGCCTCCATGATCTGACTGATCAAAGTGGGTTGAAGTTTAATACTGGCGAGGAATCCTTCGCTAACTAGTTCTACTCTGCAATTCTCCAACTCTTCAGGCAAACTTGGCTAAGCTTCTTTTATCATGGTGTTTAACCTACACGGCAATCTGCTAAGAGCATCTGCTACAACATTCGCTTTGCCACAGTGATAGTGAATGTCAAGGTCATAATCCTTGATTAACTCTATCCAGCTCCTTTGCCTCATATTCAGCTCCTTCTGGGTGAAGATATACTTCAGACTCTTGTGAACCGAATAAATCTCATAGCAGTAAACCATAAGGTAATGACGCTATGTCTTCAATGCTAACACTATGGCTGCTAGTTAAATGTCATGGGTAGGATAGTTTTGCTCATGTTGCTTCAGTTGTCTAGACATATATGATATGATTTTGCCTTCTTGCATCAACACACATCCGAGACCAATCTTGGATGCATCAAAATACACATCAAAAAGCTTCTTGATATCCGGCATAATCAAGATAGGGGCTGAAATCAATCTCTTCTTGAGCTCTTGAAAACTTGCTTCACATTTGTCCATCCATTCAAACTTCTGATCCTTCTTCAACAATTGGGTCATTGGTCTTGTGATGCTAGAAAATCCTTCTACGAACTTGTGGTAGTATGCCGTTAATCCGAGAAATGCGCAGACTTGGGTTTGAGTGGTTGGGGCTTTCCATTCTTCAACATCTCTGATCTTGGCAGGATCGACAGCGACTCCTCCTTGCGACACAATATGTCCTAGGAATCCTACTTCCTTCTACCAGAACTCACATTTGCTAAACTTGGCATATAACTGATGCTCTCTAAAGGTTTCAAGGATGGTTCTCAGGTGTAGCTCATGGTCTTCTTCTGACTTGGAATAGATCAGAATATCGTCAATAAAAACAACGACAAACTTATCTAGGAAGTTCATAAAAATCTTATTCATGAGATTCATAAAATAAGCGGGGCATTGGTTAATCGAAAAGACATGACCGTGTACTGATACGTTGCTAACGTATCCATAATTTTTGATGTTCCACGCTTGGTTTTATCTACTTTCTTGTGTTTTGTTCCAACTTTGGAGTAATTTCTATACACTTTCTTGGACTAACCTATTAATAAGAGCCACAGTGCTAGTTTCCTGTTTTCTGCTGTTTTTGGTTCCAGGAAAGTCAGAAAATGAATATTCTAGGAATTGGACGGGACAAAAGCCAAAGTCAGTTTTTCACCAAGGGACACCTGGAGCTAGAAGACAAGACAGAGAGGGGCCAGGGGCTGGCCACACCTTGTGGTAGCACGGGCTAGCCCTGGCCGTGCCACCAGGTGGTGTGGCCCCCCTAGCTGCCCACCGACCTTGCCTCTTCGCCTTTAAGATGCCTCCCAATGCAAAACCCTAAATCGTCAAGCCTCCAGCCACGAAAAGTTTCGCTACACCGCCGCCACCGAAGGGGAGATTCGGGGGACAGAAAGTATCTGTCCCGGCACCCTGCTGGGACGGAGAAGTGCCCCCGGATCCATCTCCATCGATCTCCAGCACCATCTCCATCACTGTTGCTGATTTACATGATGAGGAGGGAGTAGTTCTCTCTCGAGGCTAAGGGTTCTACCGGGAGCTATGTGTTCATCTCTCTCTATACATGATTTTATTGTGATCATGAGCTTTGTAATCAAGTAGATCTACCTTGCTACTCAAGTGCTTTAATAGATCTCTACTCTCCCCATGTGTGTGAAGTTGACAGTGTGCACACCATGGTGGCACTTAGGCTAGAGATTACAAATACTTGTTATGAGTTATATTTGGAGTTGGATGTCTTTATGAAATTGTGGTGTTTGTTGGAACAATCTAGTGCTCAAGGTAACAGTGTGGGGTTATCTAGATGGGAAAGGCTTACTTTGACGTGTGCCGTTATAGCCCTACCATGGATTAGAGTGTCCGACCAAAGAGTAGTTCGGAGTAGTATCATAAATAGAAGATATTTATATGAGAGTGTTCACTAGTGAAAGTATTATCCAATGACTTGTTTCTAAGCACTGAAACACCGTTTGCAACTAGATCTGTTACATGTTTGCTTGCTTCCATCTTTATTTCAGTTTGCCTTTAGTCTCTTCCACGGCATCAAGCTATTTTCTGGCACCGTTGTCTTATATCCATGCCACTTGTATTTCACTAACTCTTCACCGAACTAGTGCACCTATACACCTGACAAGTGTATTGGGTGTGTTGGGGACACAAGAGACTTCTTGTATCTTCATTGCAGGATTGCTTGAGAGGGATACCTTTGACCACTTCCATCCTGAGTTCGATAAAGCTTGGGTAATCCACTTAAGGGAAACTTGCTGCTGTTCTACAAACCTCTGCACTTGGAGGCCCAACAACTATCTACAAGAATAGAAGTGCGTAGACATCAAGCTATTTTCTGGCGCCGTTGCCTGGGAGATAAGGTAAAAGGTACTCACATCCTCCGGTGTGAGTGCTCGAAGTTATTTCCTTTAGATTCTGCAATTTTGTCTTTTTGTTTCTTGTTTTCACTAGTTAGGCTTAATGGAAAACAATAACAAAATTAGAGAGCTTTATAATATTTATCTTGAGTTAGGACATGAAGTGTTTGAAGAGAAAATTAAAAAATCTATGGAAATTTATTTGCATGCTAATAGCAATATTATTACTATGAATTCTTTGGACACCATTATTGCTAATGCTATGGAAACGTCTAAGCTTGGGGAGGCTAGTTTTTATGAAAATGATGTTTTTAGTCCCCCAAGCACGAAGGAGAAAATTTACTTTGATGATACTATGCCTCCGATATATGACGTTTACAATGATGAGTATGATATTTTCAGTCCACCTATTATTGAGGAAAAAATTGATTATGATTACAATATGCCTCCTATATTTGATGTTTATGGTGATGAGAATAATAATGATAGCTATGTTGTTGAATTTGCTCCCACTACAATTAATAAGAATGAATATGTTTATGTGGAGAGTATTAATTCTTGTATGCATGTGGCTCATGATAAGAATGTTTTATGTGATAGTTATATTGTTAATTTTATTCATGATGCTACTAAAAGTTATTATGAGAGAGGTAAACAAGGTTTTATGCATCTCAATAATATTAAGTTTCCCCTCTTTATGTTGAAAGTCTTGAAGTTGCACTTGTTTTGCTTTCCTATGCTTGTTGCTTTGTGCTTTCATGACTTGTTTCTTTACAAAATTCCTATGCATAGAAAGTGGGTTAGACTTAAATGTGTTTTCAATTTTCTTCTTGATGCTCTCTTTTACATCAATTCATATTTCTTATGTGAGCATCTTCTCAAACTATCATGTCTAACTTAAAGGCGATAAAGAAAAGTACTTATTGGGAGATAACCCAAAAGTTTTAGATGAGTCTTGGAAGTTATTACCTCTGTAATAACCGCTCCTTATCCTTTTTATTTTCTTTTTGTGCCAAGAGTAACTTCTAATGAGAGAGAAGTAATGCTTGGGAAAGTTGCTGTCCCGAAATAGTTTTTTGTGCTTCGCTGTAAACATTCGTGTAAAATCTATGTATGTCGGTTTGAGCTGTAATTGTTTGTGCTTCTGCCCCAGGTTGTTACCTAACTTTCGTTAGTGCAACACTTTTCGATCTAAGCAATAGAAGGTCTTCGAACAAAATCGTCTTTACCTGCTGGTCTATTTTGACAGATTTCTGCCATTATTTGCATTTGCTCCTTGTTTGTTCCTTTTTGAGTTCTTTTGGGGAATTGAGCTTTTTGAGGGAAGTTCTACAGTAGCTTGTGTTCTAATGGAAGTTTTATTGGTGTTTGAACTGAACCTAAAGACTTATTATCTTGAGTGCAATAATGTTGCTAATAATGATTGTGTGAAGTTTTGTATGAAGGAAAAATTTCAGGTGTATGGAAGGAATGAGTAATGAGATGAAGGATGGACTAGAGCTCAAATATGGGGATGCCACGCGTGTCACCCCAAGAAATATCCAAGAAGTACAAGCGTCAAAGCTTGGGGATGCCCAAGGCATCCCCTTCTTCATCAATAAAAATTCCAGGTTTCTTCCAAACGCTTCATTTTTATTGTTTCATGCATAGTTGTGTTGTTCTTGGAGCGTCTTCTTTTTCGTTTTCGTTTGGTTTTTCGTTTGCTTGGTTTTCTTAGTTTGCTGAATAAATTGGTTGGACCCCCTCTTTCATGTCTTGGTTTTCAAATAGTTTGGTTTGGATTGGAAAAGAGTAGGAAAGCTCATGCTTAAGTGGTAAAGAGAGCTTGTTTCTGACTGTAGCCTATGCTTTGTCATGCCATGCTTGATATTGATTTGGCTTTATGCTCAGTATTCTTTGATGTAGCATGACATGTTATAAACAATTGATATTGCTTAATGTGCCTTTAAAGAATCATGCGTTGTTTTAGCATATTAAAGCATAGTATTGTGGTATTCTCCTTTGATGCTTTATTTGGGTTAACTTGGCACATGCTCACACCATGTTATAACTATCCCAAGTCATCATAGCCTTTATGATCCTTTAGTTTTCAACTTGTAGTATCACTTTATGCTTTGATTAATGATGATTTGTCGCTCTGCATGATTATGGCCATTATTGCTCTGTTAGTTGGTCGCTCCCAGTCTTTTGCTAGCCTCCATAACCAAGTATGAGTTCCACTCATGCATCCAACTCCTAAAACCAAGTTATTCAAAAGATTCCACCATACCTACCTATTATAATTTGCTATTCCAAGTATATTCATGTTTTTATCTACCTTCCGAATGAAACTTGTTATGAGAAAACTAGTGATTAAAGCTCTCATGAACTTGATGGCACTCTTCACTTTTCCTGCCCTTAATAAACTTGAACCATTGTGTCGTCTATGTTGTATATGCTTGCACTTATTTGTTGGGGATTAGCAGAACCATGTTGTCATGGGGAACACTTTCAACATTGCACTTGTACTTTGTACCTAGTTGATATCATGCTCTTTTGTCTATGGATGTCGTCGGTGCGAAATGAAAGGGGAGCTTGTAAGTCCATGGAGTTATGTATGTGTGTTAGAGAAACGTCTGGGCCGCTGGTCTAATCCATGCTGTCATGGTGGAAACATGTACCGTAACCATAATGAGCTGACTATGAAAGCATTCTTCTTATAAAAAATAGTCATATTAAGAAAAAAGAGAAAAAAAGACAAAAAGAGATATGAGAAAAGAGGAAAGAGAGAGAAAAGAACCATATTCCCATGGTAAATAAGAAGATTGTTGAGATGCTCGTTGTCTAGTTGCCTTGTCATTTTGATATGGGTATTCTTCCGTATCATCGGGCAAGGGGTACCCCGTTGGCGGTTCTCTATCATAGACATGTACTTACTATGACAAGAACTTACCAGTGACTAAACTTGAGTAGCAAGAGGAGCGGCCCTCGTATTCAAGGGACATGAGATAACCAACTTATACTTCATCAAGCATATACTCCATAGTTTGTTCACTTTAACCTTAATAACTTCAAGATGCTTATGATAGGGGCAATGAGAGCTGAAAGCTAATAAGTACCATAATTTTTGGAAGCTCTTTATGAAACTTAAATCCCTACTTCCTTCTATGAAGGCCTTTCTTTTACTTTTATGTAGTCTCCACCTTCTATATGCACCTACTTTGAGAGCATAGTGGCCATTCTTAGTAATATGTGCATTGTCCCAAGACTTGTTGATTGATGCATAGCTTTGATATTTCTTGTTTTAAACTATTTGTATCTAGTCACTCTTATGAACTTTGAAGGTGTCCTATGCATTTATGTTTGATAATCTATGAGGGACAAGCTGAATGCCACTATGCTATGTTTTCTTTATGTGAAAAAATCAAACGTCTTGCAAAGCATTGTTATTCATGAATCTTTTGTTTGTGCCTTTTCATGTTGCAACATAGTTGCTTTGTCTTATTGCTAGAACTTTGTCTTTCATGTTATGATTGAAGTACTATGATCCCAGCTATCAATGTTTTACAAATACTTTCATCAAGTTTATGATGGTGCATGACACCTCAAAAATTATTCTTTCTTTTTATCACTTACCTACTCGAGGACAAGCAGGAGTTAAGCTTGCGGATGTTGATACGTTGCTAACGTATCAATAATTTTTGATGTTCCATGCTTGGTTTTATCTACTTTCTTGTGTTTTCTTCCAACTTTGGAGTACTTTCTATACACTTTCTTGGTCTAACCTATTAACAAGAGCCACAGTGCCAGCTGCCTGTTTTCTGCTATTTTTGGTTCTAGGAAAGTAAGAAAATGAATATTCTCAGAATTGGACGGGACAAAAGCCAAAGTTGGTTTTTCACCAAGGGACACATGGAGCCAGAAGACGAGACGGAGAAGGGCCATGGGCTGGCGATACCATGTGGTGGCGCGGGCTAGAAAGAATACAGAGTTCCTCCCACACATACATAGTTGAGAATGTTCATGATGATAATCTTTATCCTAAATCTTTACAATAGTAGTAGTGTATCCTGTACTCCCTGATAACGCCTTTTCCCTATTGCAGTTCCAATCTTTCTACATACACGATACTTACTTTCTGTATTAAGTTATTTTGCTTTACTTTATTATTTCTCTTATACCAAAACCCCTTGTTACTTAGAACATTATCTAGCATTTCTATCATAATATTTATTTCAAGAGTTATTAGACTTCAGACTCCTGCTCCCTGTGGGATCGATATCTTTATTTCGAAACTAGCTACAAACGATATGTGCACTTGTAGTCATCAAGCTATTTTATGGCGCCGTTGCCAGGGAGCTAAGCGCTGTAGGTCTTTTAGTTTTTCCTTGTTTATTTTGGTCTTGCTAAATTTTGTTTTGAGTTACAGGTTTCCACCAACATGATGGAGTTTGAGCATATGACTAGTGCTAACCCACTCAACCACTTTGGGAAGACCTATGATATTTATAAAAGAGACAACTCTAATGTGAAGACAAGGGGGTTTAAAATAAATCCTCTATACATAAGAAGCAATTTACTGGAGATGAAGAAGATCCGAATCCATATGAGCATATTGCAAGTTTTAAAGATATATGTGGCACTTTTCTATTGATGAGATATACCGCTGATGAGGTAAGGGTTAAATTTTTAGTCAAACTTTGACAAGTACAACTCTCTCATGGTATAGATCTCTACCCCCTGAAGTCACTACTACTTGGGATAATCTAGCATGTGAATGTCTATCAAAATATTACCCATTATCAAAATCTTTTGGAATCAGGCGTCTTATAAAGACCTGGAAGAATCATTCTAATGAAGGAATAGTTAGAGCTTATAATAGATTTAAAGATTTACTATGACTATGTCCTCATCATGATTTACCTGAATGGTATTTACTACATATCTTTTATGGCGGTTTAATTGAACCTAATAAAATCGAACTAGACTCTTTCGCGGAAGGAGCCTTTATGAATCTTCATAGAGTTTCATGGAATTTTGGCCTAGGAAGTGAAGGAGGCATAGAAATAGAGCATGATTGTATTCATGACTATAATAAAAAAGTCCATGTTAAAGAATTATCTAAAGAACTTTATTTGGATTCAGATCTTGTGTTGCAAGTTGTTAAAGCTTTTACAGAACATATTAAAGCTCCAAAGGAGGGTCCAGTCAAGTATGATCCACCACCCGAACCAGAAAATAAAAGAGAAGATAAAGCAACACTTGCCTCCATAGAACCAATATACGAAGTGCCTTTCCCTAACACTGCACAAAAGCATATTTTTGAATATGAATAGGTCAGGGAAGTACATGAAAAGAAGGAAGATGAAAGCATGCCAAGAGTCATGGAATACCTGAAAGAAAACAAAGATGAAGAGGTAACCAAGGAAGCAATTCTGGCTATATACTCACACTTTAACATAGTTGAACTTGATGAAGAAACTTCCGTATTGGTTGAAGGTAAAATAAAGGTAAAAGATGTGGGTAAGCCTATTCTTCCCTGCATATTTAAAGAAACCTCTCATTACGGTTTATGTGATCTTGGCGCCGAGGTTAATGTTATATCTTATGATTTCTACTTAGAAATAAAAGAAGAAATAGAACCGACTACAATTGAAAATACTGATATAAAAATTATGTTAGCCAATAAAAACCTTAGAATTCCAATTGGAGTAGTTGACAATGCAATTGTCACAATTGGCAACAAAAACTTTCCTATCGATTTTGTAGTTGTTGATATGCCAGCTGACACTCTTTGCCCTTTTATATTTGGAAGAAACTTTTTGGGCAATATACATGCCTATGTTAACTTCAAGAAGGAGGTTGTGTCTCTTAGGCTTGGGGGAATGGAAAATAAATTCCATTTTTCCAAATTTAAAGACAGACCTCCACAAATATAACAAGAAGAGAGAACTATTGAGGAAATGGCGGCTCTTTTCTTTGGTAATCAAGAAGAAGAAATAAATGAAGATCCAAATTATGAAGAAATAGTTATGGAGAACAAGTCCCTAGGAGAACTAGAAGATGAATTCGATTCACTTCCCATTTTGGGACCTCCAACCGATGAGGCTTTTGAAGAGCCAGAAAAGAGAGGGGACGAGGAACTACCACCCCCAGAGTTGAAGACTCTACCTGATAATCTCAAATACAGGTTTCTAGATGATACACATAAATTTCATGTTATTATTAGTGCTAAACTTTGAGGAAAAGAAGAACAACAACTTATGGAGATACTTAAGGAGTATCTCCAAGCCTTTGGGTACTCAATGGATGACTTGAAGGGAATTATTCCCATGATAGCCGCCCATCGAATATTCATGGAACAAGGTGCTAAACCAGTTGCAGAATTTAATAGAAAATGAAAGCCTGAAATGAAAGAAGTGGTAAGAAAAGAAATTGTACGCCTACTGGAAGCATGTATAGTTTATCCTGTTAAAGAGAGTGATTGGGTAAGTCATGTTCATTGTGTCCCTAAGAAGGGCGGTTTTACTATTGTTCCTAATGAAAATAATGAATTGATACCTACTAAAACTATTAATGGGCACATGATGTGCATAGACTTCAAGAAATTAAATAAAGAGACTATGAAAGATCATTATCCATTTCTGTTCATAGATCAAACTTTAGAAAGGTTAGCAAACCATACTCATTTTTGTTACTTGGACGGATAGTCTGGTTTCTCTCAAATAGCTGTTCATCTGGATAACCAACTTAAAACAACTTTCATAAGTCCTTATAGTTTACATGCTTACAGACGTATGCCTTTTGTTCTATGTAATGCTCCAGCTACTTTTCAACGATGTATGACTGCTATTTTTGCGGATTTTATAGAACTTATAATGGACGTATTTATGGATGACTTTTCTGTCTATGGAACTTTATTTACTAGTTGCTTGGATAATCTCAAAAGAGTTTTGCAGCGTTGTGAAGAAACTAATCTTATTCTAAACTAGGATAAGTGCCACTTTATGGTCAAAGAAGGTATAGTCCTCGGACACAAGGTATCAGGTAAGGGAATTGAAGTTGATAGATCTAAGGTTGGAGCAATAGAGAGAATCTCGCAAGCTAGGGATATTAAAGGTATAAGAAGTTTTCTTGGTCATGTGGGTTTTTACAGAAGGTTCATTAGAAATTTCTTGGGAATATCTAAACCTTTGACTAACCTCTTTCAAAAGGGGATGATATTTAATTTTGAGGATAAGTCTCTTGAAGCCTTTGATAAACTTAAAAATGCTTTAACTCATGCTCCCACCATTAAACCACCTATCTGGGATACAACATTTGACTTAATATATGAAGCTAGCGATGATGTTGTAGGAGTAACTCTTGGACAACATATTGGTCGTAGATTTAATATTATACATCATGCTAGTAGAACTCTCAATGGTGCTCAAAAGAATTAGCCTAGGGAACAAAAGGAACTTTTTGTTGTATTTTTCTCTTGTGATAAATTTTGTTCTTATATAGTTGATGCAGAGGTGAGGGTTCACACGGATCATGATGGCTTAAAAGAACTCCTTGAACGGAGAGACCATAAGCCAAGGCTGATCCATTGGATTCTTTCACTTAAAGAATTTGAGTTACAGATTATGCAGAGGCAAGAAATAAAAATGTTAGATGTAGCGTCCATGTTTGCCCAGGAACACACCAATCTTATTGAGATGAACTTTAGTCCTGGTGATTTTCATTTACGGGAACTATTTGATGAACTAAAGTCAACTCCTCCAAAAGAGAAGGAGTCCTTGTCATGGGAGGAACTTTTCATCCCCGAATAAACAAATGGTAAGTTCAAGGTAAGTGTTCTTACCCAAATAAGTGATTTGTTTTCACATTTTTTACTTTTGAAAATACTGCCTTCAAATTCTTTGTGTTTTTCTAAAGTTTTAGAGGGGTTTTACCAACTATACGGGCAGATCTATACGACCGGAGAGGGAGCTCCCACCATATAGTTGGTCGTTAAACCCTCTGTATCATCTTTGTGAAATTGTTTTTGATATCTGAGCCTACATGGTCGCAACTATACGACCGGAGCAAAAATTCTACCTGTATAGTTGGTCGTTGAACTATCAGATAGTTTTGCTTTTTGGTGTCTGTATCTATACAGACGCAACTATACAAACGGAGCAAAAGTTCCGGCCGTATAGTTGGTCGTTAAACTCTTAGACACTTTTGATTTTCATGTTTGTATCTATACGATCGTAACTATACGATCGAAACCAAAAATTCCGGCCTTATAGTTGGTCGTTAAACTCTCGGACACATTTTCGTTTGATCTTTCATATATTATTCATCTAAAAATAAAAATAAAAAACCCGTTGTTGTCGTTTCCGAGTCGAGGTATTTGGAAATATCTGCCTAGAACAAACTATACGGCCGAACCTATATGGGCCGCGCCTGTATAGTTGGTCGTTACGCAGCAGGACACTTCCAAATTCGTGATTTATTTCTCTGTTTCGTTTGGATTCTTTTCTTGGGCGACAATTTGGTGTTTCTCGAGAGTTTTACCGACCTCTGAGCCCCCTTATATACTGCCATTGTATCTCTCTCTAATCTCAATCTACAGAAACCTATCTACCTATTATTTACATGTGAGGGATCTCAACCAAGGGATAGAAGTCAAGAAGAAAAGCTCCCATGGAGATCGAGAGCAATAGCGAGCAAGGCAAGGAGATCAAGACCATCCCAATAGACTTCCTCGAAGCTGACCATGGGTGTCAGCAAAGGGATTTGAAGGCCTTGGAGCTGAAGATTGAAGAGTTGGACAAGGATAAGCAAGGGACGCCAAAACACCTTTTGATTACTGCGACTTTATCTTGATAAACTTGATGAAGATATCAAGCAGACAACCGAAGCGGGGTATTGTATGAGTCTTAAGGTGCTACAAACACTTCAGGATAACAATGAGTTCATTAAAGAACAAGTGAAAGTGCTGGAGAGGAACAATTTTTCTACAAGCTGCGTATTAAGGAATTAGAAGCTTTCAATCAATCCCTCCGCCTCAGGCTGGCCCGTGAGGAGAAGATACCACGTACCCTGGAGCCACAGTAATCTACAACAATCACGGTATCAAATAATTGCAAGGGATTATTTGATCGCACCTGGCTTGGTTCCAATCTTGGGGAGATCTTTAAGACCTTGTAATCGATCCTGTAAGTTTCTATTATTATTTTTGCATTAGTTGAAACTAGAAATAAAGTTTGCATTATTAGAATTCCCTTCAGGAATAGTCGATCCCGTTAATGAAATTCAGAGTTTGTTATTATATATGGAGCAATATTGAGTTTGTATTTTCTTTAATGATATATGAATGTCTTGAGTATGATTTTACTTGTACTTGACGATAGCAATAGAAGTCTTCCACACCATTGGTATTAATGTAACACATAAAGATAATTTGATCAATATGTTGTAAGTCTATGGTTTGATTCACAAAGAGAAATTATCTATACAATTAAGTTGAAAAATAAACCTTGAACAAAGGAAAATGAAAGTGCTATTAGAATAGAGTGAGAACAAGTTGAGGTAGAATCTCCAAGTCATAAGAATGCTTCATATACAGTTGGAATTTGTTAATTGAGATCGTTGAACTTTGAATTCCTACATAAGGTGGAATATATGGCTAGCTCCTTTCCACAACACTTAAAACAAAAGTGTGAGCATATATGCAAAAGAAAAGAAAAAGAAAGCGGTTAAAGAGCGAATGTGCAAAGAGCAAATAGGCATATACCACTATAATGTAGTATGACTAAGAGACACTTTTGAGATTTTGAATCCCAAGTGAATATGTGGATCCTAAAGCACTTGGGACTACCTCGTTAACTCATTCGGTTGAACCAGATACTTTTACATTATGTTGAGATTCATCTTTTATGAATTGTTGATAACTAAGGTGTGGAAGCCTGCTAATACTATTCAGATGGTTCAGGTAAGGTACTATTCACGAACTTATTTCTATGTATCGTATATGATAAACACATGATGCAATTGCCTCATTTATTTTAATCGACTCAGCTTCATGAATGTGAGGATCACATCCATTAAGCTAAAACTTGCTCGGGACAAGCAAGAGTCTAAGCTTGGGGGAGTTGATGAGTGCATATTTGCATCATGTTTTACATTATTATTTTTCATTGTAGACGTTGGATCTTGGTATTTTATGGCGCTCGCGCGCACATTTTATGTCTATTTTCTCCAGGATCAGGACAGATGATGGATCCAATGGATACAATTCTTGGAGCAGTTGTACTGTGGAGAAAAGGAGTCAAAAACAACGTAAACCACTTATTTGGGAAATATTAATAATACCATAAGAAAACCAGAAGCGCACAAGGGAGACAGAGAGTCCAAAGACCAACTATACGACCGGAGCAATTTTTCCGGCCATATAGCTCCGGCCGTATAGTTGGCACCGCCTTCGCCTCGTCAAATAGTTTCACCCCGTGGAATTGGTTTGGAGGGACGACATACAGAACACCTAGAAATCGCAGAAACCTCACCTCTAGAAGACATCTGGAGGGGGAACTCATCCACAAGGGATCCATCTTCGCCCTACGCAGATCCAGGAGGCTAAGGCATCGATCTTCATCTCCACCGTTGCATCTACCGAAATAACTAATTTCTATACTCTTTGTGGATTTATACAAGTACTATTCATCTATGATTGTTTTCATTACCATTGCCATGATGTTGATTGCCTCCATGTCTGAGTAGATCATTAGTTCCTAGGGAGATGGAGAAACCCTAGTATGAGATTGAAATAAGATAAAGTCTATTATGATATTCATCGATGTGACCATGTGTTAGATTTTCTACATCTGGATGTTGAGAGAAGTCGACCTCTCAATATTTGCCTCTTGTGATGGAGGAAACTACTTGTTGGTAGATGGAGGCATGCTAGCACTTACAGTGACTATAAAGTTGTTAGCACCCCTTACGTATCCACTTGGGAAACCGAGGAAACTCATAGAACACTATCCATGCCATGTGGTACGTCCTACTAGATTACGTCCCTCAATAGCGCAGCAATTCGATTGATGTCGATTGCTGACTGTTGTGGTTATGAGGATGATGTGAGCAACGGTAGCTGTCTATCCGTCCAAATACGGAGTTCCTCCTACACATACATAGTTGAGAATGTTCATGATGATAACGCGTTTTCCCTATTGCAGTTCCAATATTTCTACATACACGATACTAGTAGTGTATCAGCAACTCCCTGAGAACGCATTTTCCCTATTGCAGTTCCAACCTTTCTACATACATGATACTTACTTTCTGTATGAAGTTATTTTTCTTTACTTTATTATTGCTCTTATACCAAAACCGAAAAACACCTTTTTACACAATACTCGCATTTTACCTTGTTACTTAGAACTTTATCTAGCATTTCTATTGTAATATTTATTTCAAGAGTTATTAGATTTCAAACTCCTGCTCCCCGTGGGATCGATATCTTTATTTCAAAACCAGCTACAAACTATCCGTGCACTTGCAGTCATCATGGTACTAATTGAAATTAAGTTGAAAGGTTAAATTATGTTAAGAGTAAGTAAATCTAATAATATTAGACAAAACCATTGCCTGTAAAGCAAATAGATTTGATGTTTGTGAATTTCTCATGAGCGTAAAGATATAGTACTAGCTGATAAAAATAACAACAAAAATGATAACATGTGAAATTGTGGATTTCCAAATTATACCCACTTCTTAGAGAGGTCACTGGCCACCTGGGTACTGTGTTGGTGCTTCCTCGTCGTGTAGACGATGTCCACTTTTGGTGCGAGCATCAGCAATATAGTAGCTTCTACAACAGCCTCAGCCTCCGTAGCAGCACCTTCGATCTGCATAAATAGCAACAAAGGTCAATAGTTCAATACGGTACATAGTAGTCATATACTAAATGTATGAGACAGTTAGACAGATCCATATCTTGATTGACATAAATACAATGCCATAATTAATAAAGTCACACATATGTTTCTGAACATCTAATAAGCTTGCATGACACTAAGCGGATAATAATTAAATCAGACTTCACCATGGTAATAAGTGGATTAAGAAAAAATACCTTTATCTTTAAGTTGGGCCCTCCCAGCTAGTCAGTGGCCTTGTGCTTGTTTGGTGAGTAGTCGTACTGGCCAGTTCCTGCGCCATGTGGGGGTACCATCCTATTTGTTGCACCTAGAGCACCACACATTCGCATGTATGTACCACCATGCTACATTAAAGAGATGGTGTCACAGAGGCTTCCACAAAAACATGATGCAGACATAGACAACTTTTAGCACGGAGATACATCTAGGTTGCAGCCAACCACTTTCAGCATTGGAAAGAATGGAAGAACACAACAAATATATGACTACATTACCTTTTTGGCAACGTTTAAGGGAACTGCCGGTACCATCCCTGTCTGTAGTGGCCGGGAACGCCACTGACCCATAGTTGTCCATACAGAATCTGTCGCAAAATCCATTGCACATTATGAGTAGAAACTAAAGGTTACAGTAGTGAAGAACACTGAAATCGAACACGACCAATTGACCCAATCAGAAAAACGGTAACCATGCCCGATCCCAAATCCATACGAAATCAGTAGCCCCTCCCTAAACACCCACCCCCACCCAAATAACCTAATCGATCAGATAAGAGGGAACATATCCTGATTAGGTGATTTCGTGGTGAGCAATAAGCAAGAACTCCACAATCAAATCATACCAAATACTACTACTAATACTACCCCAATGGCTCAATCAGAAGAAAATTAAACATAGTCGGATTTCGAGGTGAGAAAATGTACCCACCTATTTCAGCAAGAACTCCCCAACTAGAGGTTGCACTAGTTCCAAGAGTTGCTTGTTGGATGGGAGATAGCTAGTGGTGGTTTATTGTCTTGTCGTTTAAAAGGCATGGGAATCAGATGTAGTAGTACTAGTAGTAGCAGGCCTAGGCAATCCACTTTTTCTACAATAATATTTTTAAGTGGTGGTGGCGGGAACATTTTGCTGGACGATTTCCGAATTTTTGATCCCAGCTGTCATGTGGTGGCTTACATCTGTTTCAGGGTATAATTTAAAGCGGTACCCACGTCAAGGGGGAGAGTTAAATCGGGTCCCACATTAAGGGGGTGAGATAAAGAATTGACCGAGCCAACATCCTCCTTCCCTTGGTACTACTAGTTCTCCTGGGTTCCTCTCCTAGGACCGAGAAAATCGCCCCTCTTCGAATCAAATCGATCCCAACTTATATATCCTCTTACTAATTCAGCTCATGGAACATTGCATAGGGCACCAGCGCTGGGGCCTCAAAAACCATTTGGGAACCGATAAAAGCATAAGCTCGGATTTCAGACTAGAAACACACACAAACACACATATATATACTAATATACGGAATATATTCCAATTAAAGTTCTACTAACAAAGGCCAAGAAATCATAAGGTAGCTCCATATTACAGAACTATGACAATAGCGAACTAATCATTGGATATCTCTACACCCCAAGAGTTTTGTAGCTCAGCTGGTGGTCATGATACTACCCAGATGGCACCAAAAGTACACCCCTGATGATCAGCAGGCCTACATCAACTCCATCCAGAAGCTGTGTACCCGATCCACAGCCTCAAGTGCATGTTCATCAATGAACTGGTCATCATCATTACCATCAAAGTCCTCATCAGCAATATACTTTTGCGATTAGTACATTAACACACATTTATAGCAAAACATCAAAGACACACAACCTGCACATTTGTCATTCTACAAATATACCTAGTCCTCTAGCATAGTAAAAGTACCAGAAAAGAAACCAGTTTCATGCATCTTACACTTTTTATATCCTTCCCTTTCTCTAAGGTTATCTAGATGCTTAGGAATTTCCTATGTCAATTTATCTAGATGATCAACATCTGCTTCCCCTACCTGATCTTGATGATGAAGATGTGCTACCCTCGTTTCATATGGAGGATCATATAGTTCATGATAGCTGTGAGATTCGACACATTTTTATGGCTTTTATTGATGGTTTTCTACCAGATTTGATCGTTTTCTAGCTTTACCTAACGCTAATACTTTGGTAGCGAATAAAACTTGGTTTTTAATGTGTGTTTCAGGTTCTGAATGTCAACAGAAGAATTTAACTAGATAAACACAATATTCCGGAGAAAACAAGCAAGTCTCTCTTTGGAAGCATCGAGGGGAGCTTACATAAGCTTTAACGAGCAACTATACAGCGGGAATATTTTTCTGGCCGTATAGTTCCCGCCGTATGGTTGCCGCTGCCTCTGTCCTGTCAAAAGGGACAACTTTCGTGAAGGGACCACGGACGAAAACAGAACACAGCAGCCGCCATACCATCCGGAAGGGAGAAAGAAGAGATTCAGAGAAGAAGGGGAATACGTTCTTCATCTCGCTCCATGATCTTCGACCTCCTAGCCAATACACACCCATAGCCACTACTTGTACTTGAGAGAGAGAGAGGGATCTTCACCTTGTAAAACTAGGGTTTGAGATTGTTTCTTTCCATATTGAATTGTGTTGGATATTGTTCTATTATTATTGTGGATCTCCATGGTAATATAAATACAAATTCCCTCTATTTAATTATATTGATGATACGTTCTTCTCTCATGTGTGAGTAATTTCCTTGGGTGTGGGAGATGTAGGGGATTGGTGAGATGTGATGAGCCTTCATATATTTTCCATGAGTTTGTGATTTATTCTAATTAATATATTATGTGTGCTTGACTATCTATGGGATGCTTAATGCTTGTTGTCCAATTAAGGGCCCAGACAACATGATGTTTTGTTCTACATAGATAAGATCTTGTGTGCTAGCGGACCAGCGACCCCCGGGTGACACGGGATATCAATGGAAAACTAGTAGACTCAAGGATAATGAGGAACCACTGTGCTTGCATTAGTCCGATCTAAGGAGCTTAATTGCTAAGCGACCAGAAGGGTCTTAATCGTCTAGTGTCTGACCATGGTTTTGGTAACAGGCTAGTATGATTATTGAAGTTGGATGAAATCTACCAAGAGGAGTTCCGGCTAATTATGGGTTGCTCGCCTACACATATATTTATAAGATTATAATTGTTACATTTATCATTCGTCCACCTTGCACAGTCACTATCACCATGAATTGAATCTCCCCGTGCATTCTTTTGCCATCTGCAGGAAATAACAAACAATCCAGTCGTTCTTTACTTTTATGCTTTATATTTCTGAATTTTACATTTTAGTTCTATTTAAATACATCTCATTTAATCAAGACCCCATTCTTATTTCAACACTTGTACTCAATTCACTCAAAGACCTGTGATAACTTCGGGCGTGACAAAGACTTCGCCCATAAACACTTACGTTTGGGATCCTTGTGGGATCAATATCTATACTGCGAAACTAGCTACAAACGATATGTGCACTTGCAGACATCAAGATATTTTCTGGCGCCATTGCTGGGGAGCTAAGCGCTAAGTGTTTGTCTTTTGACATTTCAGGTGTTTCTACTACAAAATGTTCTCCCTAGGATACAAAGGTCCACACGCTCTGGTACTACCTATCTACCGGATTATATTGAGTGTGTGCCTTCTCAAAGTCGCGAAGAAATTATTGAAAAACTTTTAAGATCAAATAAAGGTGAAGTTGAAAACCTGAGTGATATTATGGAAATCATGTCTATTTAGAGGACAACTCCTATGAAACCTAAGAAAACTCTCAGAAAATATAGTGCTCCAAGTTCTGAATTTCTTAAACAACCAATAGAATTCCCTAATCCCGGAGCTAGAGAATAACGATTTGATGGTGGAGTTATTACAATTTTGCAAGAAAAAGATTTTAGTGGAAGGGAAGATGAACACCCAGTAAGACATATTAGAGTGTACAACGATGTGATAAGATCGCTTGGACCAAATGGTTTGCCAAGAGACTTCTCTCGTCTAAAATTATTTCAATGGTCTCTTAAAGGTAAATCTCTAGACTGGTTATATTCTCTCCCTTGCCATTACATTAAATGTTGGGAAAACTGCATTATTAAATTCATAAACAGGTTTAATCCTTTTAAAAAGGTAACTGAACTAAGAAAGAATATAGGCAGCTTTAGTCAGAACGCAGAAGAAAACTAGCCACAAGCTTGGGAAAGATTCTTTCGAATGATCAATAGTATTGCTAATCATGGCTATTCTGAAATAACTATTTGCCATTTATTTTACCACGGTCTTAATACTCAATGTAGAGAATTGCTTGACTTCTCAGAAGGAGGATCTATAAATACTTTAACTATTAAAGAATGTTTGGAATTGATGTCTACTAGGGCTAAGAATGATTCCTTGTATAATCCCGATTTTGGCACTAAGCTGGAAAAAGGGATACTTCGGATAACTCCTGATCTTATGCCTGAACTACGTAAAACAATGAAGGAAAAAGGTTTACCTTCCGAACTTGTTAAGGAAAACAAAGTATATTTGTTACAAGTTTTAACTGAAGAAGATGAGAGTAGAAAAGTTTTTCAAGGATTAAAACGTCGACAAGTGAAATCTCATAATAACTTGCATAAGCACTTTCAAAAACACAAAAATATTTTGGCGGAACTCACAGAAAATTATGATGATATTGGGCAAGAAATAAAATTAATTCACAAGTATCTTAGTATGATTGAAACCCAGTGTGAAAAAATAGCATCTGGCTATCAATTTTTTCTTCGTAATGATAAAGATATTCATGTTTCTATTAATGTTGTCACGAGAAGAGGTGCAGTTGTTATAGGACCCTTAGGACTGCCGGAATATGAAGCAGAAAAAGAGTGAAAGGAAAAAGCCTTGCTCGAAGCAAGACAAGAAGATGATACATTGGTGGAACCTCAAGATGAAACTGAAACACAAGATCAAACCAAGGAGGACCAAAATGATGCACATGATGACCATTATGACTCTGATGTAGAGAAGGTTGATCCAAGAGAAGAAAGGAAGACGAAGTTGTTGTAGTAGAAAAGAAGAAAAGCAATCAACAACAACAAAAGAAACCAACAAAAGAGCCTGAACCCCCACAAAAGGTAAAAGACAAGAATAAGTCAGATGATAAAAAGCTTCCTTACCCAGATCGAAAAAATAAAGCACCGGATCAGGTAATTTATAATTATTTTTCCAAGGCACTTAATGACCTTCGTCTGGAAATTCAGTTTGCAGATGCAATTAAAGTTCCTACCTATTCTAAGTTCCTCCATGATATTCTTAGTAGAAAGATAGAAATAACTGAAACTATTGCCATGGTAACTACTTATCCTGCTAATGGGTAGCTTTTGTCTAAGTATGAAGATCCCGGAATACCAACTATTTCATGCTAAATAGGTAAAAATGATATTCACAATGCCTTGTGTGATCTAGGAGAAGGAGTTAGGGTAATTCCTTACTCTCTCTATAAAAGTTTAGGACTAGGGGAGTATTCTCCTACTACTATCACTTTATAGATGGCTAAGAAGTCCACTAAATAACCCATTGTTATGATCGAGGATGTTCTACTTAGAATAGATTAGCATGTTTTTCCCACTAATTGTATTATTCTTGAGATGCTTGAAGATGAAAAATTATCCATAATACTTGGAAGACCTTTCCTTAGTATTGCAGGGGCATCAGTTGATTGTGCGAAAGGAAAGATAATCTTCAATGTTTATGCTGAAATCATCCGGTATTTTCCAAAGAAGTTAGAAGCAGGAGAAAGATATATTCCACCGACAAAAACAGTCCATGTGGTAAGTACCTTTGATAAGGGGCAACCTAAGGTAAGAATTTGAGAATAGATAAGAGGATGAGTTACTGAACCATTCTTAATAAAATTCTTAATGGGAGTCCACCCATATTTTCAATAAAATAAAATAGTGAATAAAATGTTCATCGCATTCCCACCACTTTTTCATAGATATTCTTGCGGAAGCGTGCCCGTGAAGATGCATCTGTCAAAAAGTAGTAGAAACATCGACTGAATGAATATACAATAAGAATAAAAATAAAGGTTTGAGTATTTCATCTAAATAAGCTAGAATTTTGCTTTTAATACACCAATGTTGGTCGACAGCTTCTACTATCAATTTTCTGTCAATAATAAGGTATTTCGCTAAGTTTTGGGATAAGAAGGTATTATCAAAGAAATAGATTTTTTTTGATAACTACTGATGGTTTAACTATATGGCTGGAAATAAAATTCTGGCCGTATAGTTCTGGTCGTACAGATATCTTTGCCATCAACAAATATTCTTCGAAGACACAGAGAGTTTAATGAACAACTATCCGACGGGAATAAAAATTTCGGCCGTATAGTTCCGGTCATATAGATATCGATGCGTTCATACAAAATTTTCTGAAAAGTACTGAGAGTTTAACGATCAACTATACGGCGGGAATAAAAATTCCGGCCGTATAGTTCTGGTCATATAGATATCGATGCCTCACTTATAAATTAACCCCGAAGGTACTAAGAGTTTAACGACCAACTATATGGAGGGAATGAAAATTCTGGTCGTATAGTTCTGGTCGTATAGATATCGATGATAGTTTTAGAAAATTACCTCGAGGCACACACGTTAAGGAACAACTATACGGCAGGATCATTGCGATCCGGCCATATAGTTGCGACCGTATAGCTGTTTTCTTCATAAAGAAACCCTAGTTGGCAGCACCGCCGCAACTATATGGGCCGAACAACATCACCCGCCCGTATAGTTCCGGCCGTATAGTTTGGTGCGACCACAAAATCACATCGGGGCGGCTAGGTCTTTCACCCTTCCTTATTATTTCTCTCACATTCTCTCTCCAAACCACTCAAAATCCAACTAGAACTCTTGATTCTTTGCGGATTTTGTTCGTTTGAGTGGGGGAATCAATAGATCGGAATTTTTCTCTCCCTATCCATGCTTTATTTTCAGATTTCCATGGTTGAAACTCTTACATTGATCTAGTGGATGAACTCAAGATTATTTTGTTTTTCCTATTAATTTTTCATGTTAGGATTAAATTTTTCCACGTAGGATCGTTCATATCATGTAGAAACTATAGGCCTAAGGTTTTATGGTGACATTTTTCAGTGCGTCACGATGAAAAAAATTGGTAACCTCTTTTCTTCGATCAAGCACTGACGAGGTGAGGGCTCGAGCTCGGGGCCCCGAGCCGATCACAACCCCAAGTTGGTCGTGGTTTCATTGAGGAGGATGCCGCCCACACGTTGGGCCGACCACAGCTTTCTCACCGCGGCAGGGTTGAAGGCGGACTTCAACCTCATGTGCAACAAGGCAGGGTTGACGATACTTGGCTTCGCAAGCCACGACACATACACAGAGCTTACCCATGATTTCCTTGCCTCCTTCTACGACGATCACAGGGAGAAAGGTAATGCGTGCATGGTAAGCTTCACCATTAACCGACAACACTATGAAATAAATTTTGAACAATTTTGCAATGCTTTTGGCTTCCCCCATGTTGGGTGCCAACTATTACCAACCTCTATGGCATCACAAGCGGAGAAACTTGGGAGGTCATTTCTGTTAATGGTGGCACCAACTTCTATCAGAAGAAGATGTCCACCATTCAGAACCCAACCATCCATTACTACGCCTTGTTCCTCTCCAACAAACTACTGGGGAGGAGGTGACACATGTTCCATGGCCAATGTGGACATGAGAATGATCACCAAGGCTCTCTTTCACACCGCGCCGCAAAGCCCCAATCCTGCAGCTCTACTCATCCAGCACTTTCGCCACCAAAGCAACAAGACTAAAGGTGATATTCGCATTGGTGGATTGGTAACCCACCTTGCCCATGCATTAAATATTGTATTACCTATTATGCAATCTGTTTATGGTTCCAAGCTTATGGACGTCAAGTGTTTAACTGCGTGTGGCTTCCTTTGTATTTACCAAGCTAACCGGAGGATCCGAGCATATCAGTTAAGTTATCTTGATGATGCACAGGGTGAGAAGGTTCCGTTACCCTGTCCCCAAGCCTTCTTGATTGTGGAGAAGGACACTTGGATCCTCACCATGGACCAAGTGATGCGGAACATGGCTGAACTTCATCCTAAAGAGGAGGAAGATGAAGAAGGGGGAAGCAGGATGAGGATGAGCAGGAGCATGAGGACAAGCAGGGGCATGACCCTGCTTGGGAGCGACAGCATCAGTAGTAGCAAGGGGGAGCTTGGGACCCGTGGCCTAACCAGCCACAACAGGGGTACAGCTACTTCCCCTATCAGGAATTTCAACAACTAAACCAGCGTGTTGTGGAGATCGACCACACTCTTCAAGGACTGAATGAATATGTGACTACTTTGACTCACAACTTCACTCACTTCATGACCCACTTCCCCGACTACTACTAGTAGTATTCGCACCAGCCGCCAAATGATGGCAACAACTGAGCCTGGCAACAGCCTAAGCTTGGGGGAGGTTTGAAAACCTCCAAACTTTGCATTCATGTTTTTGTTCCTTCTTTTGATTTATTTTATTTCTTCAAGTTGCATGTTTATTTTCAGTTTTGTATTTCTAAACCAAAAGTAAAAAATTTAGTTGTAACTTTATTCGCAAGTACAGTTCTTTGTTTTTCTCGGAAGATTGCTCAATTTCAGGTGGCTTGGCAATATGGAAATATAGACGGGGTTCGACTCAAATACGAGAACGAAGCAAGCAAGAAGAGGTATCACATTCCTTTCGTCACTCTCTTTGCAACCTTAAATTGATCCTACAATTATTTACTCGCTTGCACTAGAGTCACTCCACACTTAGCTTGTTATCCTACAAATTATGTTCCTTTGCTAGTGTCTCCTTTCTAGCTTTGAACCAATGAGAATTGAACTTGGTTAAAAATACTTCCTACATTTTTACAACAAGAAAAAGGAATCTAAAAGATGACTTAGTCCATGCTTAGCTCAAAGAATTTGATTTTAGAACTACTCCATCCCATTTGAGCTTAGTCTAAAAACACTCGATAGTACCCTTGATTGAAATTGTCTGATAAAATGGATGCTTCAAAGTAGAAGAAATTATGCCACTACTTTTTCTATTAATTACTGTAAGATATTTCTTTACGCGTGTCATTACAATTCTGTCATGCTCCATGGGGAACTATTAACTCCGCTGGCCAATGAAAGATCTAAATGTGGGAAACCACTTGATTTCAGCTATTGAGATATGTGAACATCTGTAGCAGCAATGATATGACGTGTAAAAAAATTATTCTCCTCATGGTTTCACATTCCAAGTGAAGTTTTAGTACTCCTCTAACCCATTATTTCTCAACATTATTTATTAGCATGCTCACGAGTGCACAACACAACCCCAATTAACTTATTAAAAATAGTGGCATGATTTCTCCATGAAAGAGCTGATGTTTTTGGAAGACATAGGAAAGAAAAAGGTGCTTTGAGAGTCTTGTAATTTTGACATGGGAGTAGATGAGTTGTTCTTAAATTAAATTTTTGGTGCCAACTTGAGTAAATTCAATTGATTAAACAAACAAGAACAAGAAGTTTTCATCTCTCGATGAAGAGAGACACAAAAAGGATGTGCCTCACTTTCCTAGCTAAACTTTTGACACTTGCTTGGGAATATGATTTATTTGCTAACAAGATATACGTGGTTAGGAAGTGGACTCAATTCAATCTTGTGAATACTTGTATGATCATATTTAAGATTGCAAGGATTGTGAATTAAATAATTTTATGCCAATTCAAACTTGCAAGCTCTTATATTTTCAGTCTCGAATCTCCGCTATTCTTCCTTATTTCCTTGTCACTCAAGGTTGAGCAACATCTAAGCTTGGGGGAGTTGATAGTTGTTAGATTTGACACATTTTTGATGGCTTTTATTGATGATTTTCTCCCGGATTTGATCGTTCTATAGCTTTACCTAACGCTAATACTTTGGTAGCAAAGAAAACTTGGTTTTTAATGTGTGTTTCAGGTTCTGAATGTCAACAGAAGGTTGTAACTAGAGAAACACAATATTATGGAGAAAACAAACAAGTCTCTCTTTGGAAGCACTCCAGGGGAGCTTACAGAAGTTTAACGAGAAACTATACAGCGGGAATATTTTTCCGGCCATATAGTTCCCGCCATATAGTTGTCGTCGCCTCTGTCTTGTCAAAAGGGACAACTTCCATGAAGGGACCACTCACGAAAACACAACACAGCGGCCGACATACCATCATAAGGGAGAAAGAAGAGATTCGGAGAAGAAGAGGAAGATGTTCTTCATCTCTCTCCACGATCTTCGAGCTCCTAGCTAATACACCCCCATAGCCACTACTTGTACTTGAGAGAGGGATCCTCACCTTGCAAGACTACGGTTGAGATTGTTTCTTCCCATCTTGAATTGTGTTGGATATTTTTTCTATTCTTATTGTGGATCTCCACGGTAATACAAAGACAAATTCCCTCTACTAAATTATATTGATGATTTGTTCTCTCATGTGTGAGTAACTTACTTGGGCGTGGGAGATGTAGGGGATTGGTGAGATGTGATGTGCCTTCATATATTTTCCATTAGTTTGTGATTGATTCTAATTACTATATTATTTGTGCTTCACTATCTGTGGGATGACTAATTCTTGTTGCTCAATTAAGGGCCCACACAACATGATGCTTTGTTCTACATAGATAAGATCTTGTTTGCTAGCGAACCGGTTACCCCCGGGTGACACGGGGATATCAATGGAAAAATAGTAGCCTCGAGGGTAACGAGGAACCACTGTGCTTATTGAATTAGTCCGATCCAAGGAGCTTAATCGCTAAGCGACCTGAAGGGTCTGAATCGTCTAGTGTCTAACCATGGTTTTGGTATAGGCTAGTAGGATTATTGAAGTTGGGATGAAATCTAGCAAGAGGAGTTCCTGCTAATTACGGGTTGATCGCCTACACATATATTTATAAGATTATAATTGTTACATTTATCATTCGTCCACCTGGCAGAGTCACTATCACCATGAACTGAATCTCCCTGCTCCTTATTTTGCCATCTGCAGGAAACAACAAACAATCAAGTCATTCTTTACTTTTATGCTTTATATTTCTGAAGTTTACATTTTAGTTTTATTTAAATACATCTCATTTAATCAAGACCCCATTCTTATTTCAACACTTGTAGTCAAGTCACCTGTGACAACTTCGGGTGCGATAGAGACTTCACCCATAAACACTTACCTTTGGGCTCCCTCTGGGATCGATATCAATACTTTGAAACTAGCTACAAACGATTTGTGCACCATGAAATACCCATCTAACATATGTGCTTAGCATGCCAAATATAAAAATATGGTCTCCCACTATACTTTGAGGTAACACCCTATGATTAACACACAACTGGTAGGGGAAATGTACTTTTGAGTTGTCACAATGATCTCTAACAAACTCCATAAATCGTAGAACACCAATGATATATTTAGCGTTGCCTAATGGAGCAACCAGTATCAAAAATTTGTCCATCTATTTAATTATGACATACACGATTGGTTATTATTAAAAGATAAGAAGGAAACATATAGACGGAGTACAAAAACTATATATGCGTATGCATTTCAGCAAACATATTGACAACAAAAATTGTCGAAGGTATTTAAGAACACATATCGGGCGCAGAATATACTATGACCATGTAGATTGAGGACAAATTAAACTACATCTTTGAGAAGGCAGATCGTGTGAAAGGGCAATAAAATGCCAACCATGTCGAGCTGGAGATAGAAGGACTACCGTGGGATCGATGTGCCCACTGGTCCATCTCAAGAAAACCGATGGGTAGGTAAAGCTTCTTCGCGCATGGTTGTGATGAGGAGCGGCCGTGTGCATGTCTGTTTTTTGGGCAAGGGGTGAGGGTCTAGGTGACGGAGTGTGTAAGTTATTACACAGTGCCAAGGTGTGGGGAGAGATAACTTTGGAAATTCTGACCAACCCTTCTTTGGACACTACCATATACGTGGCCCATCTGCTAGTCACCATAGATCAAAAATGATCCAAAATTTGTCAAAAACAAATTTATGTTTTACCATGGAAACTAATGCACATAGCATTGCACTTTGCGAACAAATGGTTTTATTTAAAAATATATTTAATTTGTCCCTATTTTTTTCGAAAAGGGTCTAAATTGGGAAATTCGAAAATAAACTTAAAATTTGGAACCAGACATATTGGGTGATTTTCCAAGATGCACCGATATACAAAATTTGGACACGTCATCGTAAACTATGTCCATGACATTGGTCACCTTTTTTTGACGATGGTCATCTTTTGAAAAGCCTTGAATTATTCGACAATTTCAGTAAATGCCTAAAACTCATTTAAATGTCGATGTAATAGGGCATATGAGTTGCCCCACATCGGAGTAGCATATGTTAGAAGCTTGGACCTCAAAATTTTTGTACGGTGCCCAAACATCTCACACATCCATTCAAATATCCCGTCCATCCATCTATACATACTTCATCTTTTTTGGAATGCAAAATTCCTCTTCTATCCCTGCTTCGAAAAAGAGAACCCAAAGAACCTGAGGAGCACCCGAAACCCTAGAGGGATATAGGCATAATGTAGCTAAACCCTGAACCCTAAATTCTAAACCCTAAACAACCCATAAAACTTAAATCGTAAAACCCTAAAAACCTAAACCCTCAACCCATAAACCCTAACCAAGTAGGTACCACACACTTATAGATTAAAATTTGAGATACTTTCATGAAATTGCGAGAATGCCATTAAATTCCACGAATATAAGCATAAAGCTTGAGCATAATTAAAAATTCCCTAAACCCCAAGCCCTCAATACTTAAACGACTTTGACAACGGAGGTATCATGCACTTGTAGATCAAAATTTAACATATACTTTCATCAAATTGCACTAATGCCATTATATCTATGAATATAAGCATAAATGTAACACCCCAAAAATATTGAACAAGATTAGCAAGTTCAAATCACCCAAGTTTAGGGTTAACAAAAAACTTTTATTATTAATTTGAATACGAGTGTATGTGTGATTTGCATTAGTGTATGAATGACTGAAATTGCCATTTTTGATTGCTACAAATGATAAAAAATGGTTTAAAGATGATTACTACATCATCTAGGCCAATTACAAACCAGATCAAAAGAAAAGATGTTCAAATAATAACCATATGATCAAATGGTCAATTTGACCAAAGTTAACCACTAGACCACTTTGAGTGTTCATAGTAAAAGATTTCTAACAGAAACATTTCCAATTCTTTTCACCCCTTGCTAGACCAAGTAAGAGTGAATCCAAGCCCACTTTAAAAACACACAAAAACTATTTTCAAATCTATTAAAAGGACAATTCAAACTTGAATCAAGTATATGTACTAAGATCACCATTTTGTAAAAACCACTCAAATCAATTCACCTTAGAGACTACCAAGCATAAGATTAGATCACTCACCAAATTTCATTCAAAAATTTCAAACTTAAGTTCATGCGCCATTTAGTCGAACACATTGCAGACACAGATTAAACCACTGCCTAACTTCACGGTTTGGAGCAGTGATCACTCAACCATTTGCCCCCATTTCACTCCCCATGTCTCTCCTAGTGTCTAGCAGCACCAGACACGCACCCCCTCTTTGTCGTTGCGCCAGTGCACCGCCGCCCGAGGCTCGCCGCGCAAGCCAACGATGGACAACTCACAACATACCACGCCGCCCTATCCCACGATGTCCAGAAGATAGGCCACCGTCCACCGCCACCCCCCGTCGAACCCTCGACAGCAGGCAAGTCGTGGACCGCCAGAAAACCGTCGCGCCCATGTTCTCTGCGCCGTGCCGAGAGCGCGCCAGCGCGTCGTAGCCGACCAGCGTGCACACACTGTGCCTCGCCCTCTCCGCGCGTGCACACACTCGCCATGACCCTAGCTACCTCCCAGACTTGCCCGTTCGCCGCCACGCAACCCGCAGCCCCTGTGCACCATCTCGAATGCTGCCGCTTCCGCGCAGAGCATCGCCCGCGCCTGACCATTCTTGACCTCCCCGTGCCGTGCCATTAAGCCTGTGGCACCTCCAGGAAACACCGTGTCACCGACGAGCTTGTGCCCATGCTGCAATGTCCCTTTGCCGTTGTATAAATAGAGGCCGCCCCAGCCTCCATTATCCACACCACCTCACTCCCCACTCCTCACAGAACCTCCCACACCCTTCCCCGAAGCAAGGCGAGCACTAGCCCGCCGAAATTTAGCCGGAGTCCACCGCTGCAGTGAAGGAAGGGCGCCGTTGATTGGAGTCACCCCAAGAGCCGCCGTGACCACCGTTCGAACCGCCATCATCGACAACGTCTTTTGCCCCATTGCCAACCCTAGCTGGAGCACTCATGAGCCTCACACGACCCCACCGCCGCATTAGGTTTAATTCCTCGCCGGAGTTGTTCGCCGGATACGACGAACCATAGCCATAGATCTTAGTCTAATCGCACGGCCTAGATTGAGACGTATCGTTTCAGGTTAGATGAGCCACTGACTGGTGGGTCCCCCCTGTCAGCAG
This sequence comes from Avena eriantha, assembly GCA_910589775.1. Lineage (NCBI taxonomy): Eukaryota > Viridiplantae > Streptophyta > Magnoliopsida > Poales > Poaceae > Avena > Avena eriantha. Next base: position 364,600,771 of record OU342742.1, read on the forward strand.
CCCGCTGCGCCAGCGCAGTGCAGTTGGGCCGGCCAATTTACCTTCCCGCGCAGGCCTAGGAATTCAAATAGGATTTTTCTAATTTAGTTAAAACTAGTTTCTGTCAGTAGATTCAACAATCAATTCAAAGAGATTCACTGAACCAAATTTCATAATTCCAATTTTTTTGGAAAGTTATTCACATTATCTATCCAAGCCCGTTGGATTCAAACCATTTGAAATTAAAGATCACCTATACCAAAAATAACAAGACAGAGCCTTTTGCCACTTCAAACATTTTTAAAAAATCAACCCTAAATGCTTTTGAGTTGATTCCAACTCTCAAAGATCACATTTGACAAGATATATCTGAATATATAAAAATATTTAGGTTTACATGCAGTGATCTTGGACTAGTACTAAAATAATGCTTTGTAGGCATTTTTAGTCACTTTAATTGTATTAAATAATAATTTAAACTTTATAAAATGTGACCACCACATTAAATCACATTCCCAAGTATTAGAATATGTGGTGATGACATGTGTCAACATGATCCCATATTTTAATTGGAGAATATTAAATCTTAAGTATTTTTTAATGAGTAGAAATTACTTTTCTCAAATAAGATAAATAAGACTAGGTCTTTATTTCATGTGATGATTGTGATGATGCTAGATCATCTAGTGTGAACCTTAGTGTGCTAAATAGAAGTAGTTAAGTATTGTTTGGTGATTGTGTACCTCGTATTCATTTATAGATGCTAGTACCGACCTGGGATACGAGGAGGAGTAGTAGTACAAATAAGAAGAAGAAAACTTCAACCACTGCACCAATCAACGCAAGCCTAGCACTACAAGTGAACTAAGCAAGTTAACACTTGCCAAATTTATAACCTATGCAAGATGCATTATGCATGCTTTGGTTATGCAATATTGATTATACCAATACCAAGTTTTACTTACAAGCTTTATTTTCCTTTACCTTTACCAAAGTTCTTAACCTCTAGTTAGTGTTTTGTGAGTATTGGAAAATAGGATAGATACCATAAAGAGTATAAAACTAGGCCTAACTAGTTATACTTAGATGTCATCAAAAGGCATAAAACTAGAGCTCGATAGTTACACATGATTAGCACCCTCATTAGTGAATGCCCTCAACTTTAGTGGCTAGTGCTAAGCATAAAAGTTGATCACTTTAGATGGGAATACTTGGAGAAAATGATTATGAAAACCTTGGAATGATGGTTCATTCATTTGAAATGTTTTGACTTGTGTTATGAACACAAAATGATTTAATGATGAAAATGTTGAGGCATGAGCCTTAGCCCTTTACAAAAAATGATTGTTGGGTTCATATGCGATACCATTCCAATTTTACCGTACAACCAACCCGAATTGGGTAGGGATTAGTTGGAAGTTTATATGCCTTAGTATGGGTTCCCTTGCGGAAGAGGTTGAGCTGAGGCTACATCGTGATGCATGTCCACCTATGCAGTGCCCAGGATGGCAGATGGCCATGGCTGGGAGGCCAAGCTCATAGGGGATGTGCCTATACTAGGCTGTGTAATTAAAAGGTTATGATTGATTATCTGCATACTAAGTATGATTGATTCAGGGTTACCCCTGATGGATGTATCTAAATTTGTGGTGAAAGTGTACCACCTCTACAGAGTGCCAAACTATTCGAATAGCCGCGTCCGCGATCGTGGACAGTTGTAGTGGACATACTGTTTCATCGTCAGATGTTTTCAAAATGACTTGTGAATTGAACTATGACTTTGCCTTGACCATAAAAGGATTGTGGACATGAAAAACTAGTTTCCCACTTAAGTGATGTAGAACATTAAATTATTTTTCTTTACTTTTAAACTCAGTTTGAGATAAACCTGGCTTTTTGCAAATAAACCTAGAGCTTAAGATTCCTACTAGAACTACATTACTTGTTAGTGATAGTTTGCGAGTACTTAAAGAGTACTCATGGCTTTGTCCCTGGCTATTCCCGTGGCCAGACTACGAGGATGACTACAAGGATGATGGACATCAGGAGGTCTACGACAACTAGGATCATCTCCCATCGTCAGCATTGCATGTGACTCTGAAGATGGAGCCCCTACTACGTTTAATTTCCCCTGTTTGATTGTATTAAGACTAGATCATGAGATCCCCTATTTGTAAGAGCTTTATTATGGTTTGTAATGGATGATGTACTGTGGTACCAATTCTGTTATGTCTCGCAAAAATGGTAAATGTAGGATTGCGATGTATGGCATAATAGGCATCTGGGATTAAAAATCCGGGTGTTGACAAGTTGGTATCAGAGCCATCTAACCATAGGAGACCCTAGTTAGAATGGACGTCCGAACAAAAACTTAGTTTCAAAACAAAAGAAGTGAGTATTTTTGAAAACCTATTCCCACTCTTATCCTTGAGATTCTTTCAAAAAAAATCATCTTCTTCAAAAATTCTTTCAAACCTACATAAAAATTTGACACACTTGATCACTACACTAACATGCTCACACTTAATTCTGATAGATGGAGGTCCAGTATTGCAAGTTCTACCAGCTGGGCAACGGAGGGCACCTGATCTTTGAGAGGGATCTAGATGCACTTCCAGAGTATCTGGAGCACCCGCACCCGGAGTTCTTCGGGGAACAACTCAAAGATCATGTAGGAGGAAATCTATAATGGCTGATAGTTGCAGATCTCAGAGGCAAGATGGAAGCACCCACTTCCGAGAAGATCCAATTCACCTTGTGGGAGAACAACTGGCTAGATGGATAGCCAATGCTATGCATGACGCTCTTGCCCGTCTGTGTGGACAAAACATAAACCAGATCTAGGGAACTCGCTTTTCTATCTACGAAAGGCGTGATTCTATGGGAATGCCCTTGGAGATGCCAGGACATCCGGAGTTGAAGCACCAGGTGGAGAATCTTGACTTCATGTTGTATGATAGGCAGAAGGAGTTGGACAACGCCCGTGCCTACGCCAATCACAACCATGCCATTGCAGTCAACAAGGACCAAACTCTCGCAATCCTCGCCAAGGAGCACCAATCACTTTGTCGTCAGCGTGACAAGAAGGATCGCACCATCGATCATCTTCGCAAGAAGGTATCCACTCTCGAGAAGACCATCCGTGAACAGGAGATCCAACTTGAAGCGAAGGAGGAGGAAGGTGAAGATATCCAGGGAGATCTCTACTCTTACCTCAGCGATGATAACGACTACCTAGAGGATGATGCCATGGAGTTCCACACTGACGATGATGATTCCGCCTTAATTGATGATGATTAGATGCACTTGAGCACTACCATAGGAATGAGTTGTATCCGGTCCCATTGTATCGTAGTTTCACAGAATGGTTCTTAAAACCATCTGTTTTCTATTTGTGTTTTGTTGTGTGTTTGTATTGTGTGCTTTGAATGAATGAATGAGAGAAGTTGTTAGTTTGCAAACCCTGAGTCAAACTCAAAGTTTAAAGTTTTTTGAAAACAAAACCATGAACCTTAGAGATTTCCCTCTTATCTCATTATCTATCTCAATCTTTAGATGACTCGCAGAAACCCCGGAGGAAGCAGTTCATCCAAGGACCCAATGTTGCAGATTCTGCAAATGCTAGTTTTTGACCATGAAGCAAGTAGAGCCGAACGCCAAGCCAACTTAGCCACTCTGCAACAGATCGCTCAGATGGCCCACAATAATCAAGGCCATGGAAACCAAGATCATCATGAATCCAAACTTAAGAACTTCTAGAACACCAACCCACCTATATTTAGTAAGTCTGAGGATCCCTTAGATGCTGATGACTGGCTGCAAACCATGGAGAACAACTTGGAGGTCGTAGGAGTTGAAGCCAATGAAAAGGTATTGTTTGCCACCCAATATCTGGCAGGAGATGCAAGAGCCTGGTGGAATAGCATCCGTACCATGAATGAAGGTCAGATCATGACTTGGGAAGCATTCAAGATCAAGTTCAGCCGGACCCATGTGCCCCAAGGTTTGGTCACTAGGATGAGGGATGGGTTCAGGGAACTGAATCAAGGAAGGATGATGGTAGTTGAGTACCGTGACAAATTTCTGTCGCTAGCTAGATATGCCCCTGATGAGATTAACACTGAAGCAAAGAAGAAGGAAAGGTTCCTGAATGGATTACATGATGAGATGCAGACTGTGTTAGTCAACATCCGTTTTGCAGATCTAGAAGAACTAGTGCACTCTGCCATTCATATGGAAGGAAAGATCAACCAAGCCAATGACAACCGCAAGCGTCGCATAATACACCAGCCTGGATCCCACCATACCCAGAAGTATCGCCCCAACCCGTCTACAGGATATGCCCCAAGAAACAACAGACCCCCTATGTCCCGTCCAAACTATCCCAATCGTAGCGGAGGAAATTTGAAGTCTGGAGGAAACCACAACAACAACCCCGGCAACTCCAATAACTTCAAACGTGCACCGCCCAAGTCCAACAATAATAACAACAATACTGCCTCGAGGACTGGAAGCAATGTTGTGCCTGTTGCAGGAAAAGGCAAGTCCCAGATTACTTGCTTTTAATGCGGAAACAAGGGTCACTACTCCAACGAGTGCGCCAAGAATCTTGAAGCAGCCACCAATGTGAATGCACCCGTTCAACAGCAGTGCCGTGTTCAGCCTAGAAGGAAATTTTCCCTAGGGAACTTGCTCAACCGCAACAGTCGTCTATTCCATATGAATGCTAAAGAAGCTCAGGAAGCGCCAGATATCGTGCTGGGTATGTTTTCTGTTAACTCAGTACTTGCAAGAGTTTTGTTTGATTCTAGAGCATCACACTCGTTTATTATAGAAGAATTTGCATTCACTAGTAATATTCAACCCACAAAATTGAAGCATGTTATGATAGTTCAAATACCTGGTTCAATCACCAAAGCTAGAAAAATTTGCAAGGCTGTACCTATCAGAATCCATGACATAGATTTTTATGCTAACCTAATAGTACTTGGAACCAAAGGTTTGGAAGTAGTACTAGGACTGGATTGGATGTCGAAACATAAAGGATTAATCGACTGTGCCAAGAAAGCCATAACCATGACCAATAGCACTGGAGTATCAGTAGAGCATGTATCTGCGACCTTGCCCAGTCAATTCAAGTGCAACAAGAGTCTATCCCAACCAAACCTTGACCAAGTCAGAGTAGTCTGTGAATACCCCGACGTGTTTCCAGATGAATTGCCTGGTATGCCCCCAGATCGGGATAACGAGTTCATCATTGAACTAATTCCTGGAACTGGACCCATAGCTCAGAGACCTTATAGTATGAACCCATCTGAATTAGTGGAGCTGAAGAAACAACTTGATGATATACTAGAGAAAGGTCTGATTCAACCAAGCGCATTAGCATGGAGATCACCGGTTTTGTTTGTGGATAAGAAAGATGGAGGTAACCATTTGTGCACGGATTACCGAAAGCTGAATGACGTCACCATCAAAAACAAGTACCCACTACCGAAGATAGAAGATCCGTTTGACCAGTTGACAGGTGCCAGAGTGTTTTCTAATATTGACCTTAGAACTGGTTATCATCAACTCAAGATTCGTGTAATGGATATCCCAAAGACCGCCTTTACCACCAGATATGGATTGCATGACTACACTGTCATGTCTTTTGGATTAACCAATGCCCCCGCTTATTTCATGAATCTAAAGAATAAGATTTTTATGAACTTCCTGGATAAGTTTGTCGTCGTTTTTATCAGAAATATTCTGATCTATTCCAAGTCAGAAGAAGACCATGAGCTACACCTGATAACCATCCTTGAAACCCTTAGAGAACATCAGTTGTATGCCAAGTTTAGCAAATGTGAGTTATGGTTAAACGACGTAGGATTCCTAGGACATATTGTGTCGGCGGGAGGAGTCACTGTCGATCCCGCCAACATCAAATATGTTGAAGAATGGAAAGCTCCAACCACTCAAACCCAAGTCCGTGCATTTCTCGGCTTAGCGGGATACTACCGCAAGTTCGTAGAAGGATTTTCAAGCATTGCAAGACCGATGACCCAGTTGTTGAAGAAAGATAAGAAGTTTGAATGGACGGACAAATGTGAAGCGAGTTTTCAAGAGCTCAAGCAGAGATTGATTTCAGCCCCAATTCTGATTATGCTAGATATCAAGAAACCTTTTGATGTGTATTGTGATGCATCCAAGATTGGTCTCGGATGTGTGTTGATGCAAGAAGGCAAGGCTATAGCATATCTGTCCTGACAACTGAAGCAATTGTGGCACCCCGATAAAACCCCTACTGGAAAATCGTTGTGTTTTTGTGCATTGCATCATCATGACCGCATTGTAACTACCTCGGTGAATTACGCTCTTAGTTAATGCCTGGATGAATGAAAGTGGTTAAAATAGTACGGTGGGGCCCAGGGCCACTCACGATAGACCTTTCGGCCGTCCTAACCACTTTCAAACAACGGGACAAGAACGAGCGGCGTAATCGGCAGGCGAAGGGATCAACTACATACACAAATGAGTATGTATGCAAGCCACATACAATAGTCCTCAGAGCCATTCCATCTAAAAGAAATAGAAATATTGCAACGCCATACGGCAAGATCCAAATGTCCTAGATAGATATAATAATTTAGGATAGCTCCTTATACATCACACATCAGAGTATCAGGCGGAAGAGGAAAACAAGATCCGAGTACGGATAAGCAGCAAATTGGCATAAGGTTCCCCATAAATAAACACATCCCGCCCACAGATCACACGGATCCCCGTTCCCGGAATCTCTACACCGAATGATCGTTGCCAACATCATCTGTCTCTTCCACCCAGTATCCATCTTGCGGGAACACCTGTTCATCTGAATCAAACAATTTATCGTGTGAGACCCTAGGGGTACTCAGCAAGTCTTAATGCCACTAAAGGGGACACAACCTGGGGTGACGCAATTGCAACAAAAGATATTACCTAACAATTCTATAGAGACTCGCTAACCTTCCGCCTAACCAAGGATAGACGGAAGTCCGTGAATTAAGAACAACAGTTATAACAGTATAATTAATAGATCCATCCTCCTCCTCGCTTACCAACGAGGAAGCGGACGAACAACCCCCGTCATCCGTTGGCAGTTTGATTAACCATTCCATGAGTATTGCACTATTTACTAGTCAAGTATTTAGTCAAATTAAAAGCGGTACTTTAATTATACTTGTCTATGATCGAGAAACTGTGCTCCAAGTCGTCCATAACCGTGGACACGGCTTTCAGAAAGATTTACCCTGCAGGGGTGCACGAATAGCAACACACACTCGATCAACCTCGGAAAAACCAAATCAAAACCCAACGAGGCATTCACGACAAAGCAATCACAGGATTCAGAAATATTTCAGGGGGCCACCCCATTAAGCTACCCGCAACGAAGTTGGCCGGCTCCGAGACGGACCCAAGGTTTGTGTGGACGGCGGTAAACGACTAGGAACCCGAAAATATGACTGGGCTTGTCGATACAACGAAAACGTATCACGATCCAAAACAGTACAGGTGCTCCTCGCACAATCTTAAATGAAGCAGTAACATGGCATAAGTACAGAATAGTAATAAAGCCCCAAACTAATTGTGGCCCCAAGAAATAAGAATGAATCAAGCTCTGGCTCAGGGGGGTCCATAAGGCCTCCCGGATGTGGATAGTGCGAATAGTCAAGGAACAGGAATCAAGTACTTGGGGTCCTACGGGACACAAGTGAGCAGGAAAAACCAAATAGCAGATATTGCTCACCGGTGCCTCTTTCATTAGTTATCCCATTACTACTCAGGTTATGTTGTTTAGGTACCTCATTATCCGTCAGACACTCACATACCCTACTCATGCTTTTCTATGACTCGCATGGCTCAAACAACTCCTGTAGTAATGGCTCATGGGACCGGAACAAGCTTGGTGTGGTTTAAAGTAAAGGCCATGCAGTACTTGGGATCCAATTTAATGCAATCGCGACTCAATGATGCAAGAATAAGATAGAGGCAATAGGTAATGTATGTATGCAAGCATGTGGTAGTGCTTGCCTGGCAGCTCAGTTGAAGTGAGAGATGGATCTGGGTAATACTCCTGTGATTCCTGGTAATTCTCCTGCTGGGTGTCTATTCGAAGAAGAAACAAACAAACAAGGGCCAACATAAATAAAGTGCACAAGCATAAGAATTAAAATGCGTCAAGCAAACAAGCATGCCATGATGAATGATGCACAATTTACATGGCATTAAAGTAGCATGGCAAAGGTGAGGTGTGGATACAAGAATTAAAGCGTTTTATTATTCTTTTGACCAAGTTTTATTGTCGTAAACAGTTCAGATTTTAAGTGACAACATGATGCATGTTTCAATTCAGAACAAGGACTGCATAAATAGAACGGTCTCGTCGCGCTGATCGATTTAGACATATTATTTGCCTAATTTGGAATTATAAAACAAAAGTTATTAATTAAATAAGGAAAAGGGCCTTTTATTGTAATTTTAATCATCTCGAAATTTAAAGTGTTCAAAACATATTTTGAATGGCATATTTGAATTCCTCACATTTTTCTGATGCCAAAACATATATTATTTGTATTATTTGGATTTGTATTTTAAAAATTATTTGAATCTGAAAAGAATTTGAATTTAAATTAATTTCAAAAAGATTTGATAAAAACAGACTCAGGGAATTACTTTTTACACCGCAGGTAGTTCTAGCCACAGCCACTGACGGGTGGGCCTGGCGCTGACTAGGCCACGCGCGCGGAAAACACTTTTTCCACCGCGGGCCTGGCTAGCCACTGAGGCTGCGGGGTGGGGACAGCTGACGCTGGCCCACGTGTCAGCGGTGGGCGAGACAGAGGCTGACAGGTGGGGCTGGAGCTGGAGCGCGGGTTGTGGCTGAGAAAGTCGGAGGGGTTTTCTGCGAAAGAGCTAGCGCGGCTGACAGGTGGGGTCGTTAGGAGCGCGGGTCACAGGAATCAAAAAGGTGGGGGGCTTTTTGCAAATCGACCACGACCCCGGTACTGTTTTTCTTCCTCTCGCGTCTGGCGGCAGGTGCGTGCGCGGCGCAGAGCGGGGATTCGATCCCAGGCCGCAGGAGTGCGCGCTGAGAGGGCTGACCGGTGCGGCGGGCTAGGGGAGCTGACAGGGAGGTGGACGCGAGCTATATAAGGGGTTGTTCGGTGCGGAAAATCTGCAGATGCCGGCGAGCTCTGGCGCGGTGGGTGTTCGACGAAATGCACGGCGGCGTTAGGGCGGTACGGCGAGGCGGACCATGTCAGGGAGGGAAGGGTGCTCACCGCGGGCTCGGCGGTAGGCTCGGATCGGCGCGAGGAGCGGCGAGGCGTCGAGGTTGCTGGCGCTCCGACGAACTAGGTTTCGGGGAGCAGCGAGGTACTGGCGGCGCTGGGGAGCTTCTCGTCCACGTAGGCACGGTCGGGATGGTGCAGGGGGTTCCTCTCGGTCGCCCAGGAAACCTCCACGTCGAGCTGCTCGGCTGGATCGTCGGGGCGAGGTGGGTGCTGGCGGCGACCGGCGGCAGGTGGTTGTCGTCGGGGAGGAAGAAGGAGGAGAGGAGGGCGACTCGGCCAGATCTGGGGAGGCCAGAGAGGCGTGGGGAGGAAGGGAAAATAAGGGAGAGAGGGAGGAGAGCAGCTGGGGCACGGCAGAGATAAAGGTGGCCTCGTGCCACCTTTTCTCTCCTCCTCCTTTTCGAGCACATGGGCTAGCTAGCTGGGGCAGGTAGGCATGGCAGGGGGAGGCTGCCAGTGGGGCTGAGGGCGAGAGAGGGCAGGGTGGGGCTAGACTGGCGGTGGAGAAAGAAAGAGAGAAGAGGGAGGCTAGCTCGGGCTAGGGTTAGATGGAGCTCGGGTTAGGGCATGGGCTAGGCTAGGGTGGCTGGTTGTGGGCCAGGGAGAGGGTGGTCAGCAGCTAGGGAGAGAGAGGCTGGGCATGGAGGCCATGCTAGAGAGAGAGAGAGAGAGAGGGACTTAGGGTTTAAGAGAAAAATTAGAGAGAGAGGAAAAAGTTAGGTTGGTGGTTTCAGATATTTTGAATTTAATTTGGTTTAAGAGATCATAACAAGAAGAACCTTAGTGCTTGAACTTGCATAAGCTAAAGTGGAGGAGAAACAAGAAAGAAAGAGGAAGAAAGGAATTAGGTGGGAAAAGGCTCATATGATCATGCTTGAAGAAAAAAAAAAGATATGGTTGAGGTTATGGGGATGGTGGAGTGGTAGGAGGTGATCTTCCAAAGTTAGGATCCATCTTCCAAAGATAGGATCCATTAAACCCAAGGAAAAACCAAAGAAGAGAAAGGTGGTGAAGACTTGTGCATAGCCCATGCAAAAATAATAATGCCATTATTTATTTTGTGAAAACAATATTAATATGATGGCATTAATCTTATGCATTTCCAAGAAGTGGGATAAAGCCAAGCAAAGGAATTTAATGGACTAGATCCACCCTATTGCACATGAGCTAGAGAAACCCAAAATAAAGACAAACAAGCTCATGGCCTAGTAGGATGGTGGAATTATAAAGTGGTGGAAGAGAAAGGTGGTGGAAAGAAAATAAAAGATATGCCCCCAACTCAACTTGGGCATTTGACAATATATCAATAGCCAACTACAATATCAAGAGGCAAATACAATTAATAATGCATGTGAGAGAAGAGCCAAAAGAAAAAGGGTTTTATATGATGCTCAAATGCAAGGTGGCATGATGACATGAGCATGATATAATTATGATGCAACAATAATTTATAAAGTAGCCAATATCTTACAAGGACAAGTAGCATTACAATTGTTAGACAATTGGGGTGCTACAACCGCATGCTCATGTCATCGTGCCACATTGCATTTGAGCATCATCATGTCATTATGCATGGTTTGTCTAAAACTATTTTCTAAAAGCCTAGTTTTGTTTTCTAAATATCCCCTGTCTTTATTTCAAATCAAAACCCCGGTATTTTATGGATATTTTGTTTGTCTAAAAGATATTTGCAAATGTTTTTAAATAAATAAAAAAACTATTTTTCTACCGGGGGAGGCAACCTAGCCGTTTAGGCCAGGCCACCTACTACCCTACCAGACTCGGCCCAAGCCCACCACCACCTAATCCTAAACTAGTAGAAACCCTAACCCTAACCCTTCTCTCCTCACCTGCCGCCGCCACCCACCTCCCACACGCCCTCTTCCACCTGGCCCACCCCACCCTGCCATGGTACACGCCAGCACTCGTGACACGCCACACCTGCTCGCTCCCGTGCACCGCAACCAGCCGCACTACACGCCACCGCAGCGAGCGCACGCCCTAGCCCCACCTCCTGCATCGCACGCAACCCCGACCCCCATGTATCCCGTCCGATCGAGAGACCCCGTCTCTCCCTCGATTCCCCTGCTCCCCATGATTTCTGTCGTGGGCCTACCCCCACCAACCGTGTCCTCCTCCTCGATCCGGATCCCATCGCCATGTCCCCGTCTCTGCGAGCACGCCTTCCACTGCCGCTGCCTGCGCTCCAACCAGCGGCTGCCCCGCTCGATCGCCACCTTCGAGCCAACCGTCCGAGCCACCCCTTCGAAGTGCGCCGCCGCCGCAAGCGACCTCCGCCCATGGCGCCGCCGCCTGCATAGCCGGCGCCCATCGACCCCGCGGCCTACTTCTGGATGGCCCTGTCATTGCCGGGCGCCGTCCTCATCATCGCCTCTGCCAGCCGCCCTTCTGTGAGCATGCCGCCTTGTCCCCGCCCCTCTCCATCGACCAGGCCCCGGAGCCAGCCGCCGCTCCGCCTGCGGTCCTCCTCGAGCCCGACCTCGTCAGGAGTCCTTCGCGTCCGGCCACCATCGGCCGTCCTTCTCCAACACCGCCCCCGAGCCCTTCTACCCCACCTAGGACTCGAGTTCTTGACACCTGTTCTAAGATCGAGCGCGCTAACCACAAGTGGGGTGTGTGGGCACCCCCATCGGCTTACAACATGTATTCAAAGTATTGTACCAGGGGCCACAAGTAGTTTGGGGCTTTATTACTATTCTGTAATTATGCCATGCTTTACTGCTTTATTTAAGATTGTGCGTGGAGCACCTATACTGTTTAGGATGTGGAATGTTTTTGCGGTATCGACAAGCCCAGTCACACTTTCGGGTTCCCAGTCATTTACAGCCATTGGCACAAACCCTGGGTCCGCCTTGTAGCCGGCCGACTTCATTGCGGGTAGCTTAGTGGGGTGGCCCCCCATGTACTTGCTTTGGGTCTGGGAAACATCATGACTTAGGCCCCGCCGACATACCGATGGGTGTATGTTAATTGATCTGGCAAAAAGGGTCGAAGTGCGTGTGGATACTTTTGTGCACCCCTATAGGGTTAAATCTTTTCGAAAAGCCGTGTCCACGGTTATGGATGACTTGGAGCACAGTTTCTCGATCATAGACAACTAAGGTTTACTGTTATAATTTGACTTACATCTGAGATGACTATTAAGTTGGATAACTGCCATGGAAAGATTAAATAAAACTGCCAACCGTGTGAGTTTCCTCGGCTTGACTTCCTCGTTTGGTCTCAAGGGGGAATACCAGGATGTGTATGTTTGGTGTTAGTGTCAAGTTGGATACGAATAGGTCTCTCTTATCTCTCTCTGATAGCCGCCAGTATTATAGACTCTCTATAGGTTGTTTAGTGTCGCTGCACTGCCGCTTCAGTCCACCATACCTGTGTAGGCGAGGACCGCCGAATTCTAGCCTCGCCATGTACTGGCCTCAGTACTGACACTCCTCTTTTTCCTTTGCCCTTTGTCGGCACGCCTTTTGTTTTAGCACGTTTGAGATCGACGTCGTTAGCAGGGTTACCCTTCCGGCTTGGCCTGGGCAGGGTTATGGACGCCATTGGTTATTCTTCAGGGCTCTTAGCCCCATTTGCATCTTGTCCGTACTCGCACGCTGTAACGTTTTCAAGGTGATTTGGATCTTTGTATTGTATATCTGTATTCTTGACTCGTTGAGTCGCTGTTGTATATATATTTGTTCTGTGGGTCCCATCGAGGACTATTGTGTAATGGTATTACTTCGTTTTCCTCCCGCACGAAAGTGCCTGGTGGGCGTCCTTGAATCGTTTCTATGCGGGTTTGGTGCAAGGGCTAAAACTTGCATAGGGCCGATTCGAGGGTGTTACAAAGGGGTATCAGAGCCCAGCAGTTGCGATACCCCACTAGTCCAGCCTATAGGATAACCTAGCTAATGGCCGAAGTAGAGTGTCAAAACTATTTTTGCAAAATTGGTTGGATATATCTTATTAGGTCTGCTTTTACTCCTTACCCCTATGCTATTCTCCTCTTACCTCTGCGTGTTTTGAATCTGGTCTCTTACCTTTCTTCAAGTCCAGGATTTCTCGTGGTTGGTTCCGTCATACCTTCAGGGTTTCGCTTCCTCCTTTGGAAATGGTGTTTCTACCTCCGGACTTCATGCTATCTTAGTGATCCTTTATCTGTGGTACCATTCTTTGTTCCTTGTTTGTGCTTTCTGGCATCTTCCGACGTGATGAAATCATCTATGCCAGATCTGATGCAGAGCCTACATCACTCCTTTGTTTCCAAACCTCGCTTTTCGAGATCTCCAGTCTGATTCCGAGAATGGTTGCACGCTTTTCAACTGATTGTGCGGAGTAATAGTTTGGGTGCGTGATGGATTGGCCCCCATGCCGACTACTCATTCTAATCTCTCTTGTATATTGAAGTGGATTAGGTTGCACCTTTTCTCTCCGTATATCGAAGTTAGAGGTGGCTTTGTTTGTTGATACCTTTACCTTCGTCCTTTGTTCCCAGAGTGTTCTCTCGACGATCCGGGACAACAACCCCTTGTTGGTGGTGTCGCCGATTTCAAGTTAGAGCAGAACCTTTGCTAGTGGTGTCGCAAAGATCTACACGAAGCGAGAAGATTCAGATTGTCGTCCTCCTTCCCCGTACCATGAGGCGGATCTCGAGGGCGAGATCCATTGTTAGTGGTGTTGAATTGTGGCACCCCGATAAAACCCCTACTAGAAAATCGCTGTGTTTTTGTGCATTGCATCATCATGACCGCATGCTCATGTCATCATTCCACATTGCATTTGAGCATCGTCATGTCATTATGCATGATTTGTCTAAAACTATTTTCTAAAAGCCTAGTTTTGTTTTCTAAATATCCTCCGTCTTTATTTCAAATCAAAACCCCGGCCTTTTCTGGATATTTTGTTTGTCTAAAAGATATTTGCAAATGTGTTTAAATAAAAAAATAAAAAAATAAAACTATTTTTTACCGGGGGAGGCAGCCCAGCCGTTTAGGCCAGGCCACCTACTACCCCAGCAGACCCGGCCCAAGCCCACCACCACCTAATCCTAAACTAGTAGAAACCCTAACCCTAACCCCTCTCTCCTCACCTGCCGCTGCTACCCAGCCTCCCACACGCCCGCTTCCACCTGGCCCACCCCACCGTGCCGTGGTACACGCCAGCACTCGTGACACACCACACCTGCTCGCTCTCGTGCACCGCAACCAGCCGCGCTACACGCCATCGCAGCGAGCGCACGCCCTGGTCCCACCTCCTGCATCGCATGCAACCCCGACCCCCATGTACCCTGTCCGATCGAGGGACCCCGTCTCTCCCTCGTTTCCCCTGCTCCCCATGATTTCTGTCGCGGGCCCACCCCCACCAACCGTGTCCTCCTCCTCGATACGGATCCCATCGCCATGTCCCCGTCTCTACGAGCACGCCTTACGCCGCCGCTGCCTGCGCTCCAACCAGCGGCTGCCCCGCTCGATCCCCACCTCCGAGCCAACCGTCTGAGCCACCCCTTTGCAGTGCGCCGCCCCAATTTTATTAATGTTATATATATAAACTGTCGCATATTAAATTGTTCATGCATGCACATCTGTCTGTGGTTTGGGGGCATTATGCCGATTCACCTCATAATTAAATATGGAGTCTATATGCGGGATATCTTTGTCTTAATCCGGACTCCATTTAAATTTGTGTAGTGAACCGATGCCCTGTTTCGCCTTGTTAATCCAACATTTAATTTGCAAGGTAGATAAATAACTCGAACCTATTAATTAATTGTCGGGACCCCGGTTCCGCTTAATACTGCCTAATTGCACCGCATCTGCATCATATCATAGTCATGCCGGATCTTTTGCCGTAGTATTAAATAGTGCATCCGGTGTTTGTTCTAGTGTTTGCTTCTTCGCGGATTAGGCCAATGAGTTGATGCGAGTATCGACAAGTTCTCCGGATATGATCCGTCGGCAGTGTTTCCTAGGCGAGCATTTTCCCCCTTTCCACCTATTTTGTGTTTATAGTCTTTACTTCCTCCTATTGCTCTATTGCTATCCGTGTTACGATACTTTAGTTTCCGTGCACCATTTATATTCCTTGCAGCCTCTATATTGCCTTGGACACATCCTATTGCCTGTTGATTGATAGATAGTCGGCCTTGTTTGCTCAGGTGCTCCTTGCAGCCTCTAAATTTGTGTAGTGAACCGATTGCTCTATTGCTTGCTCAGGTGCTGCTTCGCGTTGTGTCGTTCCACCGTTGATAGAAGGTTGGCACATGCTTAATGGTGGAGAAGCTTAACGGTGGAGATGATCATGGATTACATTATAACTTGTTAATTAAAATGCTGGAAATAGATATAATGCAGAGGCACCGGTGGGTAATAGTCAATTGGTTTTTAACCGCCCACTTGTGTCCACCTAGGACCCGAGTTCTTGACACCTGTTCCGAGATCGAGCGCGCTAACCACAGGTGGGGTGTGTGGGCACCCCCATCGGCTTACTACCTGTTTTCAAAGTATTGTACCGGGGGCCACAAGTAGTTTGGGGCTTTATTACTATTCTGTACTTATGCCATGCTTTACTTCTTTATTTAAGATTGTGCGTGGAGCACGTGTACTATTTTGGATGTGGAATGTTTTCGCGGTATCGACAAGGCCAGTCACACTTTCGGGTTCCCAGTCGTTTACAGCCATTGGCACAAACCTTGGGTCCGCCACGGAGCCGGCAGACTTCGTTGTGGGTAGCTTAGTGGGGTGGGCCCCCATGTACTTGCTTTGGGTCTGGGAAACATCATGACTTAGGCCCCCCCAACATATCGATGGGTGTATGTTAATTGATCTGGCAAAAAGGTTCGAAGTGCGTGTGGATACTTTGGTGCACCCCTGCAGGGTTAAATCTTTTCGAAAAGTCGTGTCCGCAGTTATGGATGACTTGGAGCATAGTTTATCGAGCATAGACAACTATAACTAAAGTTTACTGTTATAATTTGACTTACATCTGAGATGACTAGTAAGTTGGATAACTTCCATGGAAAGATTAAATAAAACTGCCAACCGTGTGAGTTTCCTCGGCTTGACTTCCTCGTTTGGTCTCGAGGGGGAATACCAAGATGGGTATGTTTGGTGTTAGTGTCAGGTTGGATCCGAATAGGTCTCTCTTATCTTTCTCTGATAGCCGCCAGTATTACAGAGTCTCTATAGGTTGTTTAGTGTCGCTGCGCTGTCGCTTCAGTCCACCATACCTATGTAGGCGAGGACCGCCGAATTCTAGCCTCGCCATGTACTGACCTCAGTACATACGCTCCTCTTTTTCCTTTGCCCTTTGTCGGCACCCCTTTTGTTTTAGCAGGTTTGAGATCGACGTCGTTAGCAGGGTTACCCTTCTAGCTTGTTCTGGGCAGGGTTATGGACGCCATTGGTTATTTTTTAGGGCTCTTAGCCCATTTGCATCTTGTCCGTACTCAGACGTTGTAACGTTTTCAAGGTGATTTGGATCTTTGTATTGTATATCTGTATTCTTGACTCGTTGAGTCGCTGTTGTATATATATTTGTTCTGTGGGTCTGATCGAGGACTATTGTGTAATGGTATTACTTCGTTTTCCACCCGCACGAAAGTGCCTGGTGGGCGTCCTTGAATCGTTTCTATGCGGGTTTGGCGGAAAGGGCAAAAACATGCATAGGGCCGATTCGAGGGTGTTACAGCAACATGAATAAAACTACCCTACCCATGATTTAGAACTAGCAGTCGTAGTTTTAGCTTTGAAGACATGGCGTCATTACATTATGGGTAAGTGCTGTGAGATTTATTCAGATCACAAGAGTCTAAACTATATTTTCACTCAGAAGGAGCTGAATATCAGGCAAAGGAGATGGATAGAGTTAATCAAGGATTATGACCTTGATATTCACTATCACCCTGGCAAAGCCAATGTGCTAGCGGATGCTCTTAGCATATTGCCGTGTAGATTAAACACCATGATTATGGAAACCTAGCCAAGTTTGCATGAAGAGTTGGAGCAGTTTAGAACGGATCTAGTTAGCAAAGGATTTTTAGCTAGCATAGAACTTAAACTCACTTTAATCAGTCAGATCAAGGAAGCACAGAAAGGAAATGCTAGTATCGACGAAATCAAGCGTCATATCGGTACATGGAAAGTACCTGGATTCACTGAAGATGAAGAAGGAGTTTTGTGGTACAAAGGACGTATATGCGTACCAGCAGATTCCGAGCTGAAGCAAGTCATAATGCAAGAAGCTCATGATACTCTTTATTCTATCCATCTCAGAGGAACGAAGATGTATCACGATTTGAAGGGGCAATTTGGGTGGCAGAAGATGAAGAGAGAAATCGGAAGCTACATAGAGAAGTGTGATATCTGTCAGAGAATCAATGCGGAACATCAGCGACCCGTGGGACTTCTGCAACCATTACAAATTCCAGAATGGAAATGGGATTCTGTCGGAATGGATTTCATCACCGGTTTGCCTACCTCTAGTAGGGGAAATGACTCTATTTGGGTCATATTGGATAGACTGTCCAAGGTAGCCCATTTTATACCTGTCAAGACCACCTGCAAGAGTTCGAAGCTAGCAGAGTTGTACATTGCTAGAATTGTCAGTTTGCATGGAACCCCTAAGACCATAGTGTCAAATCGAGGAACCCAGTTTACCTCAAGATTTTGGCAGAAAGACCAAGACGGATTAGGAACCAACCTGAACTTTAGCACAACTTATCACCCGCAGACCGATGGACAAACTGAAAGAGTCAACCAAATCTTAGAAGATATGTTGAGAGCTTGTGTGCTAGAGTATGGATCAACATGGGAAGATTGTCTGGCTTTCGCAGAATTCTCATACAACAATAGTTATCAAGCCAGTTTGCAAATGGCCCCCTTTGAATTTCTGTATGGAAGGAAGTGCCATACCACTTTGAATTGGTCACAAGTAGGAGAGAGTCAGATCTTCGGACCCAACATCCTACGAGAAGCCGACGAGAAGGTTCACAAAGTCCATGAACACCTCAAGACCGCCCAATCCAGATAGAAAAGTTATGCTGACAAGAGACGTCGAGACGTGACCTTCAATGTCGGAGATTTTGTATATCTCAAAGTATCAACCTTGAAAGGAATGCAACATTTGCAATTGAAAGGGAAATTAGCCCCAGATATATTGGACCCTTCAAGATTTTAAATCACCGAGGAGAAGTATCCTATCAACTGGAACTGCCGGAGGAGATGTCATCCATACATGATGTGTTCCATATCTCGTTACTTCGCAAATCCCTAGAAGATCCGGAGAAGACCGAAGTATTCAAGAACATCGATCACAAAGCCATAGATATCAACAAGGATCTAACCTATCATGAAGTACCCATTCATATTTTGGAAGAAGCATTCAGAACCACCAGGACCAGGAGTATCAAGTTTCTCAAGATCTAGTGGAGCAACCATACTGAAGAAGAAGCTACTTGGGAGCGAGAAGATTACATTAGGACTGAATTCCCAGATCTCTTTAGTTCCTAGTTTTCCTTAAATCTCGGGATGAGATTTTGTTTAAGGAGGAAAGGTTTGTAACACCCCAAAAATATTAAACAAGATTAGCAAGTTGAAATCACCCAAGTTTAGGGTTAACAAAAAACTTCTATTATTAATTTGAATATGAGTGTATGTGTGCTTTGCATTATTTTATGAATGACTGCAATTGCCATGTTTGATTGCTACAAATGATAAGAATGGTTTAAAGATGATTACAACATCATCTAGGCCAATTACAAACCAGATCAAAAGAAAAGAAATTCAAATAATAACCATATGATCAAATGGTCATTTTGACCAAATTTAACCACTAGACCACTTTGAGTGTTCCTAGTAAAATATTTCTCACAGAAACATTTCCAATTATTTTCATCCCTTGCTAGACCAAGTAAGAGTACATCCAAGCCCACTTTACAAACTCACAGAAACTATTTTCAAATCTATTAAAAGGACAATTCAAAATTGAATCAAGTATATGTACTAAGATCACCATTTTGCAAAAACCACTCAAATCAATTCACCTTGGAAAACCCAAGCAACCAGAGACTACCAAGCATAAGATTAGATCACTCACCAAATTTCATTCAAAAATTTCAAACTTAAGTTCATGTGGCCATTTAGTCGAACACATTGGAGACATAGATTAAACCACTACCTAACTTCACTGTTTCGAGCAGTGATCACTCAACCATTTTCCCCAATTTCACTCCCCCTGTCTCCCCCAGTGTCTAGCAGCACCAGACACACACACCCTGGTTGTCGTTCCGCCAGTGCACCGCCGCCCGAGACTCACCACGCCGGCCGACCATGGACTGCTCACCACATACCATTCCGCCCTATCCCACGATGTCTAGAAGACAGGCCACCGTCCCCCACCACCCCCTGTCCAACCCTCGACAACAGGCATGTCATTGACCACCGGAAAACCGCCGTGCCCATTTTCTCTGCACCGTACCGAGAGCATGCTAGAGCGCCGCAACCGACCAGCACGCACACTCCGTGCCTCGCCCTCTCCGCGCATGCACACACTCGCCATGACCCTAGCTACCTGCCAGACATGCTCGTTTGCCGCTGCGCGACCCGCAGCCCCTGTGCACTGTCTCGAATGCCGCCGCTTCCGCGCAGAGCATAGCCCGCGCCTGACCATTCTTGACCGCCCCGTGCTACGCCATTAAGACTGTGACGATCGCCAGGAAACACCGCGTTGCCCCTACCCTCAGCCATGGCACTAGCCCCCTGTATCGCCGTCACCGATGAGACCGAGCCCATGCCACAATGTCCCTTCACCATTGTATAAATAGAGGCTGCCCCAGCCTCCATTCTCCACACCACCTCACTCCCCACTCCTCACAAAACCTCCCTCACCCTTCCCCGGAGCAAGGAGAGCACCAGCCCGCTGGAATTTAGCCGAAGTCTGTCGCTGCAGTGAAGGAAGGGCGCCGTTGATTGGAGCCTCCGCGACCACCATTCGAACCGCCGTCGTTGACAACATCGTTCGCCCCCATCGCCGACCCTAGTTGGAGCCCTAGTGAGCCTCACACGACCCCCACCACCGCGTTAGGTTTAATTCCTCGCCGGAGCTGTTTGCCAGAGACGACGATCCACAGCCTTAGATCTTAGTCTAATCGCACAACCTAGATTGAAATATATCGTTTCGGGTTAGATGAGCCACTGACTAGTAAGACCCCCTGTCAGCAGCCCGCTGAGCTAGCACAGTGCAGTTGGGTCGGCCCGTTTACCTTCCCGCGCAGGCCTGGCAATTCAAATAGGATTTTTCTAATTTACTTAAAACTAGTTTCTGTTAGTAGATTCAAAAATCAATTCAAAGAGATTCACTACACTAAATTGCATGATTCCAATTTTGTTGGAAAGGTATTCCAATTATCTATCCAAGCCCATTGGATTCAATCCATTTGAAATTACAGATCACATACCAAAAATAAAAAGACAGAGGCTTTTGCCACTTCAAATATTTTTCAAAAATCAACCCTAAATGCTTTTGAGTTGATTCCAACTCTCTAAAATCACATTTGATAAGATCTATATGAATATGTAAAAATATTTAGGTTTACATGCAGTGATCTTGGACTAGTACTAAAAGAATGCTGTGTAGGCATTTTTAATCACTTTAATTGTATTAAATAATAATTTTAAACTTTATAAAATGTGACCACTACTTTAAATCACATTCCTAAGTATTAGAATATGTGGTGACGACATGTGTCAACATGATCCCATATTTTAATTGGAGAATATTAAATCATAACTATTTTTCAATGAGTAGAAATTACTTTTCTAGAATAAGATAAATAAGACTAGGTCTTTATTTCATGTGATGATGCTAGATCATCTAGTGTGAACCTTAGTGTGCTAAATAGAAGTAGTTAAGTATTGTTTGGTGATTGTGTACCTCGTATTTTTTCATAGACGCTAGTACCGACCCGGGATACGAGGAGAAGGAGTACTACGAAGAAGAAGAAAACTTCAACCACTCCAAATATCAAGGCAAGCCTAGCACTACAAGTGAACTAAGCAAGTTAACACTTGCCAACTTTGTAACCTATGAAAGATGCATTATGCATGCTTTGGTTATGCAACCTTGATTATACCAATCCCAAGTTTTA
The DNA here is from genome assembly GCA_910589775.1 of Avena eriantha. NCBI lineage: Eukaryota > Viridiplantae > Streptophyta > Magnoliopsida > Poales > Poaceae > Avena > Avena eriantha. The sequence goes on from OU342742.1 coordinate 364,622,215, forward strand.
CTTACAAGCTTTATTTTCCTTTACCTTTACCAAAGTTCTTTACCTCTAGTTAGTGTTTTGTGAGTATTGGAAAATAGGATAGATACCATAAAGAGTATAAAACTAGGCCTAACTAGTCATACTTAGATGTCATCAAAAGGCACAAAACTACAGTTGGATAGTTACACTTGATTAGCACCCCTCATTAGTGAATACCCTCAACTTTAGTGGCTAGTGCTAAGTATAAAGGTTGACCACTTTAGATGGGAATACTTGGAGAAAATGATTATGAAAACCTTGGAATGATGGTTCATTCTATTGAAATGTTTTGACATGTGTTATGAACACAAAATGATTTGATGATGAAAATGTTGAGGCATGAGCCTTAGCCATTTACAAAAACTGATGGTTGGCTTCGGATGCAATACCATTCCAATTTTACCGTACAACAATAATACCCGAATTGGGTAGGTCTTAGCTGGAAGTTTATATGCCTTAGTATGGGTTCCCTTGTCGAACAGGTTGAGCTGATGCTACCTCGTGATGAATGTCCACCTATGCAGTGCCCAGGATGGCAGATGGCCATGGCTGGGAGGCTATGCTCATAGGGGAGGTGTGATGGCTCAATGCACGGCGCCCAGAAATATGCTTGATGGTGGTGTTGATGTAGAGCTCGTTGGGAACCCCAAGAGGAAGGTATGATGAGCACAATAGCAAGTTTCCCTCAGTTATGAAACCAAGGTTTAATCGAACCAGTAGGAGCAAGGAAACACCCCAAAGGTGTTACTAGCTGAGCTTTGGCAGTAGCAACGTGGAGACCTGCACAACACAACCATATAACTTTGTCCCCAATTTGCGATGAGGTTGTCAATCACCGTGTTTTGCGGAAAACAAAGGATTAAACGTATCAAATGGAAAGAAGTAAAAGTTTGCAGAAAGTAAACGCAAAGCAGTAAAAGATTGTAGATTGTATGTAAAAGAAAGGACCAGGATCCATAGTTCACTAGAGGTGGCTCTCCTTAGATAGATAACATGCTGGGTGAACAAATTACAGCGGGGCAATTGACAAACACCGAGAAAGCAATCCATGCATATACTAATCATCTTGACTCCTTTGGGACTTGATTGGGCATTACAACATTATACATAGACCGCCATCCAACTGCATCTATGACTAATAATCCACCTTCAGGTTATCATCCGAACCCCCTCTAGTATTAAGTTGCAAGCAACAGATTATTTCTTTACGAACTGCGTGTAAAGTAAACAATACGATTGTTCTATGAACAAAGGATTGTTGTTTTCTCCCTAGTAGAAACAACACATCTAGTACCTTAGAGATTTCTGTTACTTCCCTAGATTACCAGAGGCATGAACCCACTATCGAGCATAAATACTAACTCTTGGAGTTGCTAGCATCTACATGGCCAAGATAGCTACTAACAACGGAAAGCATGCAAGATCTCAAATAACAAAGACATGATAGAATCAATAATCAATCTGAAATAGCATCTCAATATCAATCGGATCCCCGCAAACGCAACATGCATAATTACAAATAGATGATCTTGATCATGAATGGAGCTCACAAGATCTAAACATGAAAGCACAAAGGAGGAGAACCAGCCATCTAGCTACTACATGGATCCGTAGTCCAAGGATGAACTATTCACGCATCACACCGGAGGCTTGCATGGTGATGAAGAAGGCCTCCAGGGTGAATTCCCCTCTCTGGTAGGGTGCCGGGAAGAGCTTCAGATCCCTCCCAATTTAGGGATGGAGATGACGGCGGCTACAAACTCTTTCGTGGATTTTTTATCGGGTACTTAGGATTTTCGTCCCGACGGCAATATATACGCGGAAGGAGAGGCCGAGGTGGTGCCAGGAGCGGCCACACCACCCCCTGGCGCGGGCCAGGCCTGGCTGCGCGGCCAGGTGGTGTTGTGGCTCCCTGGCCCTTCTCCGTCTCGTATTCTGGCACTTGATCACTTCCGGAAAAATAGGCACTTTGGCTTTTGTCCCGTCCAATTCCGAGAATATTCATTTTCTGACTTTCCTGGAACCAAAAACAGCAGAAAACAGGCAGCTGGCACTGTGGCTCTTATTAATAGGTTAGTCCAAGAAATCATATGAAAAGTACTGCAAAGTTGGAACAAAACACAAGAAAGTGGATAAAACCAAGGATGGAACATCAAAAATTATAGATACATTTGCAATGTATCAACATCCCCAAGCTTAACTCCTTCTCGTCCTCGAGTAGGTAAGTAATAAAAAGAAAGAATAATTTTTGAGGTGACATGCACCATTAAAGACTTGATCAAAGTATTTGTAAAAGATTCAAAGCTGGGATCATAGTGCTTCAATCATAGCACGAAAGACAAAGTTCTAGCAATAAGCAAAGAAACTATGATGCAACAAGAAAAGGCACAAACAAAATATTCATGAATAACAATGCTTTGCAAGACGTTTGTTTGTTTCACATAAAGAAAACATAGCATAATAGTATTCAGCTTGTCCCTCAATAGAGTAGCAAATATAAATGCATAGGACACCTTCAAAGTTCATAAGAGTGACTAGATACAATAGTTTAAAACAAGCAATATCAAAGTATGCATCAATCAACTAGCCTTGGGACAATGCACAAAGAACTAAGAATGGCCACTATGCTCTCAAAGTAAGTTCATAAAGATAGAAGGTGGAGACTCAATATAATGGTGGAAGAAAGGCCTTTCTAAAAGGAAGTAGGGATTCAAGTCTCATAAACAGCTTCCAAAAATTATGGTACTTATAGCTTTCAGCTCTCATTGCCCCTATCATAAGCATCTTGAAGTGATTAAGGTTAAAGTGAACAAACTATGGTGTACATGCTTGACGAAGTATAAGTCAGAAATCTCATGTCCCTTGTATATGAGGGCCGCTCCTCATGATACTCAAGTTTAGTCACCGTTAAGTTCTTGTCATCGTAAGTACATGTGTATCATAGAGAACCGCCAACGGGGTACCCCTTGCCCGATGATACGGAAGAATCCCCATATCAAAATGACAAGGCAAGCAGACAACGAGCATCTCAGCATTCTTCTTATTTACCATGGGAATATGGTGCTTTTTGCTCTCTTTCCTCTTTTCATAGTATCTCTTTTTTTTCTCAATATAGGACTTTTTTTATAAGAAGAATGCTTCATAGACAGCTCATTATGGTTACGCTGCAGGTTTCCACCATGTCAGCATGGATTAGACCAGCGGCCCAGGCGTTTCTCTAACACATATACATAACTCCATGGACTTACAAGCTCCCCTTTCATTTCACACCCACGACATCCATATACAAAAGAGCATGATATCAACTAGGTACAAGTACCAAGTGTAATGTTGAAAGTGTTCCCCATGAAATCATGGTTCTACTAATTCCGGACAAATAAGTGCAAGCATATACAACATAGAAGACACAATGGTTCAAGTTTATTAAGGGCAATAAAAGTAAAGTGTGCCATCAAGTTCGTGAGAGCTTTAATCACTAGTTTCCTCATAACAAGTTTAATTTGGAAGGTAAACAAAAGCATGAATATACTTGGAATAGCATAAGCTAATATGTAGGTATGGTGGACTCTTTGGAATAAGTTGGTTTAGGTAGTTGGATGCATGATGGAACACATACTTTGTTGTGGAGGCTAGCAAAAGACTGGGAGCGACAAACTAAGAGAGCAATAATGGCCATAATCATGCAGAGCGACAAAACATCATTGATCAAAGCATAAAGTGATACTACAAGTTGAATACTAAAGGATCATAAAGGCTATGGTGACTTGAGATAGTCATAACATGGTGTGAGCATGCGCCAAGTCAACCCATATAAAGGATCAAAGGAGAATACCACTATACTATGCTTTAATATGCTAAAACAACGCATGATTCATCCAAGGAACATTAAGCAATCTCAATTGTTTATAACAAGTCATGCTAAAACAAAGAATACTAAGCATAAATCCAAAACAATATCAAGCATGACATGACAAAGCATAGGCCATAGTCAAAAACGAGCTCTTTTTACCACATAAGCATGAACTTTCCTACTCTTTTCCAAACCAAACCAAACTATTTGCAAACCAATGTATGAAAGGGGGTTCCAACCAATTTATTCAGAAAACTAAGCAAACCAAGCAAACTAAAAACCAAACTGAAAACGAAAAAGAAGACGCTCCAAGAAAAACACAACTGTGCATGAAAGAATAAAAATGAAGCGTTTGGAAGAAACCTGGGATTTTTATTGATGAAGAAGGGGATGCCTTGGGCATCCCCAAGCTTTGACGCTTGTACTTCTTGGATATTTCTTGGGGTAACACGCGTGGCATCCCCAAGCTTGAGCTTTAGTCCATTCTTCATCTCATTACTCATTCCTTCCATACACCTGAAATTTTTCCTTCATTCAAAACTTCACACAATCTCATTAGCAACATTAGTGCACTTAAGATAAATAAGTCCTAAGGTTCAGTTCAAACACCAAATAAACTTCCATTAGAATACTATCTACTGTATAACTTCCCTAAAAAATCTCAATTCCCCAAAAGAACTCAAAAAGGAACCAACAAGAAGCAAATGCAGAAAATGGCAGAAATCTGTCAAAACAGACCAGCAGGTAAAGAAGAATTTTTTCGAAGACCTTCTGTTGCTCAAATAAAAAAGTGTTAAACTAACGAAAGTTAGATAACAACCAGGGGCAGAAGCACAAAACATTACAGATCAATCCGACATACAGAGCTCTCTCACGAATTTTTACGGTGAAGCACAAAAATCTGTTTCGGGACAGCAACTTTCCCAATCATTACTTCTCTCTCATTAGAGGTTATTCTTGGCACAAAAAGCAAATAAAAAGGATAAGGAGAGGTTATTACAGAGGTAATAACTTCCAAGACTCATCTAAAACTTTTGGGTTATCTCCCAATAAGTACTTTTCTTTAACGGCTTTAAGTTAGGCATAAGAAGCAAAGAAAGAATCAAGTGTTCTCAAATGAAGAAGCATTAAAACCAACTTTCTTGCCCTCACCTCTCTTACTTTTATTCTTAACCTTGGGGAAAATATGATTGTTTGGTGGAGAAGAAAGGTGCATGGTCCCCTTTCCCACATCTATTATTTCTCCAAGGAGTTCTAATAGGGACCTTCCAAGTGTAATTTGTCCTTTTCCTGCACATTCAATAACAAGATAATCAATAGAAATCGTTTTTCCAAGGATCTTTGTAAACACTCCTTCAGCTATTCCAAGAGGGAATATGGTAGTATTATTAGTAAGAGATATTTCTTTTCCTCCCTCAATGAGCCCCCAAGTATTCAGAGATTTATAAATATCTTTCGGCATAAGGTGAAATTCAGACATGATATCACAACGAGCTTGAAAAGTTTCAGTGTTCATCTCAATCTTTACTGTAGGGAACCACTTTGATGGTTCAGAATTTATTGGAACATAATAGTGATGCTCCCTACGCTTATTATAGGAACTTTCTAATCTAGTAGTGCTAGCCTCAAGAGTGTCCAACCTAGCAAATATTTTTGCGAAAGAAATATCAGTTTGGCTAGGCATGTTGTAAGTGAGGATCAATTTCTTTATAGCATTAATAGCATCATCCTCATTACATTGGAGGAAATCTCCTCCCACAATAGCATCTAAAGCATATCTATAGAAAAGAGCAATCCCAAGGTAAAAACTGCTAAGGAACAAGCTTTGAGTCATTTTAGGCTTAGTGTTTTCATGTAGATCAGAGATTCTAGACCAAGCTTCCTTAAAACTTTCCTCAATTCCTTGTTTAAAAGTAAAAATCATTTCCTCGGGTGACATAGTGATTGGAGCAAGGGTAGACATAGTAGCAACTCAAGATAGGAACTAATTTTTTTGTGTTTTCCAAATAAGAAAGCAAACTTGTAAAACTAATTTTTTTGGGTATTTGAAGAATCAAAACAAGCAAACAAAGCAAAAAGAAACTAAGAAAAACAAAAACAACAAAGTAAAGAGATTGGTTATGAGGGACTCCCCTTCTGAAGATGTCCTTGACTCCCCGGCAATGGCGCCGGAAAATCGCTTGATGGCTCAATGCATGGCGCCCAGAAATATGCTTGATGGCGGTGTTGATGTAGAGCTCGTTGGGAACCCCAAGAAGAAGGTATGATGAGCATAGTAGCAAGTTACCCTCAGTTATGAAACCAAGGTTTAATCGAACCAGTAGGAGCAGGAAACACCCCAAAGGTGTTACTAGCTGAGCTTTGGCAGTAGCAACGTGGAGACCTGCACAACACAACCATATAACTTTGTCCCCAATTTGCGATGAGGTTGTCAATCACCGTGTTTTGCGGAAAACAAAGGATTAAACGTATCAAATGGAAAGAAGTAAAAGTTTGCAGAAAGTAAACACAAAGCAGTAAAAGATTGTAGATTGTATGTAAAAGAAAGGACCAGGATCCATAGTTCACTAGAGGTGGCTCTCCTTAGATAGATAACATGCTGGGTGAACAAATTACAGCGGGGCAATTGACAAACACCGAGAAAGCAATACATGCATATACTAATCATCTTGACTCCTTTGAGACTTGATTGGGCATTACAACATTATACATAGACCGCCATCCAACTGCATCTATGACTAATAATCCACCTTCAGGTTATCATCCGAACCCCCTCTAGTATTAAGTTGCAAGCAACAGATTATTGCTTTACGAACTGCGTGTAAAGTAAACAATACGATTGTTTTATGAACAAAGGATTGTTGTTTTCTCCCTAATAGAAACAACACGTCTAGTACCTTAGAGATTTCTGTCACTTCCCCAGATTACCAGAGGCATGAACCCACTATCGAGCATAAATACTAACTCTTGGAGTTGCTAGCATCTACATGGCCAAGATAGCTACTAACAACGGAAAGCATGCAAGATCTCAAATAAAAAAGACATGATAGAATCAATAATCAATCTGAAATAGCATCTCAATATCAATCGGATCCCCGCAAACACAACATGCAGAATTACAAATAGATGATCTTGATCATGAACGGAGCTCACAAGATCTAAACATGAAAGCACAAAGGAGGAGAACCAGCCATCTAGCTACTACATGGATCCGTAGTCCAAGGATGAACTATTCACGCATCACACCGGAGGCTTGCATGGTGATGAAGAAGGCCTCCAGGGTGAATTCCCCTCTCTGGTAGGGTGCCGGGAAGATCTTCAGATCCCTCCCGATCTAGGGATAGAGATGATGGCGGCTACAGACTCTTTCGTGGATTTTTTATCGGGTACTTAGGATTTTCGTCCCGACGGCAATATATAGGCGGAAGGAGAGGCCGAGGTGGTGCCAGGAGCGGCCGCACCACCCCCTGGCGTGGGCCAGGCCTAGCCGCGCGGCCAGGTGGTGTGGTGGCTCCCTAGCCCTTCTCCGTATCGTATTCTGGCACTTGATCACTTCCGGAAAAATAGGCACTTTGGCTTTTGTCCCGTCCAATTCCGAGAATATTCATTTTATGACTTTCCTGGAACCAAAAACAGCAGAAAACAGGCAGCTGGCACTGTGGCTCTTGTTAATAGGTTAGTCCAAGAAATCATATGAAAAGTACTCCAAAGTTGGAACAAAACACAAGAAAGTGGATAAAACCAAGCATGGAACATCAAAAATTATAGATACATTTGCAATGTATCGAGGTGCCTATACTAGGGTGTGTAATTGAAAGGTTATGATTGATTATCCGCATACTAAGTATGATTGATTTAGTGTTACCCCTGACGTTTGTATCGAAATTTGTGGTGAAAGTGCACCACCACTACAAAGTGTCAAACTATTCGAATAGCCGCATCCGTGGTCATGGACAGTTGGAGTGGCCATACTGTTCTGTCGTCAGATGTTTTCAAAATGACTTGTGAATTGAACTATGACTTTGACTTGACCACAACAGGATTGTGGACATGAAAACCTAGGTTCCCACTTAAGTGATGTAGAACATTAAATTAGTTTTCTTACTTCTAAACTCACTTTGAGATAAACCTAGGTTTTTGCAAATAAACCTAGAGCTTAAGATTCCTACTAGAACTACCTTACTTGTTAGTGATAGTTTGCGAGTACTTAAAGAGTACTCATGGCTTTGTCCCTCGCTATTCGCATGGCCAGCTTAAGTATTGTTTGGTGATTGTATACCTCGTATTCATTTATAGACGCTAGTACCGACCGGGATACGAGGAGGAGGAGTACTACGAAGAAGAAGAATAGAACTTCAACAACTTCACTACTCAAGGCAAGCTAACACTTGCAAGTTTCATAACTATGCAAGCCTAACACTACAACTTAACTATGCAAGTCACCCTTGCAAGATAACCTATGCAAGATGCATTATGCAATGTTTGGTTATGCAACCTTGAGTATATGAATCCCAAGTTTTACTTGCAAGCTTTATTCTTTTACTTTTACCAAAGTTTTTACCTTTAGTTAGTGATTTGTGAATATTGGAAAATAGGAAAGATACCATAAAGAGTATAAAACTAGGCCTAAGTAGTTATACTTGGATGTCATTAAAACAAGATTGGATAGTTACACTTGATTAGCACCCCTCATTAGTGAATACCCTCAATTTTAGTAGCTAGTGCTAAGCATAAATGTTGATCACTTTAGATGGGAATACTTGGTGAAAACGATTATGAAAACCTTGGAATGATGGTTCATTCTATTGAAATGTTTTGACATGTGTTGAGAAACACAATGGTTGATGATGAAAATGTTGAGGCATGAGCCTTGGCCCTTTATAAAAATGGATGGTTAGGTTCGGATGTGATACCATTCCAACTTTACCGTACAACCACAATACCAGAATTGGGTAGGGCTTAACTTGAAGTTTATATGCCTTAGTATGGGTTCCCTTGCGGAAGAGGTTGAGCTGAGGCTACCTCATGCGAATGTCCACCTATGCAGTGCCCAGGATGGAAGATGCCCATGGCTGGGTGGCCAAGCTCATAGCGGAGGTGCCTATACTAGGGTGTGTAATTGAAAGGTTATTATTGATTGTCCGCATACTAAGTATGATGATTCAGGGTTATCCCTGACGGATGTATTGAATTTTTTGGTGAAAGTGTACCACCTCTGCAGAGTGTCAAACTATTTGAATAGCCACGTCCGTTGTCATGGATAGTTAGAGTGGCCATACTGTTCCGTTATTAGATGTTTTCCTAAAAATGACTTGTGAATTGAACTATGACTTTGACTTGACCACAATAGGATTGTGGACATGAAAACTAGTTTCCCATTTAGGTGATGTAGAACATTAAATTAGTTTTCTTTACTTCTAAACTCAGTATGAAATAAACGTAGCTTTTTGAAAATAAACCTAGACCTTAAGATTCCTGCTAGAACTTACTTACTTGTTAGTGATAGTTTGCGAGTACTTAAAGAGTACTCATGGCTTTGTCCCTCGCTATTCGCATGGCCAGACTATGAGGAGGTCTACCAGGATGATGGACAGCAGGAGGTCAACGACAACTAGGATCTTCTCCCATCATTAGCATTGCATGTGACTCTGAAGATGGAGCCCCTACTACGTTTAATTTCCGTCGTTTGATTGTATTAAGACTGGATCATGAGATCCTCTATTTGTAAGACCTTCATTATGGTTTGTAATGGATGATGTACTGTGGTACCAATTCTGTTATGTCTCGCAAAAATGGTAATCCTGGGATTGCGTGGTTTGGTATAACAGGCATATGGGATTAAAAATCTGAGTGTTGACAATAAATCAGCTTGAACATTATTGAAAATTCCCTAAAACCTAAACCCTAAATCCATAAAACCAAAATCCTAAACTCTAAAAACCCTAAACCGTCAACCCCTTAGCAAGCACGTATCATGCACTTATAGATCAAAATTAGAGATACTTTCATTAAATAGCGATAACACCATTCTATTACACTAATATATATAAGCATATATATATATATAGATCTTGAACATTATTATTGAAAATTCCTTGAACCCTAAAACTTAGAAAACTCTAAACCCTAAACCCCAAATACTGAACCTTAAACCCCTAAACCCTAAAACCTAAAATTCTAAACCATGAACCATAAACCGTAAAACCCTAAACCCTCAACCCAAAAATATCGAACCCTAAACCCTAGGCTACATATATCTTGTGTGAAAACTAGGGCATTGGGATTTTGAGCCATACTTATTTGTAGTTGCTTCATGACAAAAGCCACTATCGTCGCTTGAAAAATTGGAAATAACGTCAAATTTTGAAGCTTCTTTGTAAATAATATTTAAAATACCAATACACACCAATATACCAAATATGTAAATGTTATTATAAATTATAGCAAAGATATGGTCATGAGTTTGGTTATCTGGTTTGAAAGCCATGCATATTCATACATGGTACGCCATATCTTGTATGACAAAATTAAAGCCATTATTATCTAGAAAATTTAAAATAACTTGATATATGGAAGCTCTTTCTATAAACCATGTTTAAATGCTAATATGCACCAATCTACCAAACATGGTTACTTCATCATAAAGTATGGTTACACATATGGCTTTGACATTGGTCATCCAGATTTTGAAACCATGAATGTTCATACATGGTATGCCATATTGTGAAACGATTTTTTTTCAAGAGTTATCAAATTGTAAGATATTTTTTCATGGAAACTAGCAAATGCCAACAGTGAAAAACCAACAGAGAAAAGAATGGTTGTATTTCACTATATATATATTTTTTAAAAGTGGCCCAAATTTGGTGTCGTTACCATTCATATCAAAAAGTTGAATCTTGCAAAACTCTCAGTGGATCTACAATATTTCACTAATTCGGTACCTTTAAATTATTTTAAAAAACTCAAGAGCAAGCTATATCCCACACTTTGTAGTTCAAAATTAGACATACTTACTTTGAATTGTCAACAAATCGTTTTATTGGACAGATCTACCAAATATGGAAATGATTGTAAGAAAATCTTGATTGGGGAAGATGCATCAATGTACTAAGTAGTGCAAAACATGGACACGGTATGGAAACTATGGCTGTGACCATGGTCATCGTGTTTGAAAGCCTTGAATTAATGTTCATTAATTTTGATAGATATCTATAAAATCATTTAATGCTAAAGTCGCATACCTTAGAAGCTCAACATCAAAATTGCAGTAGAGCACCGAAATATCTTGCCCGAACATACAATCCCAAAAAATACTGTATTGCACAAATTTAGCATGGAAGCTTAAAAGTGCATTATACATTGCATGAAAAATGCGGGCAGTGGAATTTCGAGAAATCATTTTTGTAGATGCTCCCCAACAAAATACATTGTTGTCAATTGGAAATTCGAAAAAACATCAAATTTAGAACCAGACATATTGGTTGATTTTCCAAGATGCACCGATCTACCAAATGAGGACACGTCATCATAAACTAAGGCCATGACCTTGGTAAACGTTTTTTAGACGATGGTCATCTTCTTGAAAACCTTGAATTGTTCAAAAATTTCAGAATATGCCTAGCTCATTTAAATGCTGGAAAACAACTCTCATTGGCGTGTGGGTCTAGACGGTGAGAGCACATCTGAGTGGTTCCATCTCGGAGTGGCGTATGCTAAAAGCTTCGACCTCAAAATTTTGGTACGGTGCCCAAGCTTCACATCCATCCATTAAAATATCCGACACATCCATTCAAACACACTTCACCTCTTTTTAGAATGTGAAATTTCTCTTTTGTCCCTTCTCGGGAAAGAAGAACCTGAGGAGCACTACAATAACAGAGGGATATAGGTGGTAAATTTGCGTTATCCCACATGCATCACACCATCGATGTTTCCCTGAGCTTCTTCAATATTTACCAGCCCATCCACTCTTACCTACACTAACTTTTTGGACCCACCATGCAAGTGACCCACATGTTAGTGACCCAGAATTACAGGAAGTAGAGATTCACATCGCTTGTTTTTCAAAATTTGAACATTTTTTCCTAAACCAAGATAAAATCATTGAAATAGGCGAACCTGGCTTGGAAGCTTGAAAATTCATGAAACTTGGGCATTATCTGTAAAAAAATTATACTTTGTGATTAAATTGGTACGGTGAGATTTTGAACCAATATTGTCTTTGTAGTTGCTTCACAATGGAAGTTATAGTTATAACTTCGACGCACCCTTTATAAACATTGTTTGAAATTCCAATATGTAGTTATGCACCGATCTACCAAACATGGACATGTTATCATAAACTATGGAAAACATATTGCCATGACCTTGGTCATCTTGTTTGAAAGCCATGAATGTTCATACATCATACGCCATATTGTGAAACAAGTTTCTTCGAAAGTTGTCATGTTTTAGCATACTTTTTCATGGAAACTAGGAAACGCACATAACAAGATACTCTGCGAAAGACAGACATTGCTTCAATTTTTATATATCTTATTTGGATTTCTCTTTCAAAAGGTCCCAAATTTGGCTACATTAGCATTCATATCATGAAGTTGAGGGGTTGTTTGGTTAAACTTATCTATCGCTTTTAGCTTTATTTTGTAAGCCACTTTTGATTTTGGCTTTTGGCTTATACCATCATGTTGGAGATATGCCCAAGAGGCAATAATAAAGTGGTTATTATTATATCTTCATGTTTATGATAAATGTTTACATCCCATGCTATAATTGTATTAACCGGAAACATTAATACTTGTGTGTTTTGTAAACATAAAAGAGTCCCTAGTAAGCCTCTTGTTAAACTAGTTTGTTGATTAATGGATGATCATGGTTTCCTGATCATGGACATTGGATGTCATTGATGACAAGATCATATCATTAGGAGAATGATGTGATGGACACACACCCGTAGTAAGCGTAGCATAAGATCAAGTCATTAAGTTCGTATTGCTATAAGCTTTAAAATACATAGTAACCTGATCCTTCGACCATGATGTTATGTTAATCACCATCACCGGATGGGTACTTTGATGACATCAAACACCGCTTCGTAACTGGGTGGTCATAAAGGTGTCATTGGGTATTCTGAAGGTATGTGTTGAAGCGCATGGACCAAGATTGGGATTTGTCCATCCATATGACGGATAGATATGCTCTGGGCCCTCTCGGTGGAATGTCATCTGGTTAGCTTGCAAGCATGTGACTGGGTCACAAGGGATGACATATCACGGAACGAGTAAAGAGTACTTATCAGTAACGAGGTAGAACTAGGTATGGAGATGCTGACGATCAAACCTCGGATAAGTATAGTATCGCGTGACAAAGGGAATTGGTTTCATATGTAAGTGGTTCAATCGATCGCGAAGTCATCGTTGAGTATGTGGGAGCCATTATGGATCTCTAGGTCCCGCTAATGGTTATTGATAGGAGATGTGTCTCTGTCATGTCTGCATATTCACGAACCGTAGGGTGACACAATTAAGGTTCGAAGTTGTTTTAAGTAGATATGGAATATGCGTTGGAGACCAAATGTTGTTCGGAGTCTCGGATTGGATTCGGAACATCACGAGGAGATCCGGAATGGTCCGGAGAATAAGATTCATATATTCGGGATCATTTTCTGAGTTAGGAAATGTTCCGGAGTATTTGTATGAGGGTTCTAGAAGGTTTCGGAATGTTCCGGAAGGTTCTGGAAGGTTCCTTGGAGTTTGCTTGAAAACCAAGGAAGGGATCAAGGAGACCTGGTGGGTCAAGACTAGGAGTTGTGGGGGAGGAGGACTCCTCCCCCCACTCCCCAATCCGCTGGCCTAGAGGAAGGGGAGCCCTACAAGGACTCCCCCTCCCATGGGGCCTCACCCCCCTTAAATAGAGGGGCAGGGGCGCCCCCTCCACCCCTGCTCCATAACTCCCAATCTCTGCCGCCTCTCTCCTCCTCCTTTCTTCTGCACAGGCATAGGCGAAGCCCTGCAGAAATCTCTACTCCACCACCACCATGCCGTCGTGCTGCTGGGATTCCGTGGAGAAGATCTACTACCTCCGCTGCTCGCTGGAACGAGGAGAGGAAGGTCTGCTTCGACTCCGCACGTGTGACCGACTGCAGAAGCGCTGCCGAAACGCGGCGCCGGAAGGATCGTCCACACGATCTTGAGATCGGCAAGTGATCGACTACATCAACCACGAGATCTAATCTCGTTAACGCTTTCGGATCTACGAGGGTTAGTTCCTATCTATCTCGTTCCTCATGTCTAATAGATTAGATCTTGGCTTTTATCTAGATTAGATCTGGGTTTTGTTCGTTCTTGCGGTAGAAATTTTTTGTTTTCCATGCTACGAACCCATCACATCATTCAACTATGTCAGAGTAAAAGCTTAAAAAAATAAAGCCAAAAACACCTTCCTAGCTTATAAGCCAAAATAAAAAGCTAGAATTAGAGCCCAACCAAACAACGCCTAAATATCACGGAACTTTTGGTGTTTCTCCCTTGTTTTAGTACTTGGGTAGCTTCAATTGAATTTAACAAAAAATATGACCAAGAAGGTATGATCGACTTATAGATCAAATTTTGAGATAGTTTGATTAAATTGTGGTAACATCATTCTATTCCAAAAATATAACCATAAAGTTTGAACATATTATTGAAATTCACGAAATCCCAAACCATAAACTCTAAACCCCTAAACCCTGACCAAGCAGGTATCATGCACTTATAGATCAAATTTTGAGATACTTCCGGTAAATTGGGTAACACCATTCTATTCCACAAATATAAGCATAAAGCTGGAACATTATTGAAAATTCACGAAACCCTAAACCACTAAAACCCAAACCCTAAACCCCTAATCACTAAAGCCCTAATCCCTAATCCCTAACCAAGCACATAGAATGCACTTATCGATCTCAATTTAAGATACTTTCAATAAATTGGGTAACGTCATTTTGTTTAACGAATATAAGCATAAATCTTGAGCATTATCGAAAATTCCCTAAACCATAAACCCGAAAGAACCCTAAAACCTACACCCTAAAGCCTAAAACCCTAAACCCTCAGCCCATAAATCCTAACCAAGCAGTTGTCATGCACTTATAGATCAAAATTTGAGATACTTTCATCAAATTAGGTAACACCATTCTATTCGATAAATATAAGCATAAATCTTGAGCATTATTGAACCTTCGCTAAACCCTAAACAACCCCTAAAACCTAAACCCTAATATATAAACCCTAAACCCTCCACTCATAAACCCTAACAAGCAGGTATCATGCACTTATAGATCAAAATTTGACATACTTTCAATAAATTAGGTAACGCCATTCTATTCGACGAATATAAGCATAAAGCTTGAGCATTATTGAAATTTTGCTAAACCCTAAACCCTAAACAACCCATAAAAACTAAACTGTAAAACCCTAAAACCTCGACCCATAAACTCTAACTAAGCAGGTACCGTGTACTTATAGATCAAAATTTGAGATACTTTCATTAAATTGCGGTAACGCCATTCTATTCCACGAATATAACCATAAGGCTTGAACATTATTGAAAATTCCCTAAACCCTCAACCCCTTAACGACCCTGACAAATGAGGTATCATGCACTTGTAGATCAAAATTTCAGATATACTTTCATCAAATTTTGCTAATGCCATTCTATTCCCCGAATATAGGCATAAATCATCTTGAACATTATTCGAAATTCCCTAAAACCTAAACCCTAAACCCCTAAAAACCATAAACCATAAACCCTAAACCCTAACCCTCATCCCCTCAACCACAAACCAAGCAGGTATCATGCACTTATAGATCAAAATTCGAGATACTTTCATTAAATTGCGATTACACCATTCTATTCCACAAATATATAAGCATATATATATAAAGCTTGAACATTATTATTGAAAATTCCCTAAACCCTAAGCCCTCCATCTTGAACCCTAATCCCTAAATATCGAACCTTAAAATCATAATCCCTATACCCTAAAATCCTAATCCATATACCATAAACCCTAAACCCCTAAACCATCAACCCCTAAACTCTGAACCCTAAAACCTAGGCTACATATATCTTGTGTGAAAAATAGGGAAGTGGGATGTTGGGACATACTTATTTGTAGTTTCTTCATGACAAAAGCCATTGTCATCGCTTGAAAAATGGAAAATAACTTCAAATTTGGAAGCTCCTTCGTAAATAATATTTTAAATGCCAATACGCACCAATCTACCAAATACAGACATGTTATTATAAACTATAGCAATGATATGAGCATGAACTTGGTCATGTGGTTTCAAAGCCATGCATATTCATACATGGTCGCCATATATCCTATGACAAAATTAAAGTCATTATTATCCATTGGGGCTTTTAGAATAACTTCAAATATGGAAGATCTTTTTATAAGCAAAGTTTAAATGCTATTATGCACCAATCTACCAAACATGATTACATTATAATAAAGTACGGTAACATATATGGCCTTGACATTGGTAATATAGTTTTTGAAAGCCATGAATATTCATACATGGTACACCATATTGTGAAACAAGTTTTTTCAAGTGTTATCAAATTTTAAGATTATATTTTTTCATGGAAACTAGCTAGTGCACACGGCGAGACTCCAAGAGAGAAAAGAATGGTTGTATGTTGTTTTATATTTTGTTTCCTTACTTTTAAAAAATGGCCCAAATTTGGTGTCATTACCATTGATATCAAAAAGTTGAATCTTGCAAAACTCTTAGTGGTCAAAAAGCTTTTTCAAGAGCAAGCTATATCACACAATTTGTAGTTCAAAATCAGACATACTTACTTTAAATTTTCAAAAAATTCAATTTATTGCACATATTTAGCTAGGAAGCTTGGAAATTCATGAAAATAGGGCATTATCCATCAAATCTGGAATCTAGTTTTGTAAACATTGCTTGAAATGCCAGGATGCACCGATCTACCAAATTTGGACACATTTGTAAGATTGATTAGCGAATATGCATCATGTACAGATTAGTACAAAACATGGACATGGTACATAAGCTATGACTATGACCTTGGTCATCTTGTTTGAATGCCTTGAATTATTGTTCATTAATTTTGGCAGATGTCTATAATATCATTAATTTTTGGAAAGCATACAGACATGTGGGTCTATCTAATGGGGGCATCATCCCAACTGGGAGTAGAGTACCTTAGAAGTTTCAACTTAAAAAATTCGGCAGAGTGCCAAAATATCCTGCCCATCAATTCAAATATCCATCCCAAAAATTATTCTATTGCATAAATTTAGCCTTTAAGCTTGAAAGGGCATTATACATTGTGTGAAAAATAGGGGCGGTGGCATTTTGAGCCATCATATTTGTAGTTGCTCCACAACAAAACACATTGTTGTTACTTGGAAATTTGAAAACAAACTTCAAATTTGGAACCAGACATATTGGTTGATTTGCCAAGATGCACCAATCTACCAAATGCGGACACGTCATCATAAACTATGGCCATGACCTTGGTCACCTATTTTTTGGATGTTGGTCATCTTCTTGAAATCTTTGAATTGTTCAATTTTTTTATCAAATTCCTAGAAACTCATTTAAATGCTGGAAAACAACTCCTGCTGTCATGTGGGTCTAGACAGTGACAGCACATCTGAGCGGCCCCACGTCGAAGTAGCGTATGCTAGAAGCTTCGACCTCAAAATTTTGGTATGACACCCAAACATATCACCCATCCATTAAAATATCCCGCACATCCATTCAAACATACTTCACCTCTTTTTAGAATACAAACTTCATCTTCTCTCCCTACTCCGAAAACAAGAACCTGAGGAGCATTGCAATAACATAGGGATAAAGGTTGTAAATTTGCATTCTCCCACGTCCATCACCCTTTCGATGTTTGCCTAACCTTCTTCATTATTTACCTGGCTGCACACTCCGACCTACACTAACCGTTTGGACCAACCAGGCAAGTGACCCACATGTCAGTGAGCTAGAATTATGAGTAGTAGAGATTCACATTGCTTTTCGTTCAAAATTCGAACATTTTTTGGCTAAACCGAGATAAAATCGTTAAAATCGGAGAACCTGGCTTGGAAGCTTGAAATTGATGAAACTTGGGCATTACCCGTTAAAAAAATATACTTTGTGAGAAAATTGGTGCGGTGAGATTTTGAACCACATATGGTCTTTGTAGTTTCTTCACAAGGGAAGCCATTGTTGTCACTTGGAAAATTTTAAGTAACTTAGAATTTGGATGCACCGTTTGTAAACATTCTTTGAAATGCCAATATGCAGTTATGCACCAATCTACCAAACATGTACATGTTGTCATAAACTATGGCAAACATATTGCCATGACCTTGGTCATCTCGCCTGAAACCCATGAATGTTCATACAAGGTTGTGAAACAAGTTTCTTCAAAAGTTGTCAAGTTTTAGCATACTTTCTCATGGAAACTAGGCAGCGCACATAACAATATACTCCATGAAAGAAAAACATTGCTTCAATATATATATATATATTTGGATTTTTCTTTCAAAAGGTCCCAAATTTGGCTGCGTTATC
Source organism: Avena eriantha (assembly GCA_910589775.1). Taxonomy (NCBI): domain Eukaryota; kingdom Viridiplantae; phylum Streptophyta; class Magnoliopsida; order Poales; family Poaceae; genus Avena; species Avena eriantha. The sequence goes on from OU342742.1 coordinate 364,640,677, forward strand.
ATTCATATCAAGAAGTTGAGGGGTTGTTTGGTTAAGCTTATCTATCACTTTTAGCTTTTTTCTATAGCCACTTTTGATTTTGCCTTTTGGCTTATACCATCATTCAACTATGTCAGAGTAAAAGCTAAAAATAAAGCCAAAAACACCTTCTATCGAAGATTTGTCCCACGAAGGAAACTAGGGTCCAACGATCCCTTGGTTCGAGAGGAGCCTGATCACGCGATTCCAAGGAGACACGGGTTTCTTTTACCCAGGTTCGGGACCCTCGTGAGGAGGTAAAGCCCCTACTTCTTCTTTGTTGTATTGCTCGCGGGATTCACGAGGGTACAATGGAGGGTTAAAGTCTAGGGTATTAGATCTCAACGATCAACCCCTCCTAAGGTGGGAGAAGGTCTCCTTATATAGGGAGGCATCTGGCCACTTCCCCTGACCCCGGTCTATAGGAACGCTTTTGGTGGACTAAGCCTTGGACGACAGGTGCTCCTCCATCCGCTGGTAAAGTGACCTTCTTTTTCCTCCTTTGTCCTTGTCTGGTGTTACGTGTTGTCTCCCTTGCACCAACCTGCTCCCGCTGAGGCTATCCACCAACCAGCCAGGACTTCATCTTCCTTGCTTTTGACCAAGGCCCTGACTTTGGGACCGCATCATGGAGGCATCTAATGCCACCATTTTTCTTGTCGTCTTCCTACGATGGGCGCTTCTGCACCCCTCCCGAGGTGCTGTAGATCCGGGCCCTCTTGCCCGGTGATATCCTAGGCGGATTTCCCCTCTGGAAGCCTTCAGGAGGGTCCGACGAGATGCCTCTTGAGAGAGAAGCATCCCTTCCCTTGCGAGGAATGCTGAAATCCTACCATGCGAGCCAGCCATGGACGGATCGGGAGTACCCCCTCTACCAGGTATCCAACAGTAGCCCCCAGGAGTTCTTCCCGCATGCCACACACGTGGCGATGAAGGGTCGAGCGGCCATTCTGACGGCCGGCACTGCACGGGACGCGTGCCGCTCTAGGTTCCCAAGACGCCTTCTCACAAGGTACGCACCCGTCCAGACCCAATCTTTCCTTATAAGGAAGGGATATCCCTTTCACACCGAGATCTATTCTTCTCTGCCTGCTTCCTCACGCTTCCTTCCCCTGAACAACAGCCAATGCTCGCCACGCACGATGTCCCGTCGGGTAGCTTTGGTTTCGGTGAAGGGGAAACTGCCACCGGCTGGCCCCCCTCATGGCAAAGAGGAGGAGGAGACGTGAGAGGTGCTGATGCCTTCCACAACCTGGATGGACTCTGGGCTCGACCGATGCCGCTCGCAATGTGCCTACAACTGGAATGAGTGGGGGGAGCCCCCTTTGTGGCTAGGGTTGGTGGATCCAGCGAGCCTTTCCGGCCCCGTGCACCCATTCTTATACCACACTGTTATTGTAGGGCTGATTCCACCATTCCCCCCCCCTTCTTCATGGCGGTTGTAGAGCACTACCAGATTTGCACCCTCCACCTGCATCCCAACTCCATCACCACCCTACCATCTTCGCCTACTAGTGTGACATGTTTGTAGGGGTGAAGCCTTCGGTGGCGCTGTTGCGCCAGATGTATTCTCTCCATATCACCTCCACCTCCTGCATACTGGCTACGTCTCCTTCGTGAAGGAGGGGTCATTCAGGCCCCAAATGGGTTGGCCGAAACCCGCCGCACTGGCCAAGAATGTCAGCAATTGATGGTCCACTGTGAACCTGGAGGTGGACAAGGTAGATGCCCTAGTCACCTGTATTGAGCTGATCAACTCCTCCGGCCTGGCAGGGCCTCTCATCGCCGTGGAGTTCCTTTGGCTCAGGATTGCTCATCTGTCGTGATGCTCGTAAGGCGGATATCTAGGCCTCTCTTCCTCGGTTAGATGAGTGGGGCGTTCTCCCTCCCGGCTGCGTGGGCAAGCGTTCGAATCCCTTGGATGTGAACTCTCCCACTGTAGCCCCGTCCGAGGGCCCTCCTGGGGCGAACGTGGGGGAGGCTGCTGGCACAGGAGACTCCATCGGTGAGGCAGACCCTCAGAAGGCGCCTCGAGGGAAGCAAACCTGGGACGGAGTCACGTCGGGAAGTGGCGGATCTCACACTGTATGGCCGTTTATTCCTCCTAACACGAGTCGGGGCAACTGGGGCATGCGGCCCCCAGCCGGGGGTGCTACCAGGTAAGCCATTATCCATTCCTCGTTCCTTTCCAAATACCCTAGTCCCCTCTCACCCGGAGGACCTCTACAACAAAAGCCACCAAAGAAAGCAGTCGTGACTAAACCGAACTACCGCCAGGAAGGTTCGGACGGTGGTGCACCCCTTGGACCAGCTTGCGGAGCTCCAGGGTGCAAAGGTTGCGCCTGAGGAGAGGGTGACGGCCTCTCCGCCACACATGATCTCCGCCACATCCTCCCTAGTGCCCTTGGTTGTAGAGGTGGCTGAAGCGGGCGAGGGACACCCCTAGGGCTCCCCCTGAAGCCGCTTCCTCTATAGATGATGCGGTTGTGGATGTTGTGCCGACGACAGACATGACCGCTGCTCCGGCGTCGCCGGGGAGCGCTGTTCCCGTTGGCTCGGGACTGGCTCCTGCTCAGCGATCAGGCAGCCTTGAGATGGACCAAGTTCAAGGTCCGGAAGGCCACGTGTCCCTGGGCCAACCCTCCTAACTCCTGCGCGCCGGTCAGATAGCCCTGAGGAGGCTCCCACTAGCAAGCTGCGTAGTTAGTCTCGGGAGCTGGTTGTGGTGGAGCCGTGATACTCCCCCATGCCGAGTTCCTAGGCAAGCTCGTTTCCAGCGCACGTGGCGAGCTGGACTAGTTCCTAGCTGTCGTGGTCAGTGAGGACCACCAATTGATCCTAGACGGAGAGCATCTTACCAGAGCCCGGAAGGCGGTGGAGTCAGAGAGGGAGAAAGCCCTCCTTGACATGGAAGGCATTATCTGAGATTCCTCAGCACGAGCAATGAAGATCATCGCTGATGCTGAGGCCCAAGCCTCTCATCTTGGGGATGCCTTGTTTGCCCGTGAGAGAGGCATCTCCACTCGGGTGGCGGAAGCGGCCCATCATCAGGGGGGACTTGAGTCTCAATCTTAAGAGGTTGACGCCAAGTTCTCAGAAGTTTAGGGATCCCTCGCTTGGGAGCTGGAGGAGAGCTCGAGTTTCCGCGGCACCCTTGAGGCGTAGAAGAAGCTTCAGGAGGGTTCGCCTCAGGAGGTCGTTGACCTCCGTGGTGAAATTAAGGATCTGAAGGAGACCATTGGAGCGGCTACACGGGCTTGTGTAGAGCGCGAGTGAGAGGCTCGTGAGGCGTTGGAGGCCCAACATAATTCCTTCTCCTCCCTTGATGAATAGGGCGCCACGATCCTCCCTCTCCTAGGAATTGAAGGTTTCATTGCGTTGTAGGTTCATGACAGCCATGAGATCTAGGAGTACTTAGAGCTCGTACATAGGGTCCTGACCCCCTTAAGTGCGGCGACGCAGGGCCTGGATAACTGAATTTCCTCAGAGTGCTAGGAGATGTTGACCGCTATAGGGACGTCCCTCTTCACCAACCTTCTGTAGCTATCGCCTGACCTCAACTACTCCCAAGCTGTGCATCAGTTGATGGTCGCGCCGGCTCTCGAGGCTAGTGTCACCCCGCTCGTCGACCTGCTGATCAAGGAGTCTCCGTGCAGGGTAGGCGATGAGGAGGGAGCAGAAACTGATGGCTCAGACGACTCTACCGTTGAAGAGGAACAAGAAGGTGACGACAAGCCGAGCTCGGATGGCGCCGCTGGGGTGGCTTGAATATTGTCCATGTAATGCTCGTGAAGCGCTTTGAGACCTGCCATTTCTTTGTGAAGACTTGTAAGGGTACCTTCCCTGCTATGAGTCCTTAACTGTCTGTCATCGCTTTCCCGGCCCTTCGAGGGAGTGGTTGAGCCCCAGCCTACTAATCCCTTGTGGATGCAATATTCGGCCTTTGCATCCTACGGGGGACTCTTGAGGGGTTTTCCCGTAGGCTTCCTTGCCTCCCTCTTCAAGAGAGGGTAACGAGGCTTGTACCTATCCCTTAGGACCCTCAAGGAGGTGGTCACGGGCTCTGTACGTTCAATTCTGTCTCATAAGTCCCTCGAGGAGGTGACCGTAGGATGCGTACTTCCCCTGTATAGTCCCTCAGAAAGGCAACCATATGTTCCACATGCCGCTTGAGGGGTTGTCTCAAGGGTAGCCCCGCTCGTCCCGTGGTGAGGAGGTCGTGGTGCTTGTACCTGTCCCATAGGTCCCTCAAGGAGGTGTGCATAGGCTCTATATGTTCAATTCCGTCCCGTAAGTCTCTCGAGGAGGTGACCGTAGGACGCGTACTTCCCCTGTATAGTCTCTCGGAGATGAAACCGTAGGTTCCGCACGATGTATGCTTTCCCTTCATGTGCCATGTGAGGATTATCAGGCACTGGGAACCGTGAGTGAGGTGACTTATCGCTGGAGTTGTCGCAAGTGTAGAGCTCGAAACTTTATGCCCCAGTGCTGACCAAGGGTGGCGCTGATGATAGACTGCATGCCTAGCCCCTTCTCATGCGGTGCGCGAAAGGGAGAAACACCACAAAAGAAAAGAATATGCAAACAAAGAAATTGTTGGGGGAAAACCAAAAATGATCCATCATTCTTGAATTTCCACACCGTTCAAGGGGGAGTTATTTATTGACGCCGCCACCGTGAGCGGATCTCACGGGTAGAACATGCGAAGGTGCTAGATGTTCCAGCTGTTGGGGATCGGGACACCTTCCTCCATTTCCAGTCACACTATTCCTAGTCTTGCAATGTGCACAACCCGGAAGGGGCCGTCCCAGATCGTGGAGAGCTTGTGTAGACCCTCGCGAGAGAGGGAATGGCAAAGGTTCCCCACTTCCAGGGTGCATGCCCATATTTTATGGTAGTGGTACTGGTGCAATGCTTGCTGGTATTTGGCTGCCCGCACATTGACCTTGTCACGGGATTCATCGATGAGAAAGAGGTCGTCATGACGCAACTCCTCTTATGCTGCCTCATTGAAGGTGAGCACCCATGGGGAGCCATGCTTGAGTTCTACGTGGATGATAGCCTCAGCACCATAAACGAGGAAGAAAGGGGTCTCACTAGTTGCATTTTTTGCGGTGGTACAGATGGACCACAAGACTCCTAGGAGGGTGTCCAACCACCCTCGTATGCACTCCTTTATCTTCCGGCGGGAGCTCTTGGTCTTGAGCCCCTTCAAGACTTCTGCATTTGCTCGTTCTACTTGTTCGTTAATATGGGGGTTGGCGATAGATGCGTAGAAGATCTTGGTGTTGATGCCCTCACAGTAGGATTTGAACATTCCGCTGGTGAACTGGCTGCCGTTATGGGTGATGATGCGGCTGGGTACTCCGACACGGCATACCAAACCTTGGATGAACTTCACCGCCTTTCGTGCCAGGATGGTCCTGACCATTTCCACCTCGGCCCATTTGGTGAACTTGTCGATGGGGACGTAGTGGTACCCTTAGCTCCCGGGTGCTCACGGGAAAGGCCCCAAGATGTCCGCCCCCAGACCGCAAAGGGCCATGAGAGCGAGATGGTTTGCAGCTACTGAGCCGGTTGGTGTATTTGCTTGGAGTGGAAATGGCATGCCTCGCACGATGTCACCATCTCTATGGCATAGGTGAGCATGGTGATCCAGTAGAAGCTACTACAGAAGGCTTTCCCAGTGAGGGTACGTGCCGAGCCGTGGTGGCCACATTCCCTGGCGTGGGTGTCGGCCAACAGCTCGTGCCCCTCATCGCTGGAGAAGCTCCGGAGGGTGACACTATTGGGGCAGCGACAGTAGAGGTCCCCGTCCACGATGCAGTACTTCGCATGGTATACAAGGCGTTCCGCCATGTCCTCACTATCTGGGAGGATGCCATCCTAGAGGTAGCTCTAGAGCTGGGTGACCCAATTTGACTCTTGGGTAGTAGCTACCATGACAAGCCTGTTTCCTGAGGGTGGACCGCAATCGTGGGTGCCTGACGAGCATGGGGGTGGAAGCTCTTCCACGAATATAACCATAAATTTTGAATATATTATTGAAAATACCCGGAATCCCAAACCATAAACTCTAAACCCCTAACCCTGACCTAGAAGGTATTGTGTACTTATAGATCAAAATCTGGGAAGTTTCATTAAATTGGGTAACTGATGAGTGCATATTTGCATCATGTTTTACATTATGATTTTGCATTGTAGATGTAGGATCTTGGTATTTTACTGTGCTCGCGCGCACATTTTATGTCTGTTTTCACTAGGATCAGGACAGATGATGGATCCAATGGATACAATTATTGGAAGCAGTTGTATTGTGGAGAAAAAGGAGTCAAAAACAACGTAAATCACTTATTTGGGAAATATTAATAATACTAGAAGAAAACCAGAAGCGAACAAGGGAGGCAGAGAGTCCAACGACCAACTATACGACCGAAGCAGTTTTTCCGGCCATATAGTTCTAGCCGTATAGTTGGCGCCACCTCCGCCTCGTCAAATAGTTTCACCTCGTGTAATTGGTTCGAGGAGATGACATACAGAACACCTAAAATTCATAGAAACCTCACCTCCGGAACGCATCTAGAGGGGGAACTCATCCACAAGGGACCCATCTTCGCCCTGTGCAAATCCGAGAGGCTATGGCATCGATCTTCATCATCCACCGCTACATCACCACCATCTCCATCCATCCCATCTACATATTCTTGTAATTCCTATACTGGTTGTGGATTTATACAAGTACTATTCATCTATGTTTATTTCCATTACCATTGCCATGATGTTGATTGCCTCCATGTCTGAGTAGATCATTAGTTCTTGGGGAGATGGATAAACCCTGGTATGAGATTGAAATAAGATAAAGTCTATTATGATATTCATAGGTGTGACCATGTGTTTGATTTTCTACATCTGGATGTTGAGAGAAGTTGACCTCTCAATATTTGCCTCTCATGGGGACTTGATGGAGGGAACTACTTATTGGTAGATGGAGGCGTGCTAGCACTTACGGTGACTATAAAGCTATTGGCATCCCTTACGTATCAACTTGGGAAACCGAAGAAACTCAAGGAACACTATCCATGCAATGGGATACGTCCTACGAGATTACGTCCCTTAATAGCGCAGTAATTCGATCGATGTCGATTGCTGACTGCTATGGTTATGAGGATGATGTGAGCAGCGGTTTCTGCCTATTCATCCAAATACGGAGCTCCTCCCACACTTAAACAGTTGAGAATGTTCATGATGATAATCTATATCTTAAATCTTTACAATTCTAGTGGTGTACCCGCTACTCCCTGAGAACGCCTTTTCCCTACTACAGTTCCAATTTTTCTTACATACGCGATACTTACTTTCTGTATTAAGTTATTTTACTTTACTTTATTATTGCTCTTATACCAAAAACCCAAAAACACCTTTTTACACAATACTCGTATTTTATCTTGTTACTTAGAACTTTATCTAGCATTTGTATCACAATATTTATTTCAAGAATTATTAGACTTTAGACTCCTTCTCACTGTGGGATCGATATCTTTATTTCAAAACTAGCTACAGAAGATCTATGCACTTGCGGTCATCAAGCTATTTTCTGGCGCCGTTGCCGGGGAGCTAAGCTCTATAGGTCTTTTAGTTTTTGCTTATTTATTTTTGTCTTGCTAAATTTTATTTTCAGTTACAGGTTTCACCAACATGATGGAGTTTGAGCATATGACTAGTGCTAACCCACTCAACTACTTTGGGAAGCCCTATGCTATTTATAAAAGAGACAACTCCAATGAGAAGACAAGGGGGTCTTAAATAAATCCTCTACTACTTAGTATTCTACATAAGAAGCAACTTACTGGAGATGAAGAAGATCCTGATCCATATGAGCATATTGCATGTTTTAAAGATATATGTGGCACTTTTCTAATGACGGGATATACTGCTGATGTGGTAAGGGTTAAACTTTTTAGTCAAATTTTGACAAGTATAACTCTCTCTTGGTATAGATCTCTGCCCCCTGAAGCCACAACTACTTGGGATAATCTAGCGTGTGGATTTCTATCAAAATATTATACATTATTAAAATCTTTTGGAATCAGGTGTCTTATAATGACCTGGAAGAATCGTTCTAATGAAGGACTAGTAAGAGCTTATATTAGATTTAAAGATTTGCTACGACTATGTCATCATCATGATTTGCCTGAATGGTATTTACTACATATCTTTTATCGTGGTTTTATTGAACCTGATAAAATTGAATTAGACTCTTTCGCGGAAGGATCCTTTATGAATATTCCTATACCTAAATCTTGGGCTTTACTTAATAGAATTCGTGTTTCATGGAATTTTCTCCTAGGAAGTGAAGGAGGCGTAGAAATAGAGCATGATTGTATTCATGACAATAATGAAAAAGGCCATGTTAAATAATTATCTAAAGAACTTTGTCTGGATTCAGATCTTGTGTTGCAAGTTGTTAAAGCTTTTATAGAACAAATTAAAGCTCCAAAGGAGGGTCTAGTCAAATATGATTCACCACCTGAACCATAAAAGAAAAGAGAAGATAAACAACACTTGCCTCCGTAGAACCAATATATGAAGTACCTTTCCCTAACACTGTGCAAAAGAATATTTTTGAATATGACCAGGTCAAAGTAGTACAGGAAGAGAAGGAAGAAAAAAGCATGCCAGGAGTCACGGAACACCTGAAAAAAACAAAGATGAAGAGGTAACCAATAAATAAATTATCGCTATGTACTCACATTGTAACATAGTTGAACTAGATAAAGAAACTTATGTATTGGTTGAAGGTAAAATAAAGGTAAAAGATGCAGATAAGCCTATTCTTCCCTACATATTTAAAGAAACCTCTCATTACGGTTTATGTGAAATAGAACCGGCTACAATTGAAAATATTGATATAACAATTATGTTTGCCAATAAAAACCTTAGAATTCCAATGGGAGTAGTTGACAGTGCAACTGTCACAATTGGCAACAAAGACTTCCCTATCGATTTTGTAGTTGTTGATATGCCAGCTGACACTCTTTGCCCAATTATATTTGGAAGGAACTTTTTGGGTGATATAGGTGCCTATGTTAATTTCAAGAAGGAGATTGTGTCTCTTAAGTTTGGGGGAACAGAAAATAAATTCCATTTTTCCAAATTCAAAGATAGGCCTCCATAAGTACGAGAAGAAGAGGAAGAGAGAACTATTGAGGAAACGGCGGCTCTTTTCTTTGGTAATCAAGAAGAAGGAATAACTGAAGATCCCAATAATGAAGAAATAGTTATGAAGGACAAGTCCCTAGAAGAACTAGAAGATGAATTCGATTCACTTCCCATTTTGGGACCTCCAACCGACGAGGCTTTTGAAGAGCCGGAAAAGAGAGCGGACGAGGAATTACCACCCCTAGAGTTGAAGACTCTACTAGATAATCTCAAATACAGGTTCCTAGATGATACAAATAAATTTCCTGTTTTTATTAGTGCTAAACTTTTAGGAAAAGAAGAAGAAGAACTTATGGAGATACTTAAGGAGCATCACCACGCCTTTGGGTACTCAATGCATGACTTGAAGGGCATTAGTCCCATGATAGCCATCCATCAAATATTCATGGAAGAAGGTGCTCAACTAGTTGCATAATTTAATAGAAGATTAAAGACTGAAGTGAAAGAAGTGGTAAGAAAAGAAATTGTATGCCTACTGGACGCAGGTTTAATTTATCATGTTAAAGAGAGTGATTGGGTAAATCATGTTCACTGTGTCCCTAAGAAGGGCGGTTTTACTGTTGTTCCCAATGAAAACAATGAATTAATACCTACTAGAACTACTATTGGGCACAGGATGTACATAGACTTTAGGAAATCAAATAAAGAAACTAGGAAAGATCATTATCCATTACCATTCATAGATCAAACTGTAGAAAGGTTAGCAAACCATACTCATTTTTGTTACTTGGATGGATACTCTAGTTTCTCTCAAATAGTTGTTCATCCGGATGACCAACTTAAAACAACATTCATAAGTCCTTATGGTTTACATGCTTACCGATGTATGCCTTTTGGACTATGTAATGCCCCAGCTACTTTTCAACGATGTATGACTGCTATTTTTGCGGATTTTATAGAACTAATAATGGAAGTATTTATGGATGAATTTTCTATCTATGGAACTTCATTTACTAGTTGCTTGGATAATCTCAAGAGAGTTTTGCAGTGTTGTGAAGAAACTAATATTGTTCTAAACTTGGATAAGTACCACTTTATGGTCGAAGAAGGTATAGTCCTCGAACACAAGGTATCAGGTAAGGGAATTCAAGTTGATAGAGGTAAGGTTGAAGCAATAGAGAGAATGTCGCAACCTAGGGATATTAAAGGTATAATAAGTTTTCTTCGTCATGTGGGTTTTTAAAGAAGGTTCATTAAAAATTTCTTTGGGATATCTAAACCTTTGACTTACCTCTTGCAAAAGGGAATGGGATTTAATTTTGATGATATGTGTCTTGAAGCCTTTGGTAAACTGTGAAATGCTTTAACTCGTGCTCCCACCATTAAACCACCTATCTAGTATACAACCTTTGACTTAATATGTGAAGCTAGCGATGATGTTGTAGGAGTATCTCTTGGATAACATATTGGTCGTAGATTTAATATTATACATCATGCTAGTAGAACTCTCAATGGTGCTCAAAAGAATTACCCTAGGGAAGAAAATGAACTTTTTGCTGTATTTTTCTCTAGCGATAAATTTCGTTCTTATATAGTTGATGCAAAGGTGAGAATTCACACGGATCGTGATGGCTTTATAGAACTCCTTGAAAGGAAAGACCATAAGCTAAGGCTAATCCATTGGATTCTTTCACTACAAGCATTTGAGTTGCAGATTATGCAGAGATAAGAATTAAAAATGTTAGATGCTGTGTCCATGTTTTCCTAGGAAGACACCAATCTTATTGAGAAGAACTTCAGTCCTTGTGATTTTATTTTATGGGAATTATTTAATGAACTAAAGTCAATTCCTCCAAAGAGAAGGGGTCCTTGTTTTGGGAGGAACTTTTCATCCTTGATTAAGCAAATGGTAAGTGCAAGTTAAGTGTTCTTACCCAAATAAATGATTTGTTTTCACAAATTTTACTCCTAAAAGTTTTGCCTTTGAAATCCTTGTGTTTTTCTAAACCAACTATACGGACAGAGCTATATGACCGGAGAGGCAGCTCCCGCCGTATAGTTGGCTGTTAAAATTTCTGTATCATTTTGTGAAATTGTTTTCGATATCTGAGCTTATACGGTCGCAACTATACGATCGGAGCAAAAATTCCAGCCCTACAGTCGGTTCTTAAACTGTTTTATTATTTTTCTTTTTAGTGTCTGACGAGGGTTTAACTCATCAATGCCCATTGTTATGGACTTGGGTTTTGGAGAAGAAGGGAGCGCTGGAGAATCTATCGGCTAGCAAACAAGCACACAGGGAACTCGAAGATTTACCCAGGTTCAGGCCTCGTAGAGGTCCCTACTCCTGCTTGTCTGCTCGTGGAATTATCAAAGGAATCGAGGATTACAATGGCGCGCAGATGCAATCTGGCGAGGGTTGTGGAAACTAGGATTGCGTGTGTCCTCCTCGCTGCCCCCTCCTAGCCTTTATATAGATAGGCTAGGTCTCGGGTGACAGATCGAGTCGGTTACAGGTTAGGGTTTTCCCCCTTGAATTTTCTATCTTTAGCTTTTTCTTGTTCTTCAAGTAATCGAGAGTCTGTAGGATACTCGAGTTCTCCCTTTGGGCCTTGGCGACACCGTGGGCTTCGCCGTATCTGGACCGTATATGCCAAACTCGAGTAACTGTAGGGTATACCCATGTTAGTAGCCCCCGAGTGTCCAGTGGAATCGCAGATTCGACTGGAGACTTTATGAAGCCTTTCGAGTGCATAAATGAGTATATTTTTCGGCTGCTTTGCTTGTGTCATAGGGATTGTTGATATGCGTGCCTGATTCATCCGATGTATCGGTATCAATTAACTATCTTAGGGTAAAACAACGCAATCTACTCAAACTCGAGTCCCCGAACTCGAATCCGGAAAAGTTCTGGTGTAATTCGACTCAAGCCATGGAGGTCTTACAGGAGTCGAATTCCAGTGTATGGGTGTGAGCACTTGACGCGTCCATCAAGGAATGTTCATCGTGCCTGTAGGCACGGTTATATTTCTGGTAGTGTGCATCAAAATGCGTTGCCAGGCCTTATTCAAGTCTTATCTTCACGCTGTAAGCGCGGCATCTGAATTTTGTCATCGCAGAGACGATTCTGGTGACCTAGGAGACGCAGTCTCTTTGTAGGGGAAAATCATGAGGCGGTGTCACCATAAGTTTCGAGTGTGGATGTTATCAACACATAGTACTTTGTACAAATAATCATAGGGTGTGCGACCAGCGCTCCCTATGGGAGTAGCCCCCGAGTGTCTGGTTGAGTCGAAGACTCAGGCAGGGACTAAAGAACTTTTGTGACTGCGGTCACCTTTTGTTTGCTTGTTTCAGTCGAATTTGCTTCCGGCGCTCCCTATGGGAGTAACCCATGTCCATAGTCAAACCGTGTTTCGAGTGGTTGGGTTTGCTTTGATTGTCCATGTTCCAACTGCCTCTTTTATCGATTTGCTGATGTTGTGCCAATGCTTTGGTTCTTGTGTAGATGCTGGCGATTTGAGCTTCGACCCTCATGCCCTCTGCCATGACGATGCCTTGGTGGGTGCTCTTTCAGCAGTCGAGGACCGCATCACCGCCGTTCAAGAGATGCTCTCCAAGGCCAAGGGCGCACTCAGTCGCCTCCAGGAAGAGCTGATGCCCATGGCTGAGCTGATCGAGAACATGGACGAGCTGGTGGAATCTCTTGCCGGGGGCATCCCTGCAAGCTTCAAGAACTCGCTCCGTGCGACTGGTGCGTCAATGTCACTGGCCATGGTGTAGGCCCACGGAGTCGAAGTTGATCCTGCAGTGGTATCTAGGGCGATGCTCGTCGGCGCAGATGGCCAACAGATAGTCTTTGCTCCTTTCGCGACTGCTTGTGGCAAGTATGGGCCACAGCTGATCAACACAGTTGCAAAGTACTCTGAAGAGCTACAGCGAGCCAAGAAGGTGGCGAAGGCTGCGGCGTCAGGGGCCGGCGAAAAGTCAGTGGCATCTGATACTGCCACGGACTCGATGAGGCCCCCCAAGACAAAGGCTAAGTCGAAGAAACCAGTTGCTCCTCAGTAGCTTTGTAATAGTTAGATATCTTATGTCTTTTGTCGAAAATGTGCCTTTTGGCGAGTGTATCTGCTGATACTTTTACTAATCTTGAATGCACTCGAATCTCTTGTCTGTGCATCGCTTTAGTCTTCTTATTGCTTCTTGCTTGGCTTTGTGATAGGGCACATGGAGTGACCTGTTTAGGGAACCTCAGGATTCGCCACCCCTTGATGACCCTTTGGCACCGCCACGCTCAAGGGTGGATGAGCTGTCTCTGCTCTCACGACTCCGTGATCGCGTGAAGCAGTTGGAGCATGAATTGCCCGTACTCCGCGGTAATGCGGATGTATGGAAATCGAAGGCAGAGAAGGCCACCGCTCGAGAACAGTATCTTTTGGGGGAGGTGACGCAGCTGGGAGACCAATTTAAATGTTAGCTTTCTTACTCTTATCTTTTCATGGTAGTCACTCGTGATGGTTCGCTGTCCTCATACTTCTGCTATTGCTTTGTGTAGTTGTCAGCGCGTGCCATCCGCAGGATGAGAAGGATCGAATTGCCATTCGTTTGAATGACTTGACCCAAGAACAACTTCAGGCGAGTGGGTACTTCTGGGTAGATCATGACTGCGCAACTGCGTTGGCGACCCTGCAGGATCGTGCGTCACGAGTGCTTCATTTCTTGAAGAAGTCCTAGTCATGCTTGAAGAATATTTACGAGATGACGTTCCCTTTGGACGTCGTTCCATCGAGCCTGCTGGCCCTTCTTGCTAGATTCTAGGATTTGAGTGCGGTCCACGAGTGTGTGCGGCAACAATTAGTGGCTGGTGCCAAAACTGTGATGTCACTGGTGCGATTGCATAGGCCTGATGTGGACGTTGCAGCAATTGCGGCTGGGCCACCTGCGCCTCCAACGGGTTCTGCTTGGAACATGGTGCCGCACTATTAGGCAGTGGACCGTCCAGTAGAAGAGATCGTCAATTTCTTCGAGGAGCAGACCAATGTTCTCTTGCTGTAACAGTAGTTTAGTTTGTATCCTGCACATAGTTGTACCAGTGTTGTAAAGTTCATATATATGCTCTGTATAATTGATTGACGATGATATATAAAATAGCTTGCTAGCGTGTATGTTTTGTGAGTGCGTTGCACTATGCGAGTCCTTTTCGTTAGCCTGCCTTTGTGTTTGTCTCAGTCCCTTGTCAACCTGTCAGGTGCGTAGCAACTGGGTTGATGTTTTGTCAAGGGTTTTGATTGCTGTGCCAGCTACTCAGGATATCGCGTTTGAGTTTGTAGAACAGATGTGTACAGGGTGGCGCAGCCCCCGAGTGTATAATTTGCAAAAAATGAAGGAAAAAAACACAGAGTTTCGGGGCACTTAGCTTTATTTATTTCCGGGGTAGTGCGGAGTACAATGTGTGGCTAAGTAGCCTTATTTGTAACGTAAAAGTAAAAAGCGACTAAGGGTAGAAGCGTCGCAGCTGCGCGACGTTCCAGGGGTTGGAGTATGCGACTCCTGTCTCTAAATCTTGAAGGTGATAGGAGCCACCAGGGATTACTTCTGTAATCACGTATGGTTCTCCCCAGGGGGACTCGAGCTTGAGATGCCCTTGCTGCTTCAGTCGCAGTACCAGGTCGCCTTCGATGTAGTATCTGGGGCGTAGCCTCCTCCTGTGGTAGTTGCGGAGGTTCTACTGGTAGATCGTTGATCTTTCCGTGGAGATTTCCCTTGCCCTGTCTAGGAGGTCGACGGAGTCTTCGAGTGCAAGAGTTGACGCTTCCTCGCTGTAAGCGACGACACGTGGTGATTTGTATCGTACTTCGGTGGGTAGCACCTCTTCAGCCCCGTGCACCATGAAGAACGGGGTGTATCCCGTAGCGCTGTTTGGAGTTGTTCGTAGGCTCTAGAGTACCGATTGCAGCTCGTCTGGCCAGCAGCCCGCGGCCTGTTCGAGTGGCCTAAGGAGTCGCTTCTTGATGCCGCCGCAGACGAGCCCGTTTGCTTTTTCGACCTGACCGTTGGTCTGTGGATGTGCAACTGAGGCGTAGCTGATGTTGATTCCTAGATTCTCGCAGAATTCTTGGAATTCCTTGGATGTGAAATTCATCCCATTGTCGGTGATGATGCTGTGCGGCACTCCGAAGCGGTAGACGATGGACCGAAGAACTTGACTACGCTGTGCCCTGATTGATTGGTCACTAGCATGGCCTCTATCCACTTCGTGAATTTGTCGACTTCTACTAGGAGGTAGACATATCCTCCTCGTGAGGACTTGGGGAGCTTGCCGACCATGTTGAGTCCCCATTGCGCGAAGGGCCAGGCCAATGGGATTGGCCGAAGCTCTGCGCCAGGTGCGTGCGGCTTATCCACGAATCGTTGGCACGCATTGCATTTTTGGACGATATCCTTGGCATCGCGCATGGCCATAGGCCAGTAGAATCCAGCTCGTAGAGCTTTGGCAACAAGGGCGCGATTGCCAGCGTGGTGCCCGCATGTCCCTTCATGGATGTTGAGGAGAACAGCTCTTCCATCGGCCGTGGAGACGCATCATTGGAGCACTCCCGTGATGTTGGGCTTGTATAATTCACCGTTGATAACGGCAAATGCCTTGGATCGCCGCGCGATGTGCCGTGAATCAGTCGAATCGTCCGATAGCCTCTTGCTCAGAAGGTACGTGATGTACGGTTGAGTCCAAGATGGCTCGATCATCATGATGCTCATTGGTCCTTCGAGTCCTGTATCCAGCTCCAAGTCGTCGAGTACCATTGGCTCATTGGGCGGCATAGTCCCCGAGTCCGTTGCTACGCTTGTTTTCTTCTCTGTGGCCTTTGCCTTGATGGAGCGTTTGCAGATGCATTCGAGAAATACCCCAGGTGGTATAGGGGCGCAGGTAGAGCCCATGTTGGCGAGTGCGTCCTCTCTTCATTGCTTTCGCGACCTATGTGCCGCAGCTCGCAGCCATCAAAATCCCCTTCAAGTGTGTCATAGAGGTCACGGTAGGCGATCATGTTGTCGTTGAGTGCGTCGCGCTCGTGCATTGTCTGGTTAACCACCATCTTGGAGTCGCCATATATTATGAGCCTTTTGGCGCCGCAGGCTTTTGGCATCCTCATCCCATGGAGCAGGGCCTCGTATTCAGCTTCGTTGTTTGAGGCGGTGAACTGCATTCGCAGGATATATTTCAGCTTGTCTCCTTGGGGCGATGTTAGTATGACACCAGCACCAGCTCCGTCTTTCCGCTTGGATCCGTCGAAGTGCATTGTCCAGAGGTAGGACATATCTGGTTTTTCGGGGAGCTGGTTCTCCATCCAGTGCAAACAGGAAGTCAAGGAGAACTTGTGACTTGATTGCGTCATGTTTTTCATATGTGATGTCTCATGGAGACAGTTCGATTCCCCAAAGTGCGACTTGTCCGGTGGCGTCGGGATTGTTGAGGATGTGCCCAAGCGGGGCATCGTGGACTACCACAATTGGGTGCTCTTGGAAGTAGTGGCGTAGTCGCCGGGCCGTCATGAAGACGTCGTACGCTAGTTTCTAGTAGTGCGGGTACCGCTGTTTTGTTGGCGTAAGTACCTCGCTGAGGTAGTAGACTCGGCGCTGTACCCCGTGGACCTTTTTTTCCTCGGCTCGTTCGACTACGAGCACTGTGCTGACCACTTGGTTGATGGCGGAGATGTATAATAACAATGGTTCCCTTTCTCGTGGGGTCACCAGTACTAGCGAGGTGGATAGTAGGCGTTTGAGGTCTTCGAATGTTTCCTGCGCCTCCATGGTCCACTCGAACTTGTCAGCTTTGCGGAGAAGTTGGTAGAAGGGCAGTGCCTTTTCACCCATCCGACTGATAAATCGACTGAGTGCCGTGATTCGCCCAGCCAGCTGTTGGACGCCCCTTATGTTTTTCAGCTTCTCCATGGCCAGTATGGCTTTTATTTTCTTTGGGTTTGCTTCGATCCCTCTTGCGAAGATAAGATACCCGAGTAGTTGCCCAGATGGTACGCCAAAGGCGCACTTGTCCAAATTGAGATTGATCCGGTAGCGATCGAGGTTGGCAAATGTTTCGCGCAAATCATCAATTAGTGAGGTTTTTTCTTTGGTCTTGATTACTATGTCGTCGACATAGACTTGAATGTTGCGACCGAGCTGGTTCTTGAGGCAAGCCTGCATGCACTGCTGGTAGGTGGCTCCTGCGTTTTTTAGCCCGAAGGGCATTGTGTTGTAGCAGAACACACCAAAAGGCGTTGTAAATGCTTTTTTTCTTGGTGTTCCTCCTTCATTCGAATCTGGTTATAGCCTGAGTAGGCGTCGAGGAAGCAGAGGCACTCGCATCCCGCGGTGGAGTCGATGATCTGGTCGATTCGTGGTAACGGGAAGTGATCCTTCGGACAGTGCTTATTCAAAGAGGTGAAGTCCATGCACATCCGCAGGATGTTCATGTCCTTTTTTGGTACTAGCACCGTGTTGGCGAGCCAAGTGCTTTCCTTGATCTCGCTTATAAATTTGGCGTCGAGGAGCCTGTTGATCTCTATTCCAACTGCCTTTGCGCTTGGTTCAGACAATCGCCGAACTGTTTGTTTGACCGGCCTTGCGTCTGGATTGACATTGAGTTCGTGCTCGGCGAATTCCCTGGGAACTCCTAGAATGTCCGCTGGACTCTAGGCAAAAATTTCCCATCGCTCACGGAGGAATTCGATGAGCACGAGTTCCTATGCGGGACTCAAGTTGTTGGCGATGTGGGCCGTCTTGGAGGGATCCGATGGGTGGACCTGGACTTTCTTCGTGTGCACTGATGGGTCGAAGGACAAGTCAGGTGAGCTTGGCCTGATTAGGGGAGGCAGACTGTTGTCTATCGACTCCTTTAGCCTTGCTAGTTCTTCTTGCATGCCGAAGGACTGGGAGATTCTGTTGAATTCCCTGTCGCAACTGTCAGATCTCTCGAAGCTCCCGTTGACTGTGATGACACCATTAGGGCCTGGCATCTTCATCTGCAGATAAGCGTAGTGTGGTACCGCCATGAACCTAGCGAACGCGACACGTCCGAGGATGCTGTGGTACTATGAGGGCCAGTCGATGACCTTGAAGTCGATGCGCTCGCGTCGAAAGTTTTTCGGCGTACCAAAGATGACGTCGAGGTTGATTTTGCCAAGGGGATACATGCCCTTGCCTGGGACGATGCCGTGGAACGTTGTGTCCGAGGCTTCTAAGCAAGTCAGAGGGATCCTCATTGCTCGCAAGGTACTCGCGAATATAAGGTGGATGCAGCTTCCGCCGTCCATGAAGACGCGGCTCATATCGATGCCTCCGATTTGCGCCTCGAGTACGAGGGGACAATGGCCTGGGCGAGGTACTTGGGGCGGATGGTCGCGCTTATCGAAGGTGATGCAGGACTCGCTTTCGCTGAGGTACTCAGTGGTAGATGGTGGCGAGTTTGTGGCCAAGTTGACTTGGCGAGTGATGGCCTTCTGCACCCGATTCGAGGGGCGCCCCTTTTGGATTATCATGGTGCCCATGGCCCATGGGTATGGTTCGCCTCCGTGGTGCTGGTCCGGCGCAGCTGCATTCGGGGGTGGCCCGGGTGGTGGTGGCGGAGCTCCATGTGCTACGGCGCCTGGGGCGGCTCCGTAACCCCTTTCGACTGCGCTACGGTTCATCCGATCCAGTCCCTCGTGTAATTTGAGGAACTCGTGGCAGTCCTTGAGGAGATGACTTGACTTATTCTTTCCATCATGCTTGTCGATGTAGAAGTGCACAGTGCATGGCCCGGACAACTTGTCCTCAATGGATGTTGCGGGTGCCTCATCACGGTTGCGGTGCTGCCACACTTGCGTGGTCTTTCCGGATTCATGGTATCCACCGCTGAGGTAGCCGCTGTTGCGGTTGTCGTCGCGTCTGTCGGCGTAGCCGGCCGCAACCATGTTGACATCATCGCGATCATCGTAGATGCGCATGCGGCGTTTGCCTCGGCGATTGCGTCTGCGCTCGAGTTCTGCCTCATCATCGGAGTGAGCGCGATTTTTCACCGAATCTTCTCCATCTGCCCAGCGATTCACAATTTCCATCAGGTGATCGATGGTTTTGGGCTTTGAGCGGCCCAGCTCCTCCCTGAGCTCTATGCGACGTACGCCGCCGTTGAATGCGTCAATCGCGCGGTCTTCCGAGATGTTCTCTACGGAGTTCTTGATGATGGACCACCTCTAGTTGTAGGAGCGTAGCGATTCGCCTGATCTTTGTTGGCAGCATCTCAGCTCTTTGATTGATGCGGGGCATTTGTATGTGCCCTTGAAGTTGCGCACGAAGCTGTAAACCAGCTCTTCCCAACTTTGAATGGATCTGTGTGGGAGGTTGTTGAGCCATGCTCGGGCGGCGCCTTGCAGCTGCAGCTGTAGGCATTGCATAGCTGTGCTTCGACTTCTGCCGTGAAGCCTGATGGAGGAGATGTGGTCCTCCAACCAGATCTTCGGGTCCTGTAGGTCGTCAAACTTTGGGTTCTCCGACGTGAGCTTAAACCCCTTTGGCATTCGCTTTTGCCTGATGGCCCCGCTGAAGCATCTAGCACCACAGAGCTCCACATCTTCATCTTCTGAGTCAGATGACCGAGCACGTCGTGCCCTTGATTTGTCGATCTTGCACTGCGTGAGGTCATCGCGTGCATCATAATTGTGGTCATGTCGCCGTGAGCAGCGACGTCGAGACAGATCGTGACTGTCGTCGCTAGATGAGGTCGAGGAGTAGCGTTTTGCCAGAGCTTTGCCTTTCTTTGGCTCTGGTGCTGGCTCTTTATCGAGGGCGGCCTCGACTAATCTCAGGCCCGCGATCGTAGATCGGTGCATGGCGGCTCGAGGATCTCCAACTGGCGGCTGGTTATTCAGGAGGTATATGGTGGCTGCTGCCACTGCAGCTTGCGGCGTCTTTGGAACCAAGTTGCCCCGGGTGTCGACTGTCATAGAGCTAAAGTCGAGGACCTTTGCAGCTTCTATGCGTTCTTGTTCGATGAGGTGGGACATCCAGGATCGCCTCTTGTTTGCGATGTATTCGTTGCCCTTTGAGGAGGATCCTCCGTGGGAGGAGAGCGCAGCACGTCGAAGACTCGACTCATCTGCCGCCTTTTTATGCGCTTCGAGTTGCGCGATTGTTTGTACTTGGCGCTTGAATTCTTCCTTCAGGAGCCAATGGTAGCCCATTAGCAGTTCTTCAGGAAATCCGAAGGGTAGAGGGTTGCCTCATAAGGCTTCGCGGCAGCAAGCCCACTCCTGTTCGTTGAGCCTGATCACGACGCATTCGCCGGTTTGCTTGTTTATTATGGTTGGAGGCTCGACTGCTCCTCCGTTGTTGACGGGGGCGCCGTTTGGTGGTGGTCCGCCGTTTGGCGGTGGTCCACCGTTGGGTATGCCGCTGTTTGGGGGTGGTCCACCGTTGGGTGTGCCGTCGTTGCCCATGTTGTCGCGATTGGTGGAGGTGTCGCCTGCGTTGATGACGGCGCACATGACGTGGTTGGGGAAGCTGCTCCTCCCGCAACTTTCAGATCCGGAACCGTAGGTTCCATATTCAGTTGCCAGATCGCTCAGATCGGATTCGCGAATGTTGTCATTGATCGTATTCTCGACTGTTGTTGGGGCGTTGAGCTCACTGAGGGTGCCGATCGGTGGACGGAACCACGATGCTGGAGAAATCGATGGCACCATCGGCTGGTCAGGCATGCGAAGTGTGCCCTTCTGACCAACTTGGAAGCAGAAGCTCTCGATCGCCAGGCTGATTCCGTCGCCCACAGACTCGAAAGCCAGGCGAGTGGCTAGCGTGTGGACGGTGAAGTCGAACGCGCCGAAAAGCTGGTGAATCTCCGCTGTTGCGGAGTTGTAGATCGCGGTTGATGGGGCCGAAGAATCCGTAACATCAGCACTCCAAATTCCCACAGACGGCGCCAATTGACGAGGGTTTAACTCATCAATGCCCATTGTTATGGACTTGGGTTTTGGAGAAGGAGGGAGCGCTGGAGACATCTATCGGCTAGCAAACAAGCACATAGGGAACTCGAAGATTTATCTAGGTTCAGGCCTCGTAGAGGTCCCTACTCCTGTTTGTCTGCTCGTGGAATTATCAAAGGAATCGAGGATTACAATGGCGCGCAGATGCAATCTAGCGAGGTTTGTGGAAACTAGGGTTGCATGTGTCCTCCTCGCTTCCCCCTCCTAGCCTTTATATAGATAGGCTAGGTCTCGGGTGACAGATCGGGTCGGTTACAGGTTAGGGTTTTCCCCTTGAACTTCATATCTTTAGCTTCTTCTTGTTCTTCAAGCAATCGAGAGTCTGTAGGCTACTCGAGTTCTCCCTTTGGGCCTTGGCGACACCGTGGGGTTTGCCGTATCTGGACCGTATATGCCAAACTCGAGTAACTGTAGGGTATACCCATGTTAGTGTCTGTATCTATACGGTTGCAACTATATGATTGGAGCAAAAATTCGGGCCATATAGTTGGTTGTTAAACTCTTAGACACTTTTGATTTTTGTGTTTGTATCTATACGGTCGCAACTATACGACTGAAGCAAAATTTCCGGCCGTATAGTTGGTCGTTAAACTCTCAGATACTTTTCGTTCGATCTTTCTTTTATATTCATCTAAAAAACGTTATTGTTGGTTTCGAGTCGTGATTTAATCGACCTAGACTTGAGATATTTTGAAATATCTGCCCGGAATCAACTGTACGGCCGGACCTATACGGGTCGCGCCCGTATAGTTGGTCGTTACACGACAAGACACTTCCAAATCCATGATTTCTTTCCTTGTTTCGTTTGGATTCTTTTCTTGGATGACAATTTGGTGTTTCTCGTGAGTTTTATCGACCTCTAACCCCCCATATACTGTCATTGTATCTCTTTCTCTCTAATCGCAATCTGCAGAAACAAATCTACCTCTTACTTACACATGAGAGCTCTAAACCAAGGGATAGAAGTCAAGAAGAAGGGCTCCCATGGAGATCGGTAGCAACAACCAGCAAGGCAAAGAGATCGAGAACATCCTTATAGAGTTCCTCGACGCCGACCATGGGTGTCGGAAGAGGGATTTGAAGGTCAACTGAAGCAGGTTTCTCTATGAGTCTTAAGGCTCTACAAACACTTCAGGATAACAATTAGTTCGTTAAAGAACAATTGCAAGTGTTGGAGAGGAACAATCTTTTCTACAAGCTACGTGTTAAAGAATTAGAAGCTGTCAATCAATACATCCGCCTCAGGCTGGCTCATGAGGAGAAGATACTACGTGCCATGGTGCCACAGTGATCTGCAACAATCACGGTATCAAATAATCGCAAGGGATTATTTGATCCCGTCTGGCTTGATTCCAAGATTGGGGAGATCTTTATGACCTTTTAATCTATCCTATAAGTTATTATTATTATTTTTACATTAGTTCAAACTAGAAATAAAGTTTGCATCATTAGAATTCCCTTTAGGAATAGTCGATCCCTTTTATGAAATTTCGAGTTTATTATTATATATGGAGCAATATTGAGTCTGTGTTTGCTTTAATGATATATGAATGGCTTGAGTATGATTTTACTTGAACTTGAAGATAGCAATAGGAGTCTTCAACACCATTGGTATTAATGGAACACATAAAGATAATTTGGGCAATATGATGTAAGTCTACAGTTTGATTCACAAAGAAAAATTATCTAGAGAATTAAGTTAAAAGAGAAACCTTGAACAAAGGAAAATGAAAGTGTTATCCAAATAGAGTGAGAACAAGTCGAGGTAGAATATCCAAGGCATAAGAATGCTTCATATACAGTTGGAATTTCATAATTGAGATCGTTGAACTTTGAATTCCTACATAAGGTGGAATATATGGCTAGCTCCTTTGCACAACACTTAAAACAAAAGTGTGAGCATATATGCAAAACAAAAGAAAAGGAAAGAAGAAAAAGAGCGAATGTGAAAAGAGCAAATAGGCATATACCATTGTATTGTAGTATGACAAAGAGAAACTTTTGAGATTTTGAATCCCAAGTGAATACGTTGATCCTAAAACACTTGGGACTACCTCGTTAACTTATTCAGTTGAACCAGATTCTTTTACATTATGTTGAGATTCATCTTTTATGAACTGTTGATAAATAAGGTGTGGAACCCTTCTAATACTTTCAAATGGATCGAGTAAGGTACTATTCATGAACTTATTCCTCTGTATCGCACATGATAAACACATGCTGCAATTGCCTCATTTATTTTATCGACTCAACTTCATGAATATGAGGATCACATCCATTAAGCTAAAAACTTGCTCGGGATGAGCAAGAGTCTAAGATTGGGGAAGTTGATGAGTGCATATTTGCATCATGTTTAACATTATTATTTTGCATTGTAGATGTAGGATCTTGGTATTTTACGGCGCTCGCGCGCACATTTTATGTCTGTTTTCACCAGGATCAGGACCGATGATGGATCCAATGGATACAATTATTGGAAGCAGTTGTACTATGGAGAAAAGGAGTAAAAAATAACGTAAATCTCTTATTTTGGAAATATTAATAATATCAGAAGAAAACCAAAAGCCAACAAGGGAGGCAGAGAGTCCAACGACCAACTATATGACTGGAGCAATTTTTCTGGCCGTATAGCTCCGGACGTATAGTTGGCGCCACCTCCGCCTCGTCAAAGAGTTTCACCCCGTGCAATTGGTTCGAGGAGACGACATACAGAACACCCAGAAATCACAGAAATCTCTCCTCCGGAAGGCATCTGGAGGGGGAACTCATCCACAAGGGATCCATCTTCGCCATGCGCAGATCTGGGAGGCTAAGGCATCAATATTCATCATCCACCGCTACATCACCGCCATCTCCATCCATCCCATTTATACCTTGTCTAGATCTTGTTGTAATTCCTATACTAGTTGTGGATTTATACAAGTACTATTTATCTATGATTGTTTCCATTACTGTTGCCATGATGTTGATTGCCCGCATGTCTGAGTAGATCATTAGTTCTTGGGGAGATGGAGAAACCCTAGTATGAGATTGAAATAAGATAATGTCTATTATGATATTCATTGTTGTGACCATTTGTTAGATTTTCTACATCTTGATGTTGAGAGAAGTCGACCTCTCAATATTTGCCTCTCATGGGGACTTGATGGAGGGAACTACTTGTTGGTAGACGGAGGCGTGCTAGCACTTATGGTGATTGTAAAGCTGTTGGCAACCCTTACGTATAAACTTGGGAAACCGAGGAAACTCACGGAACACTATCCATGCCATGGGATACGTCCTACGGGATTACGTCCCTTAATAGCGCAGTAATTCGATTGATGTCGATTGTTGACTACTATGGTTTTGAGGATGATGTGAGCAGCGGTTGCTCCCTATTCGTCCAAATACGGAGTTCCTCCCACACTTACATAGTTGAGAATGTTCATGATGATAATCTTTATCGTAAATCTTTACAATACTAGTGGTGTATATGCTTCTCCCTGCGAACGCCTTTTCCCTACCGAAGTTCCAATTTCTCTTACATACACGATATTTACTTTCTGTATTAAGTTATTTTACTTTACTTTATTATTCCTCTTATACCCAAAACCCAAAAACACCTTTTTACACAATACTCACATTTTATATTGTTACTTAGAACTTTATCTAGCATTTCTATCGCAATATTTATTTCAAAAATTATTAGACTTCAGACTCCTGCTCCAGGTGGGATCGATATCTTTATTTTGAAACTAGCTACAAAAAATATGTGCACTTGCAGTCATCAGTAACACCATTCTATTCCATGAATATAAGCATAGAGCTTGAACATTACTGAAAATTCCTGAAACACTAAACCCTAAACCCCTAAAACCCTAAACCCTAAACCCCACCTAGCTCGTAGCATGCACTTATAGATCAAAACTTGAGATACTGACGTTAAATTGGGTAATGCCATTCTATTCGACGAATATAAGCATGAACCTTGAGCATTATCAAAAAATTCCTAAACCCTAAACAACCCCTAAAACCTAAACCCTAAGACCCTAAACCATCAACCCATAAACCCTAACCAAGCAGATATCGTGCACTTATAGATCAAAATTTGAGATACTTTCATTAAATTGCGGTAACACCATTCTATTCCATGAATATAAGCATAAATCTTGAGAATTATTGAAAATTAAAAACCCTTAACCCTAAACAATAACCTATAAACCCTAGAACCCTAAACCATAACCTCCTAACCCTAGAACCCTAAACAAATTACCAAGTAAGTATAATGCACATATAGATCAAAATTTGAGATACTTTCAAATTGTCATAACGGCATTATATTCCATGAATACAAGCCTATATATGAAGCTTCAACATTTTTATTGAAAATTCCATAAACCCTAAAACCTAAACAATCATAAACCCTAAAACCCGGAACAACCCTAAACCCTATATCCTGAACCCCAAAACCTAAATCCTGAACCCTGAACCCCTAAACCCTAAAATCTTAAACAAAAAACCATGAACCCCTAAACCCTCAACCCAAAATAAACCCCGAACTCTCAAACCTAGGCTATATATACTTTGTGTTAAAATTGGGGCAGTGGGATTTTGAGCCATATTTTGTTTGCTTCATGAAAAAAACTATTGTTGTGCCTTAGAAAATTGAAACAACTTCAAATTTGGAAGCTTCCTTTGTAAATAATAATTCAAATGCCAATACGCATCAACTACCAAATATGGACCGGTTATTATAAACTATAGAAATGATATGGCCATTACCTTGGTCATCTGGTTTGAAAGCCATGTATATTCATCCATTGTACTCCACATATTGTGAAACAAGTTTTGTTTCAAAAGTTATCAAATTTTAAGATTATATTTTTCCATGTAAACTAGCTAGTACACATAGTGAGACACCAAGAGAGAAAAGAATGGTTGTATTTTGTTTCTTAGTATTTTTTTTAAAATGGCTGAAATTTGGTGTCATTCCCATTCATATCAAAAAGTTGAATCTTGCTAAACTCTCGATGGTTGTCCAATATTTGACTACTTGGTACCTTTGAATTATTCTCAAAAAGTCAAGAGGAAGCTATATCACACAATTTGTAGTTCAAAATTAGACATACATACTTTAGATTGTCAAAAAGTCATTTTTTTGCATAGATCTAGCTAGGAAACTTGGAAATTCATGAAAGTAGGGAATTATCCATCAAATCTAGAATCTTCTTTTGAAATGCCAAGATGCAGTGATCTACCAGATATGGACACACTATCATAAACTATAGCAGAGATATGGCCTTGACCATGGCAAATGTGTGGAAACTCATTTAAATATTGGTAAGAATATTGTCGCTATCATGTGGGTCTAGAAGGGGCCAACACCTGAGAGCGGCTATGTCGGAGTAGTGTACGTTGGAAGCTTCAACCTCAAAATTTCCGTGGAACGCTGAAACATCCCACGCATCTATTCAAATATCCTGCCCTGCCTTCTGCAAATGCAAAAAATCCTCTTCTATCCCTGGTCTGGAATCAAGGACCGGAGGAGTACTGCAATAATAGAGGGCATAGGTGGGAAATGTACGTCATCCCACCTATATCCCCCCATCGCCTCTTCCCCGCCAACACCTCGCAGACCTCGACCTTCCTCCGGCTGCTTCACCGCTGGCCCTCTCTTCCACACTAGAACTCCTTCACTGTCGGTGCCCTCTTCCACACTGGAACTATTTCATCGACTCCCTCGCCACATCGAATCTGCTCCACGAACACCGTTGTCTACACTATGGGGGGTGCTTCACCGAATCACTCGTGTTGACCCTGAAATGCCCAAGCGTCGCCCCCATCACCCTCTTTCCCGTCCCACCCGTCCTCACGACACAGCTATAATTTATCTTTCATTTTTGCTATTTTTTGGTACTCGTAAGCTACAAAATTGTTAGAATGTTGCTCAATATCCTGCATGCTTTTTTCCATTTCATTTTCACCCACATCTGGTAGGTCCTATTAGCATCATTAGCTTCTCACTTTTATTCCATTTCTTACATTCTCACGCTATCGATATAATTCTGCAACACTAACTCATAGACAATATTCTTTCCAAGCGCTCGCACTAGTCATGCAAACATCTAATAGATGATCCAACACTGACAATATGATGCCAATAAAGGCTGATGTGCGAGGTTTCCTTTTGTTACTTAGACCAGTTTCTTGTCATGTTAATAAATTATATAACCTGCATGCCTAATAAGTTAATTAGTCATTCTACCTAAAACCTTGCCATGACATTTGCATTCATCTTATGTTGTGTTTCAATTTGCATATGCTTAATTCAGAAAATTTCCATCTAGTTTGAATCATATACCTGGTCATTTTTAAGGCTATCTTTTTGGTGCTTTCATCTGCTTTCATCCTTCCAAACTAGCTATTTAGTTTGAATCATTCATCTGGTAATTTTTAATGCTATGTTTTGGGTGTTTTTCAAGAGTTTTAATCCATCCAAACCAGCTAACTAGGTTTTAAATGTCATGCCTTAATGCAGATAAATGACAATGGAGTGCAAGGACTAGAGTTCCAGCAGCTCGTCTCAGATTATTTTGGCAGATTGACCAGGAGTCGCACCCGCTTGAGAAGGAGCTACTGTCAGCCTGAACATGCTACCGTAAGTTCATACTTACTTTAAATGATCTCTACTTTATATAATAGTAATGTTTCCTTTGTTTTTTGTTTTAACCTCTTTCACCAAATTTTAGCAGGCTACATTTAAAACCAAGCAGGAGTCCTCGGAAGGCAGGACTGAAAGTTCTGATCCCTCTTCCAAATCATCCTCTCATTGTATTTTTGAAGAAAACAACTCACTTAACAGTCCACCCTAGAACAACTCTTGTCGGTGATAATGATATAAAGGCCGTATTGCATGCAAAAAAGAAAGGGTGTAGCTGCTCTTAGAACTATAGCTTAAATGTTGAAGAAGAGGACAAATGATACATTGAAGAAAATCGCCATGTATCGATCTCTTATTGATGACACCAACACTTTGTAATATTTTATAATGGCGATCTTGTTGTATAATCTATTGTAATAAACTTTTATTGTTGTGTAATAGGTAGTTTAAAATTTTGCGTGTTTATTAATTTATGTCTTGATATTCCTATGTTGTTCTACAAAAACTAGGCGCTACCAAAAAAGGCCGAAATAGTAATAAGTCAGAGTTGTAACACGCCAAACATTGAAACAACATAAACATGGACGGTCGAAAACGAAATTTAAAGGGGTGAACAATAGAAGGCCATAACATTATAAGGCTAGAACAGTAGAAGGCCAGAAATCTAAAGGCCAGAACAGTAGAAGGCCGGAACAGTGAAAGGCTAGAATAGTAGAAGGCCAAAACTGTGAAAGGCCTGAACAGTAGAAAGCCAGAACAATGAAAGGCCTGAATAATGGAAAGCCGTAACAGTGAATGGCCTTATGTCAACACCAGGATTTTTAATCCCAGATGCCTGTTATGCCATACATCGCAATCCCAGGATTACCATTTTTGCGAGACATAAGAGAATTGGTACCATAGTACATCATCCATTACAAACCATAATAAAGGTCTTACAAATAAAAGATCTCATGATTCAGTCTTAATACAAACAAAGCAGCAAAAAGTAAATGTAGCAGGGATACATCTTCAGGGTCACAGGCAATGCCGACGATGGGAGATGATCCTAGTTGTCGTAGACCTCCTGCTGTCCATCTTCCTGGTAGTCCTCCTCATAGTCTGGCCACAGGAATAGCCAGGGCCAAAGCCATGAGTACTCTTTAAGTACTCGCAAACTATCACTAACAAGTAAGTAAGTTCTAGTAGGAATCTTAAGGTCTAGGTTTATTTTCAAAAAGCTACGTTTATTTCATACTGAGTTTAGAAGTAAAGAAAACTAATTTAATGTTCTACATCACCTAAATGGGAACCTAGTTTTCATGTCCACAATCCTACTGTGGTCAAGTCAAAGTCATAGTTCAATTCACAAGTCATTTTTAGGAAAACATCTAATAACGGAATAGTATGGCCACTCCAACTGTCCATGACCACGGACGTGGCTATTCAAATAGTTTGACACTCTGCAGAGGTGGTACACTTTCACCAAAAAATTCAATACATCCGTCAGGGATAACCCTGAATCATCATACTTAGTATGCGGATAATCAATAATAACCTTTCAATTACACACCCTAGTATAGGCACCTCCCCTATGAGCTTGGCCGCCCAGCCATGGGCATCTTCCATCCTGGGCACTGCATAGGTGGACATTCACATGAGGTAGCCTCAGCTCAACCTCTTCTGCAAGGGAACCCATACTAAGGCATATAAACTTCCAATTAAGCCCTACCCAATTCAGGTATTGTGGTTGTACGGTAAAGTTGGAATGGTATCGCATCCGAACCCAACCATCCGTTTTTATAAAGGGCCAAGGCTCATGCCTCAACATTTTCATCATAAACCATTGTGTTTCTCAACACATGTCAAAACATTTCAATAGAATGAACCATCATTCCAAGGTTTTCATAATCGTTTTCACCAAGTATTCCCATCTAAAGTGATCAACTTTTATGCTTAGCACTAGCCACTAAAATTGAGGGTATTCACTAATGAGGGGTGCTAATCAAGTGTAACTATCCAATCTTGTTTTAATGACATCCAAGTATAACTACTTAGGCCGAGTTTTATACTCTTTATGGTATCTATCCTATTTTCCAATACTCACAAATCACTAACTAAAGGTAAAAACTTTGGTAAAAGTAAAAGAATAAAGCTTGCAAGTAAAACTTGGGATTGATATACTCAAGGTTGCATAACCAAACATTGCATAATGCATCTTGCATAGGTTATATTGCAAGGGTGACTTGCATAGTTAAGTTGTAGTGTTAGGCTTGCATAGTTATGAAACTTGCAAGTGTTAGCTTGCCTTGAGTAGTGAAGTGGTTGAAGTTCTATTCTTCTTCTTCGTAGTACTCCTCCTCCTCGTATCCCGGTCGGTACTAGTGTCTATAAATGAATACGAGGTATACAATAACCAAACAATACTTAACTACTTCTATTTAGAACACTAAGGCTCACACTTGATGATCTAGCATCATCACAATCCTTACATGAAATAAAGACTTGGTCTTATCTTTCTTATTTTAGAAAAGTAATTTCCACTCATTGAAAATACTTAATATTTAATATTCTCCAATTAAAATATGGTATCATATTGTCCTCACCACATATTCTAATACTTGGGAATGTGATTTAAAGTGGTGGTCACATTTTATAAAGTTTAAAATTATTATTTAATAAAATTAAAGTGACTAGAAATGCCTATATAGCATTATTTTAGTACTAGTCCAAGATCACTGCATGTAAACCTAAATATTTTTTCATATTCAAATAGATCTTGTCAAATGTGATTTTTGAGAGTTGGAATCAACTCAAAAGCATTTATGGTTGATTTTTGAAAAATGTTTGAAGTGGCAAAAGCCTTTATCTTGTTATTTGTGGTATAGGTGATCTATAACTTCAAATGGTTTGAATCCAACGGGCTTGGATAGATATTTGGAATACCTTTCTTAAAAAAATTGGAATCATGCCATTTGGTTCAGTTAATCTCTTTGAATTGATTTTTGAATCCACTAACAGAATCTTGTTTTAACTAAAATGGAAAATCTATTTGAATCAACAGGCTCTGCACGGGAAACTAACTAGGCCGGCCCAACTGCACTACACTTGCACTATAGGCTGCTAACAGGATGGTCCAACTAGTCAGCGACTAATACTAACCGAAATGGTATCTAGCAATCCTAGCCCTACGATTCGAACATGATCTAATGGCTGAGGTTCATCTTCTATGTCGAACGCCTCCGACGAGATTCTAACCCTAACACGGCGGTGGGGGTCGTGAGAGACTCACCAGGGCACCATCTAGGGTCGGCGATGGGGGCGAATGACATTGTCGTCGATGGCGGTTTGAGGCATGGTCATGGCAGCTCCTAGGGTGGCTCCAATCGACGGCTTCGTTCCTCCTCTACAGCGGCGGACTCTGGCTAAATTCCGGCAGGCTGGTGCTCGCCTTGCTCCGAGGAAAGGTGTGGGAGGTTCTGTGAGGAGTGGGGAGTGGAATGGAGTGTCGAATTGAGGCTGGGGTGGCCTCTATTTATACACCGGCGATGGGACAGAGCCGTAGGGTCTGGCTCCTCCGGCGATAGCGGTACAGAGGGCTATCAGCGTGGCTGAGGGTAGGGGTCGACGCGGTGCTTCGGGGCGGTGGTCATACGCTTGATGGCACGGCAAGGGGCGGTCGAGAATGGTCGGGTGCGGTCAGTGCTCTGCGCAGGAGCGGTAGCGTTCGAGACGGCGTACAACGTCTACGGTCCCCACGGCTACGAACAGGCATGTCTGGGGGTAGCTGGTGTCGCGTTGAGTGCTGCCACGCATGGAGAGGTCAAGGCGCAGCGTGTGTCTGCGTGTCGGTTGTGGCGCTCTGGCGCGCTCTCGACATGGCGGTAGAGAAATGGGCGCGGCATTTTCGGGTGGTCCATGGCTTGTCGGCGGTCGAGAGGTGGACAGAGGGTGCTGGTGTACGGTCGCCAGTCTCCTGCACGTCGTGGGAGAGGGCGGCATTGGCTGTGGCAAGTGGTTCTTGGTCGGCCGGCACGGCGAGCTTCGGGCGGCGCTGCACTAGCACACACGGCAAAGGGGGGAGCGTGTCCTGCGCTGCTGGGTACTAACTGAGAACAGGGGAGTGAAATGAGGGGTTAGTGGGGTGTGATCACTACTCAGAACAGTAGAAGTTAGGCAGATGTTTTCTGTGTCTGCTAGGTGTTCGACCAAATGGCTGCATGAACTCAAGTTTTGAATTTTTGAATGAAATTTCGTGAGTGTTCTGAGCACTTGCTTGAGAGTCTGAGGTTGCTCGGAAAAGTCAAGGTGGATTGATTTGACTGGTTTTTGAAAAATGGTGAGCTTAGTACATACACTTGATTCAATTTTGAATTCTCCTTTAAATAGATTTGAACATAGTTTCTATAAATTTGCAAAGTGGGCTTGGGTTCACTTTTACTTGATCTAGCAAGGGGTAAAGTTTCTGCTAGAAATTTTTTACTAGGAACACTCAAAGTGGTCTAGTGGTTAATTTTGGTCAAAATGACCATTTGATCATTTGATTCATATTTGAATTTCTTTTCTTTTGATTTTGTTTGTAAATGGCCTAGATGATGTACGATTCATATTTAAACCATTTCTTATCATTTGTAGCAATCAAACATGGCAATTGCACTCATTCATACTCTAATGCAAATCACACATACACTCATATTAGATTTAATAATAAAAGTTTTTGTTAACCCTAAACTTAGGTGATTAGAACTTGATAATCTTGATTAATATTTTTGGGGTGTTACAAACCTTCTCTCCTTAAACAAAAATCTCGTCCTGAGATTTAGGAAATACTAGGAACTAAGGAGATTTGGAAAGTCAGTCCGAATATAATCTTCTCGCTCCCAATTAGCTTCTTCAGTATGGTCACTCCACTGGATCTTGAAAAACATGATACTCTGGGTCCTGGTGGTTCTGAAGGCTTCCTACAAAATACGAATGGGTACTTCACGATAGGTTAGATCCTTGTTGATACCTATGGCTCGATGATCGATGTTCTTGAACACTTCGGTCTTCTCCGGAACTTCTAGGCATTTGCAAAGTAACAAGATATGGAACACATCATGTATGGATGACATCTCCTCTAGCAGTTCCAGTTGATATGATACTTCTCTTTTTCCACCTGAAAAGAAGGTACTCGTGCTCCGCTTTCCAACACGATGTCTTTGGACAAATGCAACGGCGAGCATCCGCGGGACAAATGCCTTTATTATTTCACTCCTTGGCGATTCAAAATCTTGAAGGGTCCAATATATCTGGGGGCTAACTTTCCTTTCAGACGAAAACGTTGCATTCCTTTCAAGGGTGATACTTTGAGATACACAAAATCTCAGACATTGAAGGTCAGGTCTCGACGTCTCTTGTCAGCATAACTCTCCTGTCTGGATTGAGCGGTCTTGAGGTGCTCACGGACTTTGTGAACCTTCTATTCAGCTTCTCGTAGAATGTCGGGTCTGAAGATCTGACTCTCTCCTACTTGCGACCAATTCAAGGGGGTACAACACTTCCTTCCACACAGAAATTCATAGGGGGCCATTTGCAAACTGGCTTGATAACTATTGTTGTATGAGAATTCTGTGAAAGGCAGACAATCTTCCCATTTTTATCCATATTCTAGCACACAAGCTCTCAACATATCTTCTAAGATTTGGTTGACTCTTTCAGTTTGTCCATCGGTCTGCGGGTGATAAGCTGTGCTGAAGTTCAGCTTGGTTTCTAAGCCTTCTCGGTATTTCTACCAAAATCCTGAGGTAAACTAGGTTCCTCGATCTGACAATATGTTCTTAGGGGTTCCATGTAAACTGATGATTCTAGAAATGTACAGCTCTACTAGCTTCGAACCCTTGTAGGTGGTCTTGACAGGTATAAAATGGGCTACCTTGGACAGTCTATCCACTATGACCCAAATAGAGTCATTTCCCCTACTAGAGGTAGGCAAACCAGTGATGAAATCCATTCCGATAGAATCCCATTTCCATTCTGGAATCTATAATGGTTGCAATAGTCCCACGAGTCGCTGATGTTCCGCTTTGACTCTCTGACAGATATCACACTTCGCTATGTAGCTTCTGATTTCTCTCTTCATCTTGTGCCACCAAAATTGCTCCTTCAAATCCAGATACATCTTTGTTCCTCCGGGATGGATAGAATAAAGAGTATCATGAGCTTCCTGCATGATGACTTGCTTCAACACGGAATCTGCTGGTACACAGATATGTCCTTTGTACCACAAAACTCCTTCTTCATCTTCGGTGAATCCGGGTACCTTCCTTGTACCAATACGACGCTTGATTCCGTTGATACTTGCATTTCCTTTCTACGCCTCCATGATCTGACTAATCAAAGTGGGTTGAAGTTCAATACTGGCGAGGAATCCTTCGCTAACTAGTTCTACTCTGCAATTCTCCAACTCTTCATGCAAACTTGGCCAAGCTTCTTTTATCATGGTGTTTAACCTACACGGCAATCTGCTAAGAGCATCTGCTACCACATTGGCTTTGCCAGGGTGATAGTGAATGTCAAGGTCATAATCCTTGATTAACTCTATCCAGCTCCTTTGCCTCATATTCAGCTCCTTCTGGGTGAATATATACTTCAGACTCTTGTGATCCGAATAAATCTCATAGCAGTAAACCATAAGGTAATGACGCCATGTCTTCAATGCTAACACTATGGCTGCTAGTTAAAGGTCATGGGTAGGGTAGTTTTGCTCATGTTGCTTCAGTTGTCTAGACAAATATGATATGACTTTGCCTTCTTGCATCAACACACATCCGAGACCAATCTTGGATGCATCAAAATACACATCAAAAGGCTTATTGATATCTGGAATAATCAAGATTGGGGCTGAAATCAATCTTGTCTTGAGCTCTTGAAAACTTGCTTCACATTTGTCCATCCATTCAAACTTCTGATCCTTCTTCAACAATTGGGTCATTGGTCTTGCGATGCTCGAAAATCCTTCTACGAACTTGCGATAGTATCCCGCTAATCCGAGAAATGCGCAGACGTGGGTTTGAGTGGTTGGGGCTTTCCATTATTCAACATCTTTGATCTTGGAAGGATCGACAGCGACTCATCCTGCCGACACAATATGTCCTACGAATCCTACTTCCTTTTACCAGAACTCACATTTGATAAACTTGGCATATAACTGATGCTCTCTAAGGGTTTCAAGGATGGTTCTCAGGTGTAGCTCATGGTCTTCTTCTGACTTGGAATAGATCAGAATATCGTCAATAAAAACAACGACAAACTTATCCAGGAAGTTCATAAAAATCTTATTCATGAGATTCATGAAATAAGCGGGGGCATTGGTTAATCCAAAAGACATGACCGTGTAATGATATGTTGCTAACGTATCCATAATTTTTGTTGTTCCACGCTTGGTTTTATCTACTTTCTTGTGTTTTGTTCCAACTTTGGAGTACTTTCTATACACTTTCTTGGACTAACCTATTAACAAGAGCCACAGTGCCAATTGCCTGTTTTCTGCTGTTTTTGGTTCCAAGAAAGTCAGAAAATGAATATTCTCGGAATTGGATGGGACAAAAGCCAAAGTCGTGCTAGCCCTGGCCGTGCCACCAGGGGCATGGGCCCCCTAGCTACCCACCGACCTTGCCTCTTTGCATTTATGATGCCTCCCGATGCAAAAACCCTAAATCGTCAAGCCTCCAGCCACGAAAAGTTTCACTACACTTCCGCCACCGAAGGGGAGATTCGGGGGACAAAAAGTCTCTGTTCCGGTACCCTGCCGGGACGGGGAAGTGCCCCCGGATCCATCTCCATCGATCTCCACCACCATCTCCATCGTCGTTGCTGATTTACATGATGAGGAGGGAGTAGTTCTCTCTCGAGGCTAAGGGTTCTAGCGGTAGCTATGTGTTCATCTCTCTCTATACATGGTCTTATTGTGATCATGAGCTTTGTAATCAAGTAGATCTACCTTGCTACTCAAGTGCTTTAATAGATCTCTGCTCTCCCCATGTGTGTGAAGTTGACAGTGTGCACACCATGGTGGCACCTAGGCTAGAGATTACAAATACTTGTTATGAGTTATATTTGGAGTTGGATGTCTTTATGAAATTGTGGTGTTTGTTGGAACCATCTAGTGCTCAAGGTAACAGTGTGGGGTTATCTAGATGGGAAAAGCTTACTTTGACGTGTGCCGTTATAGCCCTACCATGGATTAGAGTGTCCAACCAAAGAGTAGTTCAGAGTAGTATCATAAATAGAAGATATTTATATGAGAGTGTTCACTAGTGAAAGTATTATCCTATGACTTGTTTCTAAGCATTGAAAGACCGTTTGCAACTAGATCTGTTACATGTTTGCTTGCTTCCATCTTTATTTCAGTTTGCCTTTAGTCCCTTCCATGCCATCAAGCTATTTTTTGTCACCGTTGTCTTATATCCATGCCACTTCTATTTCACTATCTCTTCACCGAACTAGTGCACCTATACACCTGACAAGTGTATTGGGTGTGTTGGGGACACAAGAGACTTCTTGTATCTTCATTGCAGGATTGCTTGAGAGGGATACCTTTGACCACTTCCTTCTTGAGTTCGATAAAGCTTGGGTAATCCACTTAAGGGAAACTTGCTGCTGTTTTACAAACCTCTGCACTTGGAGGCCCAACAACTGTCTAGAAGAATAGAAGTCCGTAGACATCAAGCTATTTCTGGCGCCGTTGCCGGGGAGGTAAGGTAAAAGGTACTCACATCCTCCGGTATGAGTGCTCGAAGTTATTTCCTTTAGATTCTGCGATTTTGTCTTTTTGTTTCTTGTTTTCACTTGTTAGGCTTAATGGAAAACAACAACAAAATTAGAGAGCTTTATAGTATTTATCTTGAGTTAGGACATGAAGTGTTCGAAGAGAAAATTAAAAAACCTATGGAAATTTATTTGCATGCTAATAGCAATATTATTAGTATGAATTCTTTGAACACCATTATTGCTAATGCTATGGAAAAGTCTAAGCTTGGGGAAGCTAGTTTTTATGAAAATGATCTTTTTAGTCCCCCAAGCACGGAGGAGAAAATTTACTTTGATGATACTATGCCTCCGATATATGATGGTTACAATGATGAGTATGATATTTTCAGTTCACCTACTATTGAGGACAAAATTGATTATGATTACAATATGCCTCCTATATTTGATGTTTATGGTGATGAGAATAATAATGATAGCTATTTTGTTGAATTTGCTCCCACTACAATTAATAAGAATGACTATGTTTATGTGGAGAGTATTAATTCTTGTATGCATGTGGGTCATGATAAGAATGTTTTATGTGATAGTTATATTGTTAATTTTATTCATGATGCTACTAAAATTTATTATGAGAGAGGTAAATAAGGTTTTATGCATCTCAATAATATTAAGTTTCTGCTCTTTATGTTGAAAGTCTTGAAGTTGCACTTGTTTTGCTTTCCTATGCTTGTTGCTTTATGCTTTCATGACTTGTTTATTTACAAGATTCCTATGCATAGAAAGTGGGTTAGACTTAAATGTGTTTTCAATTTGCTTCTTGGTGCTCTCTGTTACATCAATTCATACTTCTTATGTCAGCATCTTCTCAAACTATCATGTCTAACTTAAAGGCGTTAAAGAAAAGTACTTATTGGGAGATAACCCAAAAGTTTTAGATGAGTCTTGGAAGTTATTACCTCTGTAATAACCACTCATTATCCTTTTTATTTGCTTTTTGTGCCAAGAGTAACTTCTAATGAGAGACAAGTAATGCTTGGGAAAGTTGCTGTCCCAAAACAGATGTTTGTGCTTCGTTGTAAATATTCGTGTAAAATCTATGTAGGTCGGTTTGAGCTGTAATTTTTTGTGCTTATGCCCCAGTTTGTTACCTAACTTTCGTTAGTTCAACACTTTTCGATCTGAGCAACAGAAAGTCTTCGAACAAATTTGTCTTTACCTGCTGGTCTGTTTTGACAGATTTCTGCCATTATTTGCATTTGCTCCTTGTTTGTTCCTTTTTGAGTTATTTTGGGGAATTGAGCTTTTTGAGAGAAGTGCTACAGTAGATTGTGTTCTAATGGAAGTTTTATTGGTGTTTGAACTGAACCTAAAGACTTATTATCTTGAGTGCAATAATGTTGCTAATAAAGATTGTGTGAAGTTTTGTATGAAGGAAAAATTCCTGGTGTATGGAAGGAATGAGTAATGAGATGAAGGATGGACTAAAGCTCAAATTTGGGGATGCCACGCGTGTCACCCCAAGAAATATCCAAGAAGTACAAGCGTCAAAGCTTGGGGATGCCCAAGGCATCACCTTCTTCATCAATAAAAATTCCAGGTTTCTTCCAAACGCTTCATTTTTATTGTTTCATGCACAGTTGTGTTGTTCTTGGAGCGTCTTCTTTTTCATTTTTGTTTGGTTTTTCGTTTTCTTGGTTTTCTTAGTTTGCTGAATAAATTGGTTGGACCCCTCTGTCATGTCTTGATTTTCAAATAGTTTGGTTTGGATTGGAAAAGAGTAGGAAAGCTCATGCTTAAGTGGAAAAGAGAGCTTGTTTCTGACTGTGGCCTATGCTTTGTCATGCCATGCTTGATATTGATTTGGCTTTATGCTTAGTATTCTTTGTTGTATCATGACATGTTATAAACAATTGATATTGCTTAATGTGCATTTGAAGAATCATGCGTTGTTTTAGCATATTAAAGCATAGTATTGTGGTATTCTCCTTTGATGCTTTATTTGGGTTAACGTGGCACATGCTCACACCATGTTATGACTATCCCAAGTCACGATAGCCTTTATGATCCTTTAGTTTTCAACTTGTAGTATCACTTTATGCTTTGATTAATGATGTTTTATCGCTCTGCATGATTATGGCCATTATTGTTCTCTTAGTTGGTCGCTCCCAGTCTTTTGCTAGCCTCCATAACCAAGTATGAGTTCCACTCATGCATCCAACTCCTAAAACCAAGTTATTCAAAAGAGTCCACCATACCTACCTATTATCATTTGCTATTCCAAGTATATTCATGTTTTTATCTAACTTGTTATGATAAAACTAGTGATTAAAGCTCTCATGAACTTGATGGCACAGTTTACTTTTCTTGCCCTTAATAAACTTGAACCATTGTGTCGTCTATGTTGTATATGCTTGCACTTATTTTTTGGGGATTAGCAGAATCATGTTGTCATGGGGAACGCTTTCAACATTACACTTGTACTTTGTACCTAGTTGATATCATGCTCTTTTGTCTATGGATGTCGTCGGTGTGAAATGAAAGGGGAGCTTGTAAGTCCATGGAGTTATGTATGTGTGTTAGAGAAACGCCTGGGCCGCTGGTCTAATCCATGCTGTCATGGTGGAAACCTGTACCGTAACCATCATGAGCTGACTATGAAGTATTCTTCTTATAAAAAAAGTCATATTAAGAAAAAAGAGAAAAAAAGACAAAAAGAGATATAAGAAAAGAGGAAAGAGAGAGAAAAGCACCATATTCCCATGGTAAATAAGAAGATTGTTGAGATGCTCGTTGTCTAGTTGCCTTATCATTTTGATATGGGTATTCTTCTGTATCATCGGGCAAGGGGTACCCCTTGGCGGTTCTCTATGATACACATGTACTTACTATGACAAGAACTTACCGGTGACTAAACTTGAGTCGCAAGAGGAGTGGCCCTCGTATTCAAGGGACATGAGATAACCAACTTATACTTCATCAAGCATGTACTCCATAGTTTGTTCACTTTAACCTTAATAACTTCAAGATGTTTATGATAGGGGCAATGAGAGCTGAAAGCTAATAAGTACCATAATTTTTGGAAGCTCTTTATGAAACTTGAATCCGTACTTCCTTCTATGAAGGCTTTTCTTTTACTTTTATGTTGAGTCTCCACCTTCTATCTTTATGCACCTACTTTGAGAGCATAGTGGCCATTCTTAGTTCTATGTGCATTGTCCCAAGACTTGTTGATTGATGCATAGCTTTGATATTGCTTGTTTTAAACTATTTGTATCTAGTCACTCTTATGAACTTTGAAGGTGTCCTATGTATTTATGTTTGATACTCTATGAGGGACAAGCTGAATGTCACTATGCTATGTTTTCTTTATGTGAAAAAATCAAACGTCATGCAAAGCATTGTTATTCATGAATCTTTTGTTTGTTCCTTTTCATGTTGCAACATAGTTGCTTTATCTTACGGGAAATACATATATACTTGTACACATGGGTGTGTGAGTTATCTCGTCCACTCAATGCTTGAAAGATGCTTTGAGATCTGCAAAAGTGTTCCCAAGAGAAATGATATCTATAGTTTTATGAAATTGAAGAAAATGCAGAAAGTCTCTGCCGATGAGACCTAAAGTTGGCAGGAACGACCCATGGTGCGCAAGATTCGCGGAGACAGAAGCTGAAAGAACAGCCTCCTACGCTGTAGCTTTTTGGTAGAACGTTGTAGAAATAGGACCTACTACTAGCAAATTGACCGCGATGCGCAATATTCTTCCTGGAGCACAACCACGGTCTACTGTTTAAGGCTTTAGGCAAAATAGGAACCTACTACTAGTAGCAAAATGACCAATTTTCATGGAGACTTACATGAAAAAATGAAAAATCCTTGCAGATTAAACAAGAGATTACAAAATCGAATCAAGCGATCGCACCATACATATTGTTTCAAGGAGCACGCATGTATGATGTGTCTGATGGGTCAAAATGGGAGAACACCATCGATATCATGTTTCAAACAACAGTTCGCAAAGCATATAATAGAAGGGGGCTGACGATAGGCTGTCAGGTGGGATTCCAACTAAATCCCACCTCTAGTTTATTTTAAGATTTCTAGTGTAAAATTTTGATAAAATTTTATATTACAAAATTTAAAATAAACTAGAAGTGGAATCTCACTTGACACCTTAGCTGGCGACTGTAATCCTTGGAACTAAATGTACATAGCAGTCGTATATACACAGGCAACTAATTAGTACTCCCTCCGATTCAAATTAGTTGACTCAAATTTGCAAGATACAGATGTATCTAATAGTAAATCATGTCTAGATAAATCTAAGTCAACTAATTTAGCTCAACTAATTAGTACTCCCTCCGATTCAAATTAGTTGACTCAAATTTGAAAGATACAGATGTATCTAATACTAAATCATGTCTATATACAATCGAATCTAGATAAATTTAAGTCGGAGGTAGTACATAGAACGGTTTATGCAATAATAAACCTTGGTACTTCACACAGGAGGGTTTAATACAATCTGCAAACTGTTACATATCTAGGTGCTAACTAAGACAGAAACAAATGATAACATTTCCTAGTACAAATCTTGCCTTCCACTCTTGTACACAAGTCACATCGAACCGCCCAGCGTTGCATGATGTTCTGGACTCATCATCGCCGAAATGGCAGCACAGACTCGGTACCTCATCGTTGCCACGGCTTGGTTCCCAGGTCCGAAGAGTAGTCACCGTCCTCGAGCGGCACCTCAACGGATGAAAATTCTTTCGCTCCGGTGGTCATGTTCTCCTCTACCTCCAGCACACCGCCATTATCATCACTGGCTACGTGCCCAGTCCCGCTGAAGACGGAGATGCTGTCGTTCATTGACGAGAATAGCTGGCTGCCGTGCGGGGCGAGCTTCAGGTAGCTGCTCTTCTCGCTGGTAGCCTTCCAGTTCATGAGCTTTCTCCAGGAGCTCCACCGCTTCCCGTGGCGCTCGCCGCGCTCCTCGGGTCGAGGAAGCCGAGGTCATCGTACTGGTTGATGACATAGCACGCGCTTGTCCTCGAGTCCTTCCCCTCAAAGATCCTCGAGTCCTGCCCCTCAGCGCGAGCGCGTCGGCGGTGAAGGACTTGGGCTCGCTGCCGTGGCTTACGCGGAAGCGGTGGCGTAGGTCCCCGGAGACGACGGATAAGGCATCCATCGCACCGTCGCACTTGCCGAGCTGCTCACGCGCGGTGATGAGGAGCTTGGCGACGTCGAGGTAGGTGACGTCGTTGACCTGCGAGTGGTCAAGCGACACCGGGCGGCCCTCGTCGAGCATCCAGTTGTAGACGTGCACAACGCCCCCGTGCGCGACGCAGCACCCGCTGTCGGGGAAGCGCGGATGGCCGTGACGTCCCCTGGCGCGCGGCCGGGCACCGAGGAGGCGGAACGGAGCCGGTCGCCGTCGAAGGCGCCCCAGCGCCTCTCGGTAGAGCAGCTTCTCGGGAGGTGCGGTGGGACGTGCAGGCTCACCGCGAAGCAGGCCGGGTTGTGGTCGATAAAGTACTCGGAAGACCGTTGCTTCGCTAGGGATTTCGGGCGCGTTCCAGGAGGAGTCGAGCAGCGCGACAAGCCTGAAGTCGCGGCCGGCGTTGCCGAACGTGTTGGTGGTCTCGAGCCCCTGCCGGAAGGAGGTTGGGGTTAGAGGAGAAAACAATGCTGAGGTACTCTGTCCTAGGAGAGAAAGGCAGCTCTCGTATTCTCTCGCCTAGGCTACGGTAGGGCATAAACTGAGAAAAGGCGTGTCCCCCGGCGGAAAGTAAGGAAAGTGAGTAAAGCGGCATTCGAGATGTGACAAGGAAAACTGGGTAACGAAAATCACAAATTGTTTAGGTGTTCAGTGAGCGCGGATCTCAAAGCTTGAATGAACGGACAGATAGATCTTCTACCCATGTGTACAAGCACAAAATCCATTCTCTTGTCTTATTGAAACTTTGTCTTTCATGTTATGATTGAAGTACTATGATCCCAGCTATCAATGTTTTACAAATACTTTCATCAAGTTTATGATGGTGCATGTCACCTCAAAAATTATTCTTTCTTTTTATCACTTACCTACTCGAGGACGAGCAGGAGTTAAGCTTGGGGATGTTGATACGTTGCTAACGTATCAAAAAAATTTGATGTTCCATGCTTGGTTTTATCTACTTTCTTATGTTTTCTTCCAACTTTGGAGTATTTTCTATACACTTTCTTGGACTAACCTATTAACAAGAGCCATAGTGCCAGCCGCCTGTTTTCTGCTATTTTTGGTTCCAGGAAAGTCAGAAAATGAATATCCTCGGAATTGGATGGGACAAAAGCCAAAGTCGGTTTTTCACCGAGGGACACCTAGAGCTAGAAGACAAGACGGAGAAGGGCCAGGGACTGGCGACACCATGTGGTGGTGCGGGCTAGCCCTGGCCGCACCGCCAGGTGGTGTGGGCCCCCTAGACGCCCACCGACCTTGCCTCTTCGCCTATAAGATGCCCCCCAATGCAAAAACCCTAAATCGTCAAGCCTCCAGCCACGAAAAGTTCCGCAGCGCCGCCGCCACCGAAGGGGAGATTCGGGGGACAGAAAGTCTTTGTTCCTGCACCCTGCCGGGACGAGGAAGTGCCCCCGGAGCCATCTCCATCGATCTCCACCACCATCTCCATCGTCGTTGCTGATTCCCATGATGAGGAGGGAGTAGTTCTCTGTCGAGGCTAAGGGTTCTACCGATAGCTATGTGTTCATATCTCTCTCTATGCATGGTCATATTGTCATCATGAGCTTTGTAATCAAGTAGATCTACCTTGCTACTCAAGTGCTGCAATAGATCTCTGCTCTCCCCATGTGTGTGAAGTTGACAGTGTGCACACCATGGTGGCACTTAGGCTAGAGATTACAAATACTTGTTATGAGTTATATTTGGAGTTGGATGTCTGTATGAATTGTGGTGTTTGTTGGAACCATCTAGTGCTCAAGGTGACAGTGTGGGGTTATCTAGATGGGAAAGTCTTACTTTGAGGTGTGCTATTATAGCCCTACCATGGATTAGAGTGTCCAACCGGAGAGTAGTTCAGAGTAGTATCATAAATAGAAGATATTTATATGAGAGTGTTCACTAGTGAAAGTATGATCCTAGGACTTGTTTCTAAGCATTGAAACACCGTTTGCAACTAGATCTGTTACATGTTTGCTTGTTTCCATCTTTATTTCAGTTTGCCTTTAGTCTCTTCCACGCCATCAAGCTATTTTCTGGCACCGTTGTCTTATATCCATACCACTTGTATTTCACTATATCTTTGCCGAACTAGTGCACATATACACCTGACAAGTGTATTGGAGACACAAGAGACTTCTTGTATCTTGATGGCAGGATTGCTTGAGAGGGATACCTTTGACCACTTCCTCCTTGAGTTCGATAAACCTTGGGTAATCCACTTAAGGGAAACTTGCTGTTGTTCTACAAACCTCTGCACTTGGAGGCCCAACAACTGTCTACAAGAATAGAAGTGCGTAGACATCATGTACTCATACAATCCATATCTGGTGGTGAACGCGGTCTTTGGGATATCTGTTGCACGAATCTTGAGTTGATGATAACCAGTTCTAAGATCAATCTTAGAAAACACTCTGGCACCAATCAACTGTTCACACAGATCTTCTATCTTCGGTAGTGGGTACTTGTTCTTGATGGTGACATCATTCAGCTTTCGGTAATCCGTGCGCAAACGATTACCTCCATCT
This sequence comes from Avena eriantha, assembly GCA_910589775.1. Taxonomy (NCBI): domain Eukaryota; kingdom Viridiplantae; phylum Streptophyta; class Magnoliopsida; order Poales; family Poaceae; genus Avena; species Avena eriantha. The sequence continues at coordinate 364,684,987 of OU342742.1, forward strand.
TTCTTATCCACAAACAAATCAGGCGATCTCCATGGCGATGCGCTTGGTTGAATCATACCTTTCTCCAGCATAGCATCAAGTTGTTTCTTCAGCTCCACTAGTTCAGATAGGTTCACACTATAAGGTCTCTGAGCTATGGGTTCAGTTCCAGGAATTAGTTCAATGATGAACTCGATATTCTGGTCTGGGGGCATACCAGAGAATTCATCTGGGAATACGTCGGGGTATTCACAGACTACTCTGACTTGGTCTAGGGTTGGTTGGTCTAGAATCTTATTGCATTTGAATTGACGGGGTTATGGTTATGGCTCAGATACATGCTCTACTGATACTATAGTGCTGCTGGTCATGGTTATGGCTTTCTTAGCATAGTCGATTAATCCTTTATGTTTCGACATCCAATCCATTCCTAGTACTACATCCAAACCTTTGGTTCCAAGTACTATTAGATTAGCATAAAAATCTATTCCATGGATTCTGATATGTACAACCTTGCAATTTTTTCTATCTTTGGGGGTTGAACCAGGTATTTGAACTATCATAACATGCTTCAATTTTGTTGGTTGAATCATACTAGTGCATGCAAATTCTTCTGTAACAGACTAGTGCGATGCTCCGAAATCAAACAACACTCTTGCAAGTACTGAGTTAACAGAAAACATACCCAGCACGACATCTGGCGCTTCCTGAGCTTCTTCAGCATTCATGTGGAACAAACGGCTGTTGCGGTTGAGCGAGTTCCCTGGGGAAAATCTCATTCTAGGTTGAACACGACGTTGCTGCTAAGCGGGTGCATTCACATTGGTGGCTGCTGCAAGCTTCTTGGGGCACTTGTTGGAGTAGTGACCCTTGACTCCGCATTCAAAGCAATAGGCACAACATTGCTTCTAGTCCTTGGGGCAGTATTGTTGTTGTTGTTGTTGTTGTTGGCTTGGGCGGTGCACGGTTGAAGTTATTGGAGTTGCTAGGGTTTTTGTTGTGGTTTCCTCCAGACTTCAAATTTCCTCCTCTACGATTGGGATAGTTTGCACGGGACATAGGGGATCTGTTGTTTCTTGGGGCATATCCTACAAACGGGTTGGGGCGATACTTCTGGGTATGGTGGGATCCAGGCTGGTGCATCATGCGACGCTTACGGTTGTCATTTTCTTGGTTGATCTTCCCGTCCATATGAATGGCATAGTCCGCAAGTTCTTCTAGATCCGCAAAACGGATGTTGACTAATATTGTCTGCATCTCATCATGTAATCCATTCAGGAACCTTTGCTTCTTCTTTGCTTTGGTGCTAATCTCATCAGGGGCATCCCTAGGTAAAGATAAGAATTTGTCACGGTATTCCAGCACAGTCATTCTACCTTGCTTCAATTCCCTGAACTCACCCCTCATCCTAGTGACCAAACATTGGATCACATGGGTCTGGCCGAACTTGATCTTGAATGCTTCCCAAGTCATTGTTTGCCCTTTGTTCATGGTACGGGTGCTATTCCACCAGGCTCTTGCATCACCTGCCTGATAATGGGTGGCAAACAGTACTTTCTCATTGGCTTCAACTCCTGCGACCTCCAAATTGTTCTCCATGGTTTGCAACTAGTCATCAACATCTAAGGGATCCTTAGACTTACTAAATACAGGCGGGTTGGTATTCTGAAAGTTCTTAAGTTTGGATCCATTATGATCTTGGTTTCCATGGCCTTGATTGTTGTGGGCCATCTGAGCTATCTGTTAAAGAGTGGCTAAGTTGGCTTGACGTTCGGCTCTACTAGCTTCATGGTCAGAAACTAACATTTGCAGAATCTGCAGCATTGGGTCCTAAGATGAACTGCTCCCTCCGGGATTTCCGCGAGTCATCTGAAGATTGACATAGATAATGAGATAAGAGAGGAATCTCTAAGGTTCATGGTTTTGTTTCAAAAGTTTTGTACTTTGAGTTTGACTCAGGTTTTGCAACTAACAACTTCCTCTCATTCATTAATTCAAAGCACACAATACAAACACACACCACAACAGACATAGAAAACGGATGGTTTTAAGAACCATTCTGTGAAACTACGATACAGTGGGACCGGGTACAACTCACTCCTACGGTAGTGCAGAAGTGCATCTAATCAGCACCAATGAAGGCGCAATCATCATCACCAATGTGGAACTCCATGGCACCATCCTCTAGGTATTCGTCATCATCACTGAGGTAAGAGTAGAGATCTCCCTGGATATCTTCACCTTCCTCCTCCTTCGCTTCAAGATGGATCTCCTGTTCACGGATAGTCTTCTCGAGAGTGGCCACCTTGTTGCGAAGATGATCGATGATGCGATCCTTCTTGTCATGCTGACGACGAAGAGTCTGGTCCTTCTTGAATACAATGGCATGGTTGTGGTTGGCGTAGGCACAGGAATTATCCAACTCCTTCTGTCTATCATACAATATGAAGTCAAGATTATCCACCTGGTGCTTCAGCTCCGGGTGTCCTGGCATCTCCAAGGGCATTCCCATAGAAGCACGCCTTGTGTAGTGAGAAAAGTGAGTTCCCTGGATCTAGTTGATGTTTTGCCCACACAGACAGGCAAGAGCTTCATGCATAGCCCTGGCTAATCCATCTAGCTAGATGTTCTCCCTCAAGCTGAATTGGATCTTCTCCGAGGTGGGTGCTTCCATCTTGCCTCTGATATCTGCAACTATCAGCCACTGTAGTTTTTCTCCTACTTGATCTTTGAGTTGGGCCCTGAAGAACCCCGGGTGCGGGCGCTCCAGATACTCTGATAGTGCATCTAGATCCCTCTCAAAGATCAGGTGGCCTCCGTTTCCCAGCTGGTAGAACTTGCAATACTGGACCTCCATCTATAAGAATTTAGGGTGAGCAAGTTAGTGAGGTGATCAAGTGTGTCAAATTTTTATGTAGGTTTGCAAGAATTTTTGAGAAACATGATGTTTTTTGAAAGAATCTCAAGGATAAGAGTGGGAATAGGTTTTCATAAATGCTCACTTCTTTTGTTTTGAAACTAAGTTTTTGGTTCAAGCATCCATTCTAACTAGGGTCTTCTATGGTCATGATGGCTCTGATACCAACTTGTCAACACCCGGATTTTTAATCCCAGATGCCTGTTAAGCTATACATCGCAATCCTAGGATTACCATTTTTGCGAGACATAATAGAATTGGTACCACAGTACATCATCCATTACAAACCATAATAAAGGTCTTACAAATAAAGGATCTCATGATTCAGTCTTAATACAATCAAAGCAGCGAAAAGTAAACGTAGCAGGGCTCCATCTTCAGGGTCATAGGCAATGCTGACGATGGCAGATGATCCTATTTGTCATAGACCTCCTGTTGTCCATCTTCCTGGTAGTCCTCCTCATAGTCTGGCCACGGGAATAGCCAGGGACAAGCCATGAGTACTCTTTAAGTACTCGCAAACTATCACTAACAAGTAAGGCAGTTCTAGTAGGAATCTTAGGCAGTCCCTAGGTTTATTTCATACTGAGTTTAGAAGTAAAGAAAACTAATTTAATGTTCTACATCACCTAAACGGGAACCTAGTTTTCATGTCCACAATCCACAAGTCATTTTTAGGAAAACATCTGACAACGGAACAGTATGGCCACTCCAACTGTCCATGACCACGGACGTGGCTATTCAAATAGTTTGACACTCTGCAGAGGTGGTACACTTTCACCACAAAATTTGATACATCCGCCAGGGATAACCCTGAATCATCATTCTTAGTATGCGGATAATTAATCATAACCTTTCAATTACACACCCTAGTATAGGCACCTCCCCTATGAGCTTGGCCTCCCGGCCATGGCCATCTGCCATCCTGGGCACTTCATAGGTGGACATTCACATGAGGTAGCCTCACCTCAACCTCTTCCGCAAGGGAACCCATACTAAGGCATATAAACTTCTAGTTAAGCCCTACCCAATTCAGGTATTGTGGTTGTACGTTAAAATTGGAATGGTATCACATCTGAACCCAACCATCAGTTTTTATAAAGGGCCAAGGCTCATGCCTCAACATTTTCATCATCAACCATTGTGTTTCTCAACACATGTCAAAACATTTCAATAGAATGAACCATCATTCCAAGGTTTTCATAATCATTTTCACCAATTATTCCCATCTAACGTGATCAACTTTTATGCTTAGCACTAGCCACTAAAATTGAGGGTATTCACTAATGAGGGGTGATAATCAAGTGTAACTATACAATCTTGTTTTAATGACATCCAAGTATATCTACTTAGGCCTACTTATATACTCTTTATGGTATCTATCCTATTTTACAATAGTCACAAATCACTAACTAAAGGTAAAGAACTTTGGTAAAAGTAAAAGAATAAAGCTTGCAAGTAAAACTTGGGATTGGTATACTCAAGGTTGCATAACCAAAGCATGCATAATGCATCTTGCAAGGGTGACTTGCATAGTTAACTTGTAGTGTTAGGCTTGCATAGTTATGAAACTTGCAAGTGTTAGCTTGCCTTGAGTAGTGCAGTGGTTGAAGTTCTCTTCTTCTTCTTCGTAGTACTCCTCCTCCTCGTATCCCGGGTCGGTACTAGCGTCTATAAATGAATACGAGGTACACAATCACCAAACAATACCTAACTACTTCTATTTAGCACACCAAGGCTCACACTTGATGATCTAGCATCATCACAATCCTTACATGAAATAAAGACTTGGTCTTATCTTTCTTATTTTAGAAAAGTAATTTCTACTCATTGAAAATACTTAAGATTTAATATTCTGCAATTAAAATATGGGATCATATTGACACATGTCCTCACCACATATTCTAATACTTGGGAATGTGATTTAAAGTGATGGTCACATTTTATAAAGTTTAAAATTACTATTAATAAACTTAAAGTGACTATAAATGCCTATATAGCATTCTTTTAGAAATCTCCAAAATCACTAAATGTAAACCTAAATATTTTTACATATTCAAATAGATCTTGTCAAATATGATTTTTGAGAGTTGGAATGAACTCAAAAGCATTTATGGTTGATTTTTAAAAAATGTTTGAAGTGGCAAAATCCTCTGTGTTGTTAATTTTGGTCTAGGTGATCTATAATTTCAAATGGTTTGAATCCAACGGGCTTCGTTCCTCCTCTGCAGTGGAAGACTCTGACTTAATTCCGGCAGACTGGTGCTCGCCTTGTTCCGGGGAGAGGTGTGGGAGGTTCTGTGAGGAGTGGGGAGTGGAATAGTGTGTCGAATTAAGGCTGGGTGGCCTCTATTTATACATCGGTGACGGGGACAGAGCGGCATGGTTTGGTTCCTCTGGCGACAGCAGTACAGGGGGCTATCGGCGTGGCTGGGGGTAGGGGTCGACGCGGTGCTTCGGGGAGGTGGTCATACGCTTGATGGTGCGACAAGGGGCAGTCGATAATGGTCGGGCGCGGTCGGTACTCTGCACGGGAGAGGCGGCATTTGAGACGGTGTACAGGGTCCACGATCCCCGCGGCTACGAATGGGCGTGTCTAGGGGGTAGCTGGTGTCGTGTTGAGTGCTGGCACAAGTGGAGAGGGCAAGGCGTGGCGTGTGTGCGCGTGTCGGCTATGGTGCTCTGGCACGCTCTCGGCATGGCGGCAGAGAAATGGGCGCGGCGTTTTCGGGTGGTCCACAGCTTGCCTGCGGTCGAGAGGTGGACATAGGGTGGCGGTGGACGGTCTCCTTTCTCCTGGTTGTCGTGGGAGAGGGCGGCGTTGGCTGTGGCTGGTGGTTCTTAGTCGGCCGGCACGGCGAGCTTCGGGTGGCGCTGCACTGGCACAAACGGCAAAGGAGGGAGCGTGTCCTACGCTGTTGGGTACTAAGTGAGACCAGTGGAGTGAAATGAGGGGTTAGTGGGGTGTGATAACTGCTCAGAACAGTAGAACTTAGTTAGATGTTTTCTGTGTCCGCTAGGTGCTCGACCAAATTGCCGCATGAACTCAAGTTATGAATTTTTGAATGAAATTTGGTGAGTGTTCTGAGTACTTGCTTGAGAGTCTGAGGTTTCTTGGAAAAGTCAAGGTGAATTGAGTTGAGTGGTTTTTGAAAAATTGTGATCTTAGTACATACACTTGATTCAATTTTGAATTGTCCGTAAAATAGATTTGAAAATAGTTTCTGTAAATTTGTAAAGTGGGCTTGGGTTCACTTTTTTACTTGATCTAGCAAGGGGTGAAAAGAATTGGGAAAGTTTTTGTTAGAAATCTTTTACTAGGAACACTCAAAGTGGTCTAGTGGTTAATTTTGGTCAAAATGACCATTTGATCATACGATTCATATTTGAATTTATTTTCTTTTGATTTTGTTTCTAAATGGCTTAGATGATATAGGATTCATCTTTAAACCATTTTTTATCATTTGTAGCAATCAAACATGGCATTTGCACTCAGTCATAGTCTAATGCAAATCACACATACACTCATATTAGATTTAATAATAAAAGTTTTTGTTAACCCTAAACTTAGGTGATTAGAACTTGATAATCTTGATTAATATTTTGGGGTGTTATACCTTAATAGTAGAAGACCAGAACTCCTAAGGGCAGAATATTAGAAGGCCGGAACTTTTAAAGGCCAGAATAGTAAAAGGCCATAATAGTATAAGGCTAGAACATTGAAGACTAATACAGTGGCAGGCCACTATAGTAACAGGCCGAATAGTACTAGCTTGAATAGCCAAAATCCCAAACACTAAATGGCATAAACATTAATGGGGAAAATATAAAAAGGATAGAATAGTAACAGGCCTAAACAGTAAAATGCTAAATTGACACCAGGCGTGAATAGTACCAGACCATCATGGTGCTGGCCTCAAGTAATCGCATAGTTTTGGGCTAACTTGGGCCTCATGTAGGTCGAAACAGTATCGGGGCTAAAAGTGTACGGGCCGCGGTTGGCTGCAGTGCTAGGCCGATTTCAAATAGTGCAGGACAAAACTGTAAAGGGTTGTATTCTTTTGTGCTCTCCTCATGGGTCGGCCGACTTAATAATAAGCGGGCCTTGGCTAGGCCTTATTCTACCATAGTTTCTACAACCATTAACGGTGGTAACTGGGCATTAATGGTGATTGCCATGTGGCAGTTTGCATGACGTCAGCAGTCAGCATGGTTGGCGAACAGATCTATGACGGAACAAGTTTTCGTGGCTGAAGGGTGTGATCTGCCACGGTCGAAAAAAACCGTGGTAGATTAATTTGTGATGGGTCCTTTACCATGAAGGCCATCCGTTGTAAAAGGTTTTTAACCACAAAAAAGGCCTTCAACCACCAAAATTGTCCATTGTAAAAGACAACATTTCTTGTAGTGACTACTTGTCGTGAAAATAATAACCATGAGCATTCAAAACTTTTGAAAAAAACAAGCTGCTTCTTAATCCGACCTAGTATAATGTATGAACATTCATAGGCTCCAGGCCGAACGACAAGGGTAAATGGCCCTATGTACATCATATTTATATGACAATGTTCCCGTATTTGGTAGATGGTTGCATCGTGGCATGGTGAAGAATAATGCTACCAATATTGGGAGTTTCAACCTTTTAGGAACAAAAAAACTATTTTGAATATTCAAAGTGAAAAGAATGTTGTCCTTAAAATTAAAGCAAGGACGAAGAATATGACTCGCAATACCCCAAGACAAGTTCCCAGATAAAGTATTAACCATGTTTCACTTACGATCTCCAAGTTTAATTGGTTTTCAAGAATCCTAGCTAACCTAGCCCCCTTAAACAAACTTAAGCAAATTTTTTAATGTTAGGTAAAATTTGAACCTAAAAGTAAGTGGTAGATTGCACTTAAAGTTCTACAAATATATTTTGAAGTTACCCACTAGGCAGTCAGTATACCAAAAATCACCGAGCTTTTTTTGAAAGATTCAACTTCTTGCTAGAAATTTGCATGTAAACAAATTTGACCATGTCTAATCATTATTGAACTTCATGCCGGACGACCAAGGTCATGGTCATATCTACATCATAATTTATGATGATGTTCCATATCAAAAATTTGAAATAAAAATGAGTTGGACAAGTTAAATGAGTATGAATATTCTTGCATTTCAAGTCAAACAACCAATTTCAATTTTCCAAGTGACACGAGTGTATTTTTGAAGAGCAAGCATGGTGAATATATGGCCTAAAATGCCACGAGTTGAGTTTCCATACAACATTTGGACCATGTTTCATTTAAGATTACCATATTTTATGAGTCCTCATACTTCCTAGCTAACTTCACACACTTAAACTAATTTAAGATGATTCAATGATGTTAGGTAAAATTTGAACTATGAGTAAGTGGCAGATTGCTCTTAAAGTTCTACAACTATATTTTGAATGTACGCATCATATAGTCAATATAGCGAAAACCAATGAGATTTTTGAAAGATTCGATTTGTTGCTAAGAGTTTGCATGTGGAAACTTTTTCCTTGATTTGAAAACGATAAAATAAAATATATCGTACGATGTCCTCTGGCTTGCACTAGTTGTTGTGAAAATGATAATCATTAGCGTTTACAACTTCTCAAAAAATAAGCTTCTTAAAAATATGGCCTACCATGTATGAACATTCTTAGGCTCAAGGCCGAACGACAAGGGTAAATGGCCAATTGGACATTATACTTTATGGTAGCTTCCCATATTTGGAGATGGGTGCATCCTGGCATTGTTAATAACAATGCTGCAAAAAATGGGAGTTTCTGACTTTTAGAAACAAAAAAACCATGTTCAATATTCGAAGTGAAAAGAATGTTTTACTTAAAATTAAATCAAGCACGAATAATATATCTCACAGTATCGCAAACCAAGTTCCTAGACAAAGTGTTGACCATATTTCAGTTACGATTACCAATTTTTATGAGTTCTCAAGCTCCCAAGCTACCTTCGCCTACTTAAACGTATTTAAGCCAATTTGTTAATGTTAGGTAAAATTTTACTCTAAAATTAAGTGGTAGATTTCTCTCAAAGATCTACAAATATCTGTTGAAGGTACACACTAGATAGTCAATATCGAAAATAACCGAGCATTTTTTTGAAGGTACACACAAAGATCTACAAATATCTTTTGAAGGTACACACAAAGATTCAACTTCTTGCTAGTAATTTGCATGTAGACAAATTTGAGCTTGATTTAAAAACAAACAAACAAAAAAAAATAATAATAAGAGAATTTGCATGGCGTGTTCCTATGTGTACTACTTTCCATGAAGAAATAAAAATGTGTTTGGAAGACTTTTTGAAAATAAAAATAAGTCTGTAAAAACTGAGGAGCAAAAAGATACTATGAGAGCACAGAGGAGGCAGCGCGAGAGAGCAGAGAAGAGGAGAAGTTGAAGGCAGTGCGATGTCCGAGCAAAGCTGATGAGTTCGGGACATGAGGTACAAGGTATAGTGAGTAGTAGTACTACTAGTGCGGAGTAGTTGGAAATTTATATGCAGACGAAACAATTTGTGTCTTCTCTGTCCTTCCCTGCCTCATCAGTCATCACCATCCACACACCGACCAGCTCATCTCTGCCTCGTCCACAATGTGGCGCTGCGCACGTGTGTTGACCTCTCTTGTGTCTTCAGCTCTGTGTTTGTGTCTTGCGTGTTCATCAGCTATGTGTGAAAAAAACCACACCATAAGCTAAAAATTACACATTTTTGAGGGAAAAACATGCAAAAGGAGGGACAAAAAGTACATAGTGTAGGGTGTCCACAAGCCAAAAAGCATAGGTTATTCATAGTACAAAATAACTTACACTAGTAATGTCATAGTGGGAAATAACCTATTTGTGGTAACATGTAATGCCACATTAATTAGGTTGTAGACTCATGTTGCCTTGATATGTGTGGTATTATAGTAACATAGCTCGTTACTCAATATATTTCTCTTTATTAACTCATTTCCACGTAAGCGAATGTGTTGGTTTGGACTCTTAGTTATCACCGAAGGTACCCCCACTATGATCAGCCTTAAGGGTGAGCAAGCTTATCCACTATGTTGTCCACAAGCATGTCTACATGCAAAAAGTGCACCTTAAGGACTTCCACATACATAGTGGAACCTATCTACAAGCTATCCACAAACTATGATAAGGAATATATAAATACTACTTTTAGACCAACCCTACCTATTATTGGCCATAAGGTTCACTTTTGACTACTTTTTTTTTGACATGTGGAGCCTATCTTTGGGCGTACCCAATGTGGAAATAAGGCCAAACCTTAGACCGAAAAGTAGCTTAAGGCTCGTTCGTAAATATTGTGAGAGTCGCCATAAGAGAAAATTCCTTGTGGTCTCCCTTACTAATAAGGTCGGGCCAGAAGGAATATAAAAATTATTTCTCCTCTCTCTTCTCTTTGGACACGTGATTTTTTAGAAGAAGACGATTGGATGGTTGTGCGGTTGGAAGACAAATACAAGATATAACTAATAATTTGGCTCCACCTTAAGGCATGCTCGTCCTCAAACATTGTGAGAGTTTTAGTCAGTTATAGCACTATTAGTGGGCCCCAACTTATGAACTCCATACGAGCTAAACATTGGAGACGTCCTTAAAGTATGCTTGTGTAACATATATAGTGGAGTACTCCCTTTTCCATAAGACTACTCAGTGGGACCCAGCTTGTGGTGTGGTTGCCAACATGCATAGGTGTCCATAAGCACTAAAATACTCATACCTAGTGACCATAGAAATATAACTAATTTTAGTCACAAGAATGTGCATTGTTATCTCGTACTTGTCGGTCCCAGCTTTTCATGCCTAGTCAATCTCGTACTGCTCGCAAGGTGAGCACATGCTCCTCCACACAAAATTTTGTCTCGTCGCTGCCTCTCATGACAATGAAGGGTACTGGATGAAGGAGAATCATGCTCCCTCTCTCTTCTTCAATGCATCATGCTTGCACTGGTCCACTCAATGGCACATGTTCAGGTGGGAAGCATCGCAGCAGTTACATCTTCCTTCCCATGTAAACTTCACCACAATGGAGTACAACCATGTAGGTGCAACAGTGTAGATAAAGTTGGGGCATGTGGTAGTCCAACCCAACTTTCCATTAGTTTGCCTCGTGCTCCTACCCAAAGATGATCTCTTGATGTTTTCCTTCACATATTAGAGAAATTCAGTAGAGCCAACATGATGGTTATTAAGTTAATTGTTTTTCATGTAATACAAGTACTACTAACATAGCCATCTTACAATAGCTAACTATAAAAAATTCAATTTATTATGACATGGCCCACCGCATATATTGAAAGAGTGCCTAGGAGAACTTGTTGTAGCTAGCTCTTGCATGGTGAGAGTCCAATCCTCTTTTCTATCTTCTACTCTCTCCTCCATTAGAGGGGGAGCGGTTCGGTAGGAGAAGTGTAGGAAAAGTACTGCGTCCTCTACTTACTGGTCCAACGAGCTGAGTATAAATGGTGGTACTCCGAACTAGGTTTCATCGACTCCACCTTTTTCCTTAGCTCAATCTACACGATGTACACGCCATAAGAAAAATATAATAGTAGTACTATTTTATTACTTATAGCCTGCTAAATAATCCTATACCATTTAGTTATAGCTAAGAAGAAGTAATACTTGAGTTGCAAAGTTCACTCCAAAGTCTACCCCCAATTCGTGGGTCTCATTTAACATGAAAATTGCAGCTTTGTAGATTGTTTTTATATTCGACTCATACACTCTCATGTCTGCCATGTGGGTCCACCTTAGCCACCTGTATCTAGTAGTACAATACTATACATATAGCTAGCACCATCCTCTCCACCATACCAGACTCGGGTTTAAGGGAAAAAGGTGCTCTTAGGCACACATTTTTTCATACACTTCACACGCCCATGGAGCAATTCCAATAGTATAGCCAGCAGCCTGCTTGTACAATAGTTACCAACGGAGTACTACGTTATGTGTAAATGGTCCATAGAAATACTCACAAAGTTCCTAGGACCAATATGTCCTACCATGTAGGAACTTGGTTGCCACAAGAATTGATAGACATGAGTTTTGATAACTCCCGGAAATAACTTCCTTCACAATATGGCCTACCATATAGGAATATACCTCGGTTTCAAGCCAAACAGCCAAGGTCATGGACATGTTTACATCGTACTTGATGATAAGGTCCCCATATTCGGTAGATGGGCGCATCTTGGCATGATAAACAATGCTTATTTTCCAAATTTTATGACTAGAAAAATAATTTACAATTTTCCAAGGAACTAATTTATTGTAAGCAAGCACACATGGAATAAGGCCCATATGACAACCCTATTTTTGAACATAGTGCACACAATTTTTTGGAAATTCTTGTGTTACATGAATTTGTGAACTAGCTAATTCTTCCATTTTCACACAAATTGCACACAATTTTCTAGGTATTTCTCATCATGCATGAACTTGTGTTCTAGCTAATTTTGCCACTTTTTAACTCCCGATATCAATTTAACAAAACTATGTCAAATTCCAAGTATGATCGCGTGATAGGCTGCTCGCTCCTAATCTTCGCCTAAAAAGTAGTGGATCTAGAGGGTGGCTAGGGTGGTGAATGGACCACCCTGTGATTTCTACGAAAACTATATATTATATAAAAAATAAAAAACTTACTAAATGAATATTTGCACTATTAACCACCCTAACATGTTTAGCTAGATCTGCTAAATCATTTTATGGTACCGAAGTTAGTCAATACTATATCAAAAAACACTAAGAGGTTTAAAAGATTCAAATTGCAAAGAATTTATATATTGGACGATAAACACTACAAGAAATGTGTCAACTAGTGACCTTTTCTTAATGACCCTGAATTTTTTGGTCACAGATCTATGACCATTTCAAACCAAATGGTCGTAGGCCATTTGGGAGGATCTAAACCCTAAAAAATAACGACCTTTTTTATCAGTAAGGTCATAATTTGATACAACAATAGGTCATAACATAGACAATGCTGGTCTATGACCTTAATCGTAGGCGATTACGACCAATTGAAATGGTCGTTACTTCTAATACAAATTTGTTGAAATGACTAGACTGCCAACTAACCCGTTTCACCTAGGTGTCATGTCCAAGTGTCAATTCTGCCTACATATCATATGCACGTGTAAGTCTGACATATGGGACCCACGTATCCATCCTAAGTAAGAAAGAACACTTAGGCTGACACGCATCCCTGCACGGCCTCACCACGAACTATTGGCCTGACATGCAAGCCCCATGTAGCCCCGCCACGAACTAAAGGTGGGACGTAGGCGGGCCCTGCTCAACGGGAACTGAACTAGCAAAAATAGCAGTCACGAGGGTTCGAACCCTTGCCCTCCATCTATTCCCTCACGTTGCTTACCACTACACCGTACAAAAATACCAAACTATGCCACGATTCTGGCCATAAAACTTTCTCCTATAATATTGTTCGTCATCCTAAGATGCACATACATGCACAATATATGCACATTACCACAAACTATGCCGCAATTATAGCCATAACATTGGTCTTTCGGCGTGAAAGCCATGAAACCTTGAACTTGAGAGGTCATTTCTGAGAAGGTTTTTTGAAATGCAATAAATATACCAAGTTTCATATTTTTCCTTGCAACTATGTCACATAATATGAAACCACGTGAAGGTTTTACATTGTTTAGACTGTTTTTGAATTTCTTATACCCGTTTCAAACTATGGTCAAAACAACATACATGAATGTTCTTAGTTAGGGGATGAGCCTCGCTAAACTTGCATTAGATCTATGATAAACAAATATTATGAAGCTAAAAATGATTTTTGCAAAAAATCATGAGCATTAGATAATGCACCTATAGTTCAAACCGGACCCATTTCCTACCGATTCGCCAGACATTTGTCTTTTTTACATGGGGTGGATAGAAAGATTTTACGGTGCAACCAATTGGTGAGTGTACTTAAAATATGTTATAATATTTTGGAAAATTTGGACGATACAATTTTGTGCCATATTCTTAGTAGATGCTTCATAAAAAGCCCTTTTTTACAGGGTAAAGAAATAAAAAAATAAGAGAAGAAATAAAAACTGTCAGATCAAAACCGAATGAGCGGAATAGATTGTCATCCAGGGTGCGATTGGCGCGGATCGATGATGTGGCGCCACCCACCCAATCTACACGTGGACCCACTTTCTCGTCTCCGAACGCAACAACACACACTAGGAACCCTAGATTCAGCTCCCTCATTTGCCCCTGCGCCGCCTCCACCTCTCGCTCCTCCCATCCGCGACGCGTGCGAGAACCACATCCTTCTATCGCTCATCGCTTCCATCTTCTCCACCATCTACTCGTCGTGCAACCGCTCATGGTAAGCCCCGCATCGCCGCTGTCTCTGAGCCCTATGCCTCCCGAGCCACATCCCACGCACCCACCCATCCATCGTGTAGCTAGACCACAACAACCTCCACGTCTCGCTGATTCCCTCCCCCCTCATCGCCCTCTAGCATGGCCATGTCCTCTCTCTTTCTCTCCGGCGTGGCCCTGCCCTTTCTCTCTCTCCGGTACGGCACCTCCGGCTGCCCCACTCGCGGTGCTGCACGTCGGCGAGGCATGGAGATGAATCGCCATATCCGGCATTTGCATGGATGGATCCGGTGGCTGCGAGGCCGGATGCATCAGATTTGGTGCCCGCGAGGAAGTAGCACGGAGCATAGGCCACCCTCACGTGGCGTCCCACTACCCCAGATCTTGTGACGAGGTCTCTGCAGCAAAGTGAGCCAATGGAGGCCTTGGGCTCCTCGGAGGAGGCTAGCGGATAGTGCACAAGGACAAGGGGAAGCATTCCACCATCGTCGACGTAGTGGAGTGGGAGGAGCCCGGAAGACGTCGCGCAGGGACTGTGGAGAAGGAGCCATGATTCGCAGATTGCCATCCTCGTTGTTGCCATGATATTCAAGGACCACGAGCACCTCCTCAAGGTATGCTTGAAGTGTTGCTTGGTGCATTGAATGACAGTTTCCTGCTTGTGAATCCAACCGATAGTTTAGACTGCTAGTCTACTACTACTGTACAGTTAGTTCCTATATCAGTAGTACTGAATTTGATATATTGCAAAAATGGAGTATATGTAACTTTGTACATGAAGTGAATTAAGATCTGAATAGCAAATGACAGAAATAGAACCATTTATTAGTCACTAGACAGTCAAAGTTGCTGATGTTCTCTGTTCAGTTTACTTGTGCTGATCTAACCTACAAAATATTGCAAGTCAAGACAAGAGCATGCACTTATAACTTTAAACTGGAAGTTCTAAGTCTAGCTGATCTTTTTAAAATTGTTCTTTCTGTGTGAATCATGCATCATATGATGCTCTTGATTAACTAAAGACATTTGAGTTATAGAAAATGAGAATGACCGAACACCCCTGTAGCGAGAAAGCAAATGGACCAGCATATGTCCTTGTTCTCACATTTCTGTTAAATCTAGAATAGTAATGAACTGTATATCGAAGTTAGCTTCCCCTCCCTGTGCAACAAAATCTCGATGTACTCAATTGGTAGTGTCATTCATTAATCGGGGTCTGATTATTTATTCTTCATCTATCTATACTTCTTGAGAATCAGGAATTTCAATCTGATAATTACTGTTACACACCCTATGTTTACTTGTTTGGGGTATATTGGTAGTTGAGGTTATGACTATTATGGAAATATTGCACATGCATCTATCTATACCATAAGTCTAGCGCACACCAAGTATTTATGAAAATATTACATCAACTAGCTATTCGTTGTGCTATTTGTTTTAGTCAGTTTAATAAAGCTCTTTAGTATGATATCCCTACTGGGAATTGTCTTTTTATTCGCCACTTTTCCTAGAGTTTCCTTTTCATGCAGATGCATGCTGTGTTCCTGCTATATTTCACACTATCTTGATGCATGACACACTGTTTTTGCTGGCTTTCTCCTCGTCTAATGTGTGGCCTGCACTTTTGAATAGGCAAGATGTTTGTTTCAAGTCCTAGGAGGTGCTATCTTTAGTATATAGCCTAGCATTGCTCTGTCGTGATTAATTCATATTGTACATGCGGGTCTGTAGCATTACAAATTGATCATGGCCAAAATATTAAGGCACCCCAAGTCATTACGTTAACAAAAATCCATGTAACCGGAGAGATTTTACAACGGACACATCCTTTTGTTAAGTAGAGTCACTATGCATGTTTCTGTTTTTCTCTATTTTTGTTCTCCGATGTTTAGAATCAGTAAAGCATTGTTGGTCTTGCTAAAAAAATAAACTGTATGGAGCTTCTACAATATTTACCTTTCTATGTTATAGAGACTTTCAGATATTAACTAAAGATGTTCTCCTGGGCAGCATCAAGCACTCAACCAAACAGGTTTTCAGGCGAAATAATACAAGCACCTCCGCAGCTGATTGATGTGGTTCACCAGCTCAAGCCATCAGATATAGTCCCTGTAAAAGGCAAACAAGTATGTACGTCTAGTTAGTATTGACCACCTTATCTTAATTATGTATGCTTACCAAAACGCCTGATCTGGGATATGCTTGTTAGTGAATGTTCCTCATCCAGCAACACCTGTTGTGGTCTCTTAGTGGTACAGGTAATGTTCACTCTATAGTGTACAATGTCTAAGAATAAGGAACTACTCATGTTTTGCACATTTCCCGTACTTCCAATATATCTAATGTCTTACATTCTACACAAGGGGGGCTTATAGGATAACTACGAAATCTGAATGTTTGTTGCTTCTGATTTTAGTGTCACTTCATTTGTCACACATGTGCTCTATGCTGTTATAGAGTGGGCTGCCACGCCATGTTTCTTCATTATTCATGTACTAACCCTATAATCTCGAGACACTCTTGTCTACCTATTCCTGTACAGCTGATAGGAAAATATGCATATGCACCTGATGCTTTGCATATCGCAGCAGCTGCTGTTGTTGTTACAAGATATTACAGCCATATAACCATCATGTTTTCTCTTTTTCAGGAGCTCCAAGCTAAAGAAGTTGGAACACGCAAAGGATTCATACTCGGCCAAGTGTAGACAGTCATATTCTTGTAGCTAGTTATATGTTCTTGGTGATCTGTATTATGAAATGGTTGTAATACACCACTTTAATATTTTTGTTGCTATTTTACATTTATGTCTTATGTGAACCATGCCCTGATTGTAATATAAGTTGTAATTGTTGTTGTCATTACTAAAAATGTTATTTGGCTCTACTTACTGGTTGTTTACTGCTTTGACGTTTCAATATATAAATCTAGAAAAACGTTGAAAATTAAGAATGAATGGATCATAAAAGGCCAAATCCCAGGAAATAAAAACGCCAGAATGTTGAGATTAGCCCATGTTTCTCACCATAATTCATAGAAGAAAAATGAATAGGATGGAATTGTTGGGCTTGGCCCATGTAGAGCATCATGTTGGACTGGGCTAATTTCAATCTAGAACCTGCCACGTAGGATTGGCCACGTTGGATCTGACATGGACATGCCAAATTACTCGTGACCAAATTTTTTGGTCATGGACACTATGATCATCTATTTTGGTCATAACTGTACATGACCAATTCAAAAAAAAGGTCCTTAGCTGTCTATAGTGACCCTCGGTATGTGACCTACTGTTTTTGGTCATAAAAAGGTCGTATATGAATTACTATGACCTTTGTGTGACCAATATTTGGAGTCATCAGTTAGCACATTCCTTGTAGTGAAATTTCGGTGAGTTCTGAAAAAACAAGAAAACAAAAAAAGGACTAGTACTTAAGCACAACTTCCTATTGCATGTATCTGTTTGCCATGCAAAATGACAAGGATTAGTCTAGATAACTTATGAGAATATTTCTTCTCAATATGGCATACCATGTACAAACATGTTTGGGTTTCACAATAAGTCACCATGTTTATGTGATAATATGCCCGTATCTGGTAGATGTGCATCCGACCGTGGTAAAGAATGTTTACAATTGTAGATTATTTAGCAAGTACACGACGAATAATTAAGGATCATATATCCACCCTTCCGACCATGTTTTATGGACAACTTTCAAATTACATAAACTTTTGACTTTTCTAGCTAATTTCAACCACTTAAACTACTTATGGACTATCATACGGGGAACATGCTTAGCTTTCAAGCCAAATGACCAGGGACATGACTATATCAACATTGTAGTATATCAATAGTGTGCCGATATTTTGAGTGAGCGCATCAGAACCAGATCATCTTACTTGCACAATGAAAGTTAGAGAAGCTATACTACCCTTACTTTACTTCTTTAAAATCATATGATTAAGACCAAAATGACTTAAATTAATTTGTATAATCTAATTTATGTTATGCATTGGAGTAACTACCCATAGAAAAAATACGGCGTAATAAAATATATTTTAATTTTTTATCTACAGTAATTACCTACATTAATTAATTATACTGTATAATTGGGTACTTATATGCTACAGTATCTTAACTTTCCTTTTTTTATTTTCCCCGACTTGCCTCTTGAAAATTAGAGGAGCTGGTTTCCATCTTGGCATAGGAAAAGGTGTTTACAACCATAGTTTCCAACTTTCACGAACAAAATTTAGTTTTCATTTTTATAAGTGATAGACAATGTTTATTTGTTAAGATAGTACACTGAGAATATAAGGCCCATAATGCCAATACCCCATCATTCATACATAGCTGACCATGTTGTTTATGTTATATTTTTAAGTTACATGAATTTCTAGTATGTCTAGCTAACTACTCCCATTTAAACTATTTTATGTCGATCTACCAAAATTATATATGTCAAATTTGAACGACGAGTGCATGATACGTTCCAAAAATTGTTTAACGTACCCAAGAACTAAATATATATAAAAAACCATCGACATGTTTGAAAAAATCAACTTCTTGCAATGTCCATGGACACAAACTTCATCATTCGTCTAGACAATCATTATACTTGTGTTCCCGTTGCCGCCCATTTTGAAGGAAAATTATCATAGATCCTGCTCTTGCATCTCTTCTCTACCCATCCCTACTTGGAAAGCTTCGCAACACCTAATAGGTACATGTAGTTCTTTTGGGCTTGATTATATAGTTCATAGAGTACTATTATAACGGTACTACTATGACAGATAACAATACAGAGAAAGCAGGGGCCCTATCATGTGAGCTATGAATTTTCTATGGGATAAAATCTACTAGCATGATCCTCAAATTTACCTCTAATCCTTATGTTTGATTTTTTTCCTCGAATAAGATCGCATAGAACATCACATGAGTAGTATTAAATATTATCTTACCTTACCACTATATAGTGTAGGAGTAACTTTGAATATTTATTATTGGATAAATACTAGTAAATCCCAACATTTTCAGTGGTTGGATCTTCTTTTCCATTATAGCATCTAAAGCTTCTATGGACAATGTTTTGCAGAATGACTATGCTTCAAACCTCAAAACACACTTCTCCATTATTCTATAACCTTGTTCATCATTTCTCTAGACAATGATGGTCCCAAAATTTTCAAGTATTAGGTAGCCAAAAATGTTTATTTCTACATGATATAAAGTACAAGAACCAAATATATACCCTTACTTTATAGATTTGGCTCTTTTATAAATTTATGGGCTTTACCTATTATAGAGTATAATTTTATATAGTAATGATATGTCATACTTCTATTATTATTTGCGAGTCTCACGTGCAAGGCACGGGAAACTTAATATAAAAGTATGGTACACAAATAAAAAGAGGCCCCTAACTAATTTTTACCAAATAAACCAGGAATTTGAAGATAAGGCGTCAAAATATGAAAAGGATCCTAGTACAGAAAGGAAAAAATGCAATCAAGTAAAGCTTCATTGATTATCAGCAGTGCTACTCCCTCCGTCTTCGTTTATTGGGCCTAATTTGAAAAACCTTTCTACCACAATACCTCCCCACTAAGGTCTTCATGCATTTAATTAAGAGTATTAGCCCGTCACTAATTACCCGTGCATGCAGGCGGGTACAAAACAAAACAAGTTTGCACGCTCGATTGGTTGCATGCATGCAGTGTTAAAGAGATTTGGTGGAAGCTAATTGGAGACAGCAGAAGTCCAATGAAAATTTTCCTTGGTCACGATGCAAAACTTTTTGAGCCCTGTAAACCGAGATAGAGGAAGTATAAAAGATGGGCATGGCTCGATGCCGGATCATAGAGTCCACATTTCCCCTCCCAAACCGCAATGCTTGGAATAGTCACTCTGAAGATTGAAGCCACCATGCTCCATAGTTCCTCCTACTCCTATCACCTCAAGCCCCGGCGGGTACACAGGGTCACCCCTTTCTCCGTCAAAATCTATTGATTTTTCTTTTGTCGGTTCATCCGAGCAACTATTTTATTTTTTGACCATCCATTTCTCCAATGCATGGGTGTTCATCTAGTCTGCCACCACTACGCCTCTGATATTACCTCGTGCAATAAGTGTGAGCCCGCTAGGGTCAGGTGCTCCCACAAAGGTTGGACGAACTTGCTCCCTACTACTAACTCCACGAGCACGAAATTACGTGTCGGTATGCCCCTTGCACTTGGACGGAGACCAGCTGCAACTTCGATGCCCCGCTGCCAGTGCTCGTCACCCATCTCGCATCGACCTACTCGATCCAAGTGCAAAAGATCAAGTATGCCACCACCAAAGTGTTGTAGGAGTTGGTGCTGCTGGCGGGTGAGGCGTCTTGCCAGCTGATCCTCGTCGGGGAGTAGGACAGTGCCATCTTCATCCTAACCATTGACACACTAGACACAATCTCCCCCATGTCTGTCGTGTGCCTTAGGGCCACTTCGTTGGACTAGCCACAGTATAGGGTGAACATGTGGGCGGATGGCCCGCCGCTGTCCTCGTGGGCGGACCGCAGGAGGACTGACATCGTGATTGTGGATCTTTATGTTTTGAGATCCTCTAAGCTGGATGATATCGCCTTTGAGGAGCTCACATATTACCTGGCAGCATCGCCGAAGTACCTAGCGGATCCTGCAATGTTAAAGCAGTTGTGTTTCTTCATTCGCGTCAACTTTTAGTGCGGTTGTCAGCTATTGTTAATTGGTTTAGTTGCAGAAATATTGTTTCCATACCTGCAAGGGTGGATTTTGCATGAAGTCTTAATTTCTGATGATAATCCGGTGGATGTACTCTCTGGTTTTAGTACTAGTTTGGTCGGAAGAAATCATATTCTTTGTGCGATTACAATATGATTTTGTATGAGTCTCCCCCTTATAGATCTACTGCTTCCATTTTTTCAGGTGCACATTCACCCTCTGTCCTTCGGCAGTTTAAATGGAATTAAAAGGAAGTCTCTAGCACTAGTAAAATGAAACTGCCATGACTGTTGATTGACAAGACAATTCAATGGGTTGGCGTACTATGATGCCTACACCTACACTCCTAGCACTCCGCAGTAAAAATAAAAGAAACTACGGTGATTCCTTGAATTCCACGACAAACTCTCTACTTCTAGTATAGTACACTTTAATCAAGAGACTTTAGACTATTTATCATGAATATCCTGCAACTAGTTGTACCGCACCATTCTATTATTTGTCATTATGTTTTCAAAAAATGGAAAATATATCATGAACATTATGTTTTTTTTGTTGCGGGTAATGGAGATTAGTTAAGTCATATCTTGTGCATCTATAAATTGTTTTCATGAAATTTATTCATATGGGACCAGTGTAAAAAATAAACACCTAAAAGAATAGCAATCCAATAAGTACTACTACTATTTATTTATTCTATGCTTATGCTGACCAATAGTTTGGAACGATGCAAGTTTTGTACTATAATCTTTTTATATACTCCCTCCTTCTCACTTTATTAGTCTTTCACGTCTATCTAGGTCGACAATTTGACCACCAAATGATGAGGTATAAATTTAAAATATATATCATTAGAAATGTTAGATGTTATACTTTCTAATGATATAATTTTTGTTCTAGCAGCATACGTTAAATTTCTTACGTAGCTAGACGTGCAATACTAATAAAGTAAGGAGGGAGTAACATTTAGTGTTCTCCATTTTTATGGCATGTCATCTTAGCGACCTTAAATGTGGGCGAATGGTAAAACTCGCCCCATTGACTGGCCAGGAAAGTCTCTCTGACATGTGTGTCCTGCAAGTTGTGACCTCTTTGACATCAGTTCTTTGGGAAACACTAACAGTCCAGCTCTATGATCCAACGAACCACATGCCCCATGCAGCTCGCTAGTCAAACCAAGCTAGGTCAGGACGATGTTTGAGCGTTCCATGGACCTCTTTATAAGAAGCACACATGAGGCAGTAAGGGAGTTCACACCTGCATAGAAGCATACTGGTACGTACATATAGCAGTACATCAAATCACACGATATAGAATGCAGATTGTATCTTGGAACAACGAGGTAGTGGTGTACAGTAATATAGAAATACACACACGATACATATTTTGGAAGGGAGTACATATCGGCGGAGTTAGGGGTGACCCGAAGGGGCCTTGCCACCCCAGACCATACTATAGCAACGTATTTTCTATTCATAATAATCCTGATGTAGAGACTAATTTTAGTGAAAACCAACATGCTTGCCGTCTAATGAGTGATTACCATGTTTTCCCCCACCCCCAAGGTTAATTCTTTCCTCGTCCATATGCATGATACTTCTATAGTATATACATGCATTAACTTCTAGTAGTATGTATCATTAATTATCACACGGTGTAGCATTCATGGATAAACACAAACATATACACGATCTAGAACTCGTAAGTCACATGGTGTACCATTCTCCATCTTCGTCTTCTTCTTTTTCTTTAGTCTGCTTGCGCATGCCCTTGCCCTTCCTTTTTAGTTGCTTTTTTGTTGAAAATTTCGAGAGGTTGTTCACATTCTCGAAGTTCACTATCCACCTCTATGCCTCGTAAGCCGAGTAGGATTTGATGCTTGCATACTGGATCTGCTCTTCAGTCAGGGGCATGTCCTCCCACTATGTGTGGTCCACATCCTTCTTGTTCTTTTTCATTGCTTCGTAACGGTTTTCTATGAGGGCCACAACATAGTCAGCCAAAAACTCCTTCTCATTCACGGAGTCAGCAGGCTTCCACCTCTTATTAATGTCCACGGAGTTCCTTACTGGCACTTTAGAATGCCTAAGCCTGATACTGTCATTGCTGATGTTGATGCCTACAACAGAAATATTAGGGTTGACGAGGAAGTCTGCTAGCTTGGGGCATGGATTTTCTACCTTGCAGATCTGGTATGCAAGGCAATATGTGCCCAAGCATATTTGGATGACGACAACCTTCTACGTTGATGATTGCTCGTTGGTGTACTCGACGTTGAGGCCAGCAATCTTGTCGTCGGCTTCCTATAGGGGCATTTGGATTTTCTCGATGTAATCATTTACCACCGATGTTGTGTTGGTATATGACACTTGAAGTGTGGTGATGTCCAGGAAGTTGTACTTCTGGTGGAATGGCGGAGGCATGGACGTTGGCACCTTTGTTGAGAAGTCCGGCCGGTAGAGAAAATAATAGAAAAGGAATGGGATTGGGAAGATGAAAGGAACCACTTCAAACAAGATGGGGAGATGCATGCATGAGTGGTTGGGGAGACAAACGACATGCACTTTACCACCGGTCCCACCCACACAAAAATTATATTAAATCGCCAACGCAATTAGCCCACGTACTCCTATGGTCTACGGAATTTATTTATGGATGGTCCTTATGGACGCAACTTACATTTGTGTACGGAAGTAGTATGTACATTATCCTCCATTCTTTATTTTATTATTACTACTAAGTTTCATATGCTCTACACGTGAGACTCAGATAATAGATGTTTGACATATAATATATATATAGAATTATAATATATATATATGGTGTAAAAAAATTATAATTTCATCGACATCTATAAAAGTATGGGTGTATACTTGGTTCTTGTACTTTGTATCATGTAGAAGTCAATAATTATTAGCTACCTCATCTACAAATGTTGAACTTCACGAGACTTGATCCAATGGTCAATATTAAAAGTTATGAGTACACTCTCTAGTGGTAACATTAAAGCACTGGTGCATGGTGCTTGAACATAACGTGTTTAAGCATTTCATCACAACAATGGGTGTATCTTAGCATAGTATTATAGGCACACTGTAGTAACCGAAGAGGAGGAGTACTTAAGAGATAATCCATTGGATAGGTTGTCTCTTAAGCATTTTACCTAGTAGTACTACTAGATACTACTAGTACAGTGCTAAGGCTTTATTATTAGAGTGAGAGGTACTAGTAATTAATAAGTCAAAGGCCGAGACCCTATTTTTGTAGAAATGGGTCATGAAATACTCATTACAGTGAACTTTATTTTTAGTCCTTGGAATATAGCTACTCCTAGAATAGGATATTTTTTTCTATATCTTTTGTACCATATAGACAAATTCAAAATCACAGAGTGCCAAATCTTCCTGCCTCACCTCCACCAAAATATTTCGAGTGGTCATGCCCCAAGTTTTAGCAGCACGAATTTGTTTTCAACCCCTTACAATAGCCTAACTACTAATGTTGGTGTGTGGGTACCGTTCGTATTTTTTCTCTCCCCGTCCCCACAACTCTGAAGCTGGGTAGTCCACCTTTCACCGATGCCATTTCACCCATAGATCCTCTAGAAAACCCTAACCCCAATCTCACCTCTCGCTCTTACACCACCGCACCACAGCATCCCCACTACACTTTGCAGACCTCGCCACCAACCCCCCATCTCACCTCCAGCTCCTGCACTACTGCACCAGAACATCCCTGCCGCACTTTTGCGGACTACACACTACCCCAAACCCACCTATTCCACCACCAGATCCTTCACCACCTCACCGCAACATCCTCGGCGCACTTCGCCGGCCGACACGCCATACCTCGATACCATATACTCCTCATCATTCTACTGGATCCGCCGACATCCACCTTACAGAACCTAGTTCACTGACACCCTCATCCACACCAGCTTGTTAGTTTGTTGATTCCCTCGTCCACAACACCAAACCTGCTTCACCTACGCTGGTGTGTGCTGCAATCGACCTTCTTCACGGGCTTATTGCACCAGATCTGCTTCACTGACGACATCATGCACTACACTGGATGTCCTTCACCGTCCATCTTGTCCAGCAAGCCAAACCCATCAAGAACCTCCACAAATCTTCTTCACCGACACTCTTTTGCAGTGCGTCGAATCCATAATCTTTCACGAGAGATCTGCTTCACCGAAAACACCATGCACTACACCGGATCTCCTTCACCTCCACAAATCTTCTTCACCGACACAAGTTTCACAAAAGCTAGAACATGTTATATTTTGGAACGGAGGGTGGCTCTAAAAATAGCCATCTTCTACCATATTTAAACATTGTTTTTAGTCAAGAAATTGACAAGAAACTCTCTATCATTGCCACTAATGACTAATAGTTGCAAAGATATGCAAATCATTACTTTGATTTGTGTTGTGCAAGAAATCATGCTTTTTAATGTGAAATTCAGAGTCATAATAAAGGTTTTTAGGAAGTCCACACAGGAAAAGAATTCTGGAGCCATTGCCAGACGTCTGCAGCCGTAATGATCACTAGTATGGCAAGGCCTGCCTATACCCTCCGCCCGTAGCATGTGGTGCCGGCTTTGTCTCATCAAACCCTACAACTTTGATGAAGATGCCTATATATTTTGAGGCCTCAGCCACAACGCAAAAGGCCGCAATTCTCAGATTGTATCAAAACACCACCAACTAACATCCACATCATAGTTCATCCCTTCCATCTTCCATCCCCTCTATTAGCCATAGCCATTACTTTGTACTTGAGACCTCCTTGTGATTTGGCGACCATTTAAGAATATTTATTTCAGTCTAAGTATTTTGAAAAATGTTTTCTATCCTTGATCTTATTGTTATGAGTGAGTTCTCCACACGAGCTACTGGTTGGGGAGAAACCTCGCAACAATTACGAGCATATAATCTATGGGAGCATTGTGTATTGTTTGAAAGAGAGATTGGTATCTTTTGTTTCTTTGTCTCTTGTATTGATCTTTGGACTTTTAGGTACCCAAGACACCAGAGATTGATAAAGGCTTGAGGTGAGATACTTAGCTAGATTCAATCTCACAGGAAACCCAGTGATAGAAATAGTTGTACAGTCTTCGCTTAGCGACCCAGTTGGGATCACAACAACATCACCACTTAAGCTTTGATATGTGTTTACATTTAATAATCGTTTGTAGCCCGGTGCTTCGTGGTGCACTCGGTTGGATCAAAAGACTATTGTTATGCCTGTTGCCTCTCAGGGGCTCTAGTATATTAGGATGTGCTTCCCACATGATATTATATCTATTAAAACATTACACATGACTATGCTTATTATTATCTTTTATCCCATATGATGTGCAATTGTAGGTGGATCTTCAACTCTGGCCTATCTCCATCCATTGATTCAACCCACGATAAAGTAAACTAGATTGGTCTGGTAAATGAAGGTAATACAAAGAAACAAAGTCTTGTAGACGTGTACTTTTTATTTGCTTTTAGCGTTGCTTCCCAAGGTTTGATTAAACCTAAGTCTTTTAGGAAAAAGATCATTATACTACATCCGTGAATCCGGATCAAAGGTATCAACCCTTTTTCTGGCACCATTGTCAGGGAAGCAATTTCGCTATCCTGGTGAGGTCACTAGAGACCTTGTTTTTAGTTTTATTATTTGTTTGCAGTTTATCTCTTGTTATTAGTTTACTTTCTAGTTATCTATTTAAACACCCCCAAAAATAGCTACTTCTTATTTGTTTTCTTTACTTAAAAAATACCAAAAATATAAGAGCCATGGCTCAAAAGAGACTTGGGGAGTATGTTACTCCTACTAACGATTTTATTCATGCACCTATTACTCAGCCCGTTATTGATGCGAAAGCATATGAAATTAAGCCTAACCTTTTATGTTTGGTTCAACAAAACCAATTTGGAGGCTCATATTCTGGGGATTCAAGTTTTCACTTATATACCTTTACTGAAATTTGTGACATGACGCATATTACGGATGTAGATCCAAATGATGTTAAATTACGTTTGTTTCCTTTCTCTCTTAGAGGAAAGGCTAATGACGGGTTGCTAGCTCTACCTAATGGCCCTATTAAATCTTGGGAGGAATGTACTAATATTTTTATGACTAAATTTTTCCCTAGCTAAAACTATGCAAATAAGATCCAACATTATAAGTTTTAGAAAAGAAGATCACGAGCCACTAGCACTTGCATGGGAAAGGATGAAATAAGTCGTAATGAACTATCCTAGTCATGGGATGGAAGAACGGCTTATATTACATTTATTTTATAATGGCCTTAACCCAATGTCTAAGTCTATGCTAGATACTGCAGCAGATGCTTATTGATTTCCTTAACCATGAGGTGAGTGCAATAGATTTGCGATTGATAGCATCAACCATAATTGTCTTTACCAAGATAAAAGGATTAGACAAAAAGAAGTCAGATATATATTCCATCCATCTTGTTTGATGATGTCGAGCTCCGGTGAAAAGAAGAGGAACATAGAAGATTTGCATTTGTTTCCACTAGAGCATTCAAGATTTTGATCTATCTTGAAATAGAAGGGATCACCAACAAGAGATTATTGATTACATTCTTGAGAGAACACTCTAGAAAAACAAGGACAGAAGTAAATGTCTCGAGGGATAAAGGCCACTTCTAACTTCTGTGGAATGAGTGAAATCGCATTAATTCACCAGTTCAACATACAAGATCGAATGATAAGAGTAGTGGTATGGTCATGACTCCATCCCACAGTCAAAGCATTACTCCATACAAGAATAGGAAAAATCGTGTAACCCAACTCTCGAATTTCAGACTAAAGATCTTGACAAGAAGAAACTCCTGAAGCTTTGTAAGGAAACAAGAATGTGATGCAAACATTTCGTTGGATACAAAGTAGATAAAGATGATGATGTTGTGGTTGTGTTGGAAGTTCCCAAACCACCAGAAAAAGATATGAAGGAAGATCACTGAAACAGATGATAGGTCAAACTGATAAAACAAGAAAAACACCAAGGTCTTGAATAGAAGGATTGAAAAAGATCTAAAAAAGTCTTCATGGTATCCGTCGGATTGAGGACAGAAGATAACGTGACAAGGTTACCAAAAGTGTCCTCATGAGCGGAAAACAAAAGAATTTCTTGTCCTACTGGAGAATATCTGAGAGAGATTTAGCAGTCTTGAGGAAACTTCAGCTGAACGACGACGATAACTTGCCAAACAAGGAAAAGCTCCGGATTTGGTTGAAGGTGGAGTATGGAATTAGAAATTTACTTGATGATTCCACAATTTTAGCAGAAGGACGTGGTCTAGATAGGTGACCTCAAAAATTCTAAATTCACACTGAGAACTTTGCACGCATGCGGCATTCATGAAGTTTGAGAGAAATATAAAAATATGGTTTTCCATTGATATAGAATATGCAAGCATATCGTAAAGATATACCACCATGAATTAACGCGAAATTCCAAGAATACCACGTTCATGAGGTAGGAGAATCGAACAAATGCTCGAAACACTTTATAAGATCAACGCTCTTCAAAAGATCAACATTAAGAGCAAGGTTCATGATGAACGAGATGCATTGGGAGAATAGATTATCTAGCCCTTCGGAAGAGAAGATACCGACTTGTTCACCTTATAGGTCGGATCACCGATTGAAAAGAGAAGAGATTTTGGGTAAAGAATCGATGATAACTCATACATTAAGCAAAGCTATCAGAGAAGAAAAGATGATAGTCTCATGTATCAAATAGAACCTTGCAGATATGTATTTCAAAAAGATGTGAAGTGCGACAGTGGATGTTAATCCACCATAGTGCCTTAAGAAACATCCGGCTTGCCAAAGATGCTTGGATATGATATAGATATGATCACAATCCAACTCAAATTCACAAGAGATAACCGTAGTCATTCAGAGAATTAGATTGATATCAATGACCCTACTCCACTCATGATAAGTGTCATATAGCTATACCGCGAACCAAATTACAATCATAAGCATCGAATCAACACACGTTATGTATGTATCCCCAAAAGAATTGAAGATGACGTGAAAACTCTAGATTGAAGAATTGGTAGAAAAAGTTTGAGTTAGCATCGACATGCTGATAAAAGAAGATAGATACCGTATCCCACACGGTTAAAAAGGAGTGTGGAAACACAGATGTATCAAAGAAAAAAATTCTGCATTTTTTGGCATTAAAATACC
The DNA here is from genome assembly GCA_910589775.1 of Avena eriantha. NCBI lineage: Eukaryota > Viridiplantae > Streptophyta > Magnoliopsida > Poales > Poaceae > Avena > Avena eriantha. The sequence continues at coordinate 364,714,249 of OU342742.1, forward strand.
AACTAGATGCAAAAAACAACTTAACGGATAGATATTAGCAATCCACATTCTATGAAAGCATGCATGAAGGAAGAACACCCTTAGCAAGATTGCTTCGGTAACAAAGAGTAAGACAGATCGCATCGGTTACAAAGAGTCGGATATATCGCGTCAGTTTACAAATAAGCCTGTCGATATGGAATGTACCAACAGTTGATAACCAAAGGCAGATTATGACAACAAGGTTGGATGCAACAGATAGACATAGAATTACACACACATCCTATGATACTACGAAAACCCCAAAAACATGAATCATTGTTTGAATTTTTAGATGAGGATAGACAAACGTTACACTTCCTTACTAGAAAAGGGTGGGTGGGTGTGTAAGAATAAAAATGGAAGCAGTTGTACTCTCACGTTTAGTTTTTCCCTAGTGTACATAGCTACCAAAATATTTTCTAGACTGACAACGACCATCTTGGCTAAGACCATGAAGGGCATAATGACTTTGATACCAATTGTAATACCTCGGACCCTACGCTCTAAACACCAGCCTGGATGAACCCAAAAGTGAATAAGGGTTTCTACCGCGGAGGCCCAGGGACACCCACCTGTAGGCCCGTCCAAGCGGAGCAGGGCACGGTACTGACCGACCACCCTATCCACTTTCAACAATATCAGGACAAGAGCGAGCGGCGTAGTCGACAGGTAACGTGACCACGACATACACAAATGAGTATGTATGTCTGCGACTTACAATAGAAATCAGAGTCACGCCATCTAGAAAAATAGAAACAGAGATATTCAACACCATACGCCAAGATCCAAATGTCCTAGATAGGTATAATAGTTTAGGATACACCCTCATACATCAATCAACATAGTATCAAGCGGAAGCGGAAAACATGATCCGAGTACGGATAAGAAGCAAATTGGCATAAGATACCCTGAAAATAAGCACATCCCGCCCACAGATCTCATGGGTCTCCATCCTCGGAATCTCTACACCTGACATTCGTTGCCACCATCATCAGTCTCTTTGACCCAGTAGCCTTCCTGAGAGTATACATGTCCATCTGAACCAAATATTTATCATGTGAGACCACAGAGGTACTCGGCCAGTCTTAATGCTTCTAAAGGCAACAACCTATGGGTGTCGCAATTGTAGCGAAAGATAATATCTACAAAGTTCTATAGAGATACACTACACATTCTCCCAACCAGAGATGGACAGACGCTCGTTAATTAATAACAACAATTATATAAGAAACATAAATAAACATCGCTCGCCCTCCTTCTCGCTTACCGACGAGAAGGCGGAAGAACATCCCATCCACTGGCAGTTTTATTAACCATTCCATGAGTGTTGCACTATTTACTAGTCACATCCTGGTCAAATTAAAGGCGGTACTTTAGTTATGCTTGCTATGATCGAGAAACTATGCTCTAAGTCATCCATAACCGTGGACACGGCTTTTAGAAAGATTTACCCTACAGGGGGTGCACAAATAGCAACACACACACGATCAACCTCGGGAAGAACCAAATAAAACACAACGAGGCCTCACGAGAATGCATTCACAGGATTCATTAATTATTTCAGGGGGCCACCCCACTAAGCTACCCGCAACAAAGTTGGCCGGCTCCGCGATGGCCTAGGGTTTGCGTCAATGGCTCTAAACGACTAGGAACCCGAAAGTGTGATTAGGCTTGTCAATACCGCGAAAACTCTGCACATTCCAAAATTGTATGGGCGCTCCACGTGCAATCGTAAATAAAGCAGTAAAGCATGGCATAAGTACATGATAGTAATAAAGCCCCTTGTGACCCCAAGAAATAAAGTGTGAATCAAGCTTAGGCGAAGGGGGATCCATAGAGTCTCCCATATGTCGATAGTGCGAATAGTCAAGAAACAGGAAGGGGTCCTACGGGACACAAGTGAGCTTAAAGAACCAAATAGCAGATAATGCCCACCAGTGTCTCTTTCATTAGTTATCCCATTACTACTCAGGTTAAGTTGTTTACATACGTCGTTATCCAAAGACTTGCACAAACTCTACACTTGCAATTATACAACTTGCATGGATCAAACAACTCCTGTAGTAATGGCTCATGGGATTGAGGTACAAGCTTCGGTGGGTTTAAAAGTAAAGGCTATGCAATACTTGGGATTCAATTTGATGCAATCGCGACTCAATGATGCAAGAGTAAGATAGAAGCATAGGTACTATATGTATGCAAGCATGTGGAATTGATTTCCTGGAAGTTCAGGTGTGGAATAAGAAGGATACGGGTAATACTCCTGAGGCTCCTGGTATTCTCCTTTCTCAGTGTCTATCTGGATAAAAACCAAACACACAAAGGCCAAAATAAATATAGTGCACAATCTTATAAATCATATGCATCAAGAAAACAAGCTATGCCATGATGGAATAATGCACAATTGCATGGGATAACATAGCGTGGCATGGGTGAGGTGAGGAAACAATAATAAAGCACTTTCTTAATTTATTTAGACATGTTTTACTCTCATAAACCGTTCTGATTATTTAATATTTACATGATGCATGTTTCAATTCATATCATGGAATGCCTAATCAAAATGGGATCATCACACATATCGATTTAGATATATTATTTGCCAAATTTGGAATTACGGAATTAAAGTTATAGATTTATTAAGAAAAGATATTTATTTCCATTTGATGATAGCAAGTGCATTGATCAATTGTAGCTAGTTTCGAAGTAAATATATCGAACCCACATAGAGTGTTGGTAGAGGTCTTTATGCCCCACGTTACTATATACCAAAGAATACTTGTAAGTTGTCTTTGATCTCAAGTAAAGGGTGTTTGAATGGTTTATGGTTGTTTGCAAAAAAGTAATTAAAACAAGTAAAAGAAAGCAAGTAAGAAGATTGTATGAAAGCATGGTTGAACTCAACAGGGCTAAAAAGTTCTCGGGGATGTAGGATACACCACTAGCATAGTACTAGTATTATATGTAATCAAGATAACATACTTCTTATGACATGATATGTATGGAGAGAGCCCCATAATAACATGTTCACGACAAGGCTTGTAGGAAGCCAATTTGTTGGTCCAAGTGTGAGGTCACCTTTAAATAACCACTGCCATGCCTGCGAGCAATCACCCATACAAGCCACTTCAATTAAGGGTTTCCCCATGGATATCGTAATTAGCTTTGGGAGTCCCTCTTAATCCCCCTTTGACCGTGTGGGTTACGCGCCGGCGCCAATATGTCACGGGGCACTTCGGGTACACTTCCACAACATGTCCAAAGGGTTTCTTCCTTTCCTTAGTCCCGAAGGCAAATGATACATGGTTGACTTCACATATCATCTAAAGATAGAAATCAAACACAAGTCATAATTATATCATAGACAAGCAAGTCATATGGACACAAGAATAGATCATCTTCATTACAAGTTCATAGTGGTGCTAGGGTTTCTCCAACTCCCTAAGAACAAAGGAACTACTCTATCATGGAAGCAATCAATGACATCATCATAACCAAATGGATGGATTAATGTACGAGGGTAGAGCTAATGCAAACCATAATTAGATCTGGAATTACAAAGAGATCTAACAGATGAAATATGGAGTAATGGTGGTGATGAACATGCAGTGCTTGATGGTGAAGGGAATGATGTATTGTCCTCCAATGATCCATGAAGCAGCTAGGATTTTCCCCAGCCAAGTTCCTCCTTCAGATTCCTCTCGGATATGGTGTTTTGGATCTCCCTCTCGGCTTTGCAAGGAGAAACTGTTTGATGAGGCGGTCCCGATGGTTCCTAGTATTGGTGGATGGTACGGGCAGGCTCTACCCATACCAGTGGTCGATATCGGTGCTGCTCACTCCTCCTTATTTATTATTCATCTAGGTGCGAAGGTAAATTCATAAAATGGCATTTATCACTTAGAAATATCATATAATTACTCAATATGACAACTCTAATTGATAACTTCATCTATGACTCCATGTTTCGGACCCTGTTCAAACAAGAACGAAATAGTGCCCGTAGGCGGAGTGAAATACAAAAATCCCTACTCTATTTATGCAAAAACAAGAGGTAAAAATGCTTCAATTTTGGACTCATCAAATCCCCCAAGCTAGGTGTAACATCCCAAAACTTTAATCAAGGTTATCAAGATGCTAATCACCCAATTTAGGGTTAACAAAAACTTCTTATTATTAGAATGATTAATGAATGCATGTGTGTTGCAGTAGTGTAGAATTGTTTGGAAATGCCATGTTTGATTGATCTAAATGTTGTGAAATAGTTCAAAGGTGAATGCCACATCATCTAGACCATTTACAAACAAAATCCAGAGAAAAAGAAATCAAATAAGATTAAATAATGCAAATGGTCATTTTGACAATTTTAATCCACTAGGCCACTTTAGGTGTTCCTAGAAGTCATTTTCCAACAGCAACAATTCTAGATCTTTGCACCCCTTGCTAGACCAAGTAAATTTGTACCAACACCCACTTTACAAATTTACAAAAACCTTTAGCAAGGCAATTCAAATGACATTTGAAATTGGAATCAAGTGTAGGTGTTAAGATCCCCATTTCTCAAAAACCAACCAAACTAATTCACCTTGGCAATCCCAAGCAAACATAGTGTCTCAAGCTTAAAACAAAACCACTCAATAAGTTTGGATCCAAAATTCAAATTTAAACTTCATGTGGGCATTGTGTCGAACACCTGGCAGACAAAACTATTATGCCTAACAATTACTGTTTTTCATCAATGCATTGTCGACCCATTTGACCCTCTTCTACTCCCCTTGTCCCCTCTAGTCCCAACCAGCACCCTAGCACCTCACCCCATTGCTATTTGCACCAGTGCCAAGCCACCCGGAGCGCCATGCCGCTGGTCGACCACGGTGCACTCGCAGCAGACCACCCCGAGCACACCCACGACGCCTAGGAGGTAGGTGAGGCCACACCAGTGCCCTCTGTCCCCTCCCCGAGCAGAACCGAGCCATGGACCACCCATAGAGTGCCGCGCCCACCGTGTCTACGCCATGCCGAGCATGCGCCAAAGCGCCGCGCCCGACAAGCATGCACACGCCGTGCCTCGACCATAGCTCGCATGCACCGCTTTGCCACGACCCCAGGAACCGCCCGGACATGCCCGTCCGCCGCCGCTTGACCCGCAGCCACCGTGTGCCGTGTCGAACATCGCTTATGCCACGCAGAGCACGAGCCGCGCCCGACCAAATGCCACCGCCCCTAGCCGTGCCATTAAGCCGTAGAGGACCGCCAGGGAGCACTACGTCGACCGCCGCTCGCAGCCATGCCGATAGCAGCCTGTAGCCATGTCGCCACCACCTCCTGGCCATGCCGTGCTGCCCCCTTCCTCGAGCAATAAAAGGAGGCCTCCTCCGTCCAAATTCTGCATACCATCTCACTCCCCTCTCTCCACTGATCCTTCTACTCCATCCCCGGAACAAGGCGAGCCGCAGTTCGCCGGAATTTTGCCGGAGCTTGCCACTGCAGAGGAGGAGAGGCGCCGTCAATTGGAGCTGCCCCAGGAGCCACCGCGACCACGCCTAGAACTGTCATCGTCCACCAGTTCGACCGCCCCCATCACCATGTCTAGCTGGAGCCCTGGTAAGCCCCACGTACCCCCACCGTGCCGTGTTAGGGTTCGTTCTCGCCGGAGCTGTTCACCGGAGACGACGAACCACCATCATTCGATCTGTTTTAATCGTAGCGCCCAAAGTGCCCCGTACTACTTCGCGTTTGATGTGCCAATGACATGCGGGGCTAGCCTGTCAGTAGCCCTCTGCGCCACGGAGCGCCACTGGGCCGGCCCATTTCTTTTCCCGCGCTAGCCCACAGATTCAGATATGTGTTTTTCTATTTAGGTTTAAACTAGATTCTATCCACCTGTTCAAAAATCATTTTAGAGATATTTACTTAACCAAATGGCATGATTGAAATTTTGTTAGAAAGATCATTAAAATATCTATCCAAGCCCGTTGGATTTAACTAATTTGGAGTTAGAGATAATCTATAGCAAAAATAACAAGATAGAGACTTTTCTACATTCAAACATTTTTTCGAAAATCAACCATAATAGCTTTTAGGGTTGATTCAAACTCTCAAAAATCACATTTGACCATATCTATTTGAATATTTAAAAATATTTAGGTTTGGATGCAGTGACATTGGACTAGTACCAAAAGAATGCTATTAGGGCATTTCTAGTCACTTTAAATCTATTAAATAATAATCTTCAACTTTAAGAAATGTGACCAACCCTTTAAAACACATTACCATGTATTAGAATATGTGGTGATGACATGTTTCTACATGACCCCATATTTTTTTGAGAATATTAAATGTTAATTAATTTCAATGAGTAGAAATTACTTTTCTCAAATAAAATAATGAAACTAGTTCTTTAAAAACTTTGTGATGATGCTAGATCATCAAGTGTGTGCCTTAGTGTGCTATTTAGAAATAGATAAGTATTGTTTGGTGATTGTGTACCCCGTATTCATTTATAGACGATAGTACCAACCAAGTCTACGAGGAGGAGTTCTACCCCGAAGAAGACGAGGAGAATTTCAACCACTACACCAATCAAGGAAAGCTATTATTGGCAAGCTAATACTTGCAAGCCATCATTAACAATGCAAGCTAATACTTTCAATCTTGAGAACCTAAGCAAAATGCATTAGGCATGCTTTGGTTATACCATTTTGATTATACCAATCCCAAGTTTTACTTGCAAGCTTTATTCTTTTTACTTTACCAAAGTTCTTTACTTTTAGTATAGGTAACATAAAGAGTATAAACTTGGCCTATCTTGTTACACTTAGATGTCATTCGATGGCATGAGATTTAAGATTAGCACCCCTCATTAGTGAACACTCTTAACCTTAGTGTCTAGTGCTAAGCATAAAACTTGATCACTTTAGATGGAAATACTTGCTGAAAATGATTATGAAAACCTTGGAATGATGCTTAATTATATTGAGATGTTTTGACATGGGTTGAGAAACACCAAAGGATTTTATAATAAAAATGTTGAGGCATGAGACTTAGCCCTTTATAAAAACTGATGGTTGGGTTCGGATGCGATACCATTCCAATTTTACCGTACAACCACAATACCTGAATTGGGTAAGACTTAGCCAGAAGTTTATATGCGTTAGTATGGGTTCCCTCACGGGAGAGGTTTGAGCTGAGGCTACCTCTTGATGATGTCCACCTATGCAGTGCCCAGGATGGCAGATGGCCATGGCTGGGAGGCCAAGCTCATAGGGGAGGTGCCTATACTAGGGTGTGTAATTGAAAGGTTATGATGAATTATCCGCATACTAAGTATGATGATTCAGGGTTATCCCTAACAGATGTATCGAATTTTGTGGTGAAAGTGCACCACCTCTGCAGAGTGTCAAACTATTCGAATAGCCGCTTCCGCGGTCATGGACAGTTGGAGTGGCCATACTATTCCATCGTCAGATGTTTTCAAAATGACTTGTGAAGTGATCTATGATTTCGACTTGGCCACAACAGGGTTGTGAATATGAAAGCTAGGTTCCCAACTTAAAGTGATTTATCACATTAAATTAGCTTTCTTTACTTCTGAACTCAGCTTAGGTTTCAAATTATCTTTTGCAAATAAACTTAGAGTTTAGCATTCCTACTAGAACTACCTTACTTGTTTGTGATAGTTTGCGAGTACTTAAAGAGTACTCATGGCTTTGTCCCTGGCTATTCCCGTGGCCAGATTATGAGGAGGACTATCCGGAAGAAGGACAGCAGGACGGTTACGACAACTAGGATCATCTCCCATCGTCAGCATTGCATGTGACACTGAAGAAGGAGCCCACTGCTACGCTTTACTATTCCGCTACTTGTTTGTATTAAGACTGGATCATGAGATCCTTTATTTGTGTAAGACCTTATTATGGTTTGTAATGGTTGATGTACTGTGATATCCATTCTGTTATGTCTCGCAAAAAATAGTAATCCTAGGATTGCGAGGTATGGCATAACAGGCATCTGGGATTAAAAATTTGGGTGTTGACACTAGGTTCTTTCTCGTCCAAGAGCAATATGGTGGCTTATGGACAAGATCATCATGTTCATGAGACATGAGACGTTACAATAAATGAGACAAAAATTAAAACAAGAATATGACATCCGATGTAAAGATACATCGGGGGTATTACCATACCCTTACACATTATAACTTAGAGGCTTCCACACCCTTTTCTACTATTAGTGCAATTATAATAAGCTAATAGTTATTCAACATATCATATAATCATGGAGTTCAGAGATTTGTAGCACTAAGTTTAATACGGAAGATTCATGATCATTTTATTTTTTCCTCTTCCTCTCTTTTATATGACTGATTCTTTTGATAGTTGCTTTCTTTTTCTTTTTCTATACTTGTATATCTATACTTTTCCTTGCTCTCATTTTCTATTTTTGTTTTCAGCAAGCTATTTGATCATGCTCACAACTTCAATGGCTTTTGAAAACTCTTAATCATAATATGGTTCCAGAATTCTTTTTCTCATAACTTAATCAATACTTCTAAAGGTGTGTAAGTCCCTAAAATTATGACAGTTGTACAAGTATCATAACACTCAACCTAGATCCATCATCAAATATAATTATCATGAATCAAACACAACATATTTATCATAAAGTATCATAACTCAATAGATATAATTCTTCTCTTGAATAAAGGGAACTCGAAGTTGATGCAACTAATGCAAAATTTGGAATTTAAACCTAACCATGCGGGCGGGAAAAGTAAACATGCTAAAAACCGTAAGATAGATTACAAGCTTGGTGTCAAGCCGGGTGGATCAAATAATCTCTTGCGATTACTTACTCCTTTTCGGGAGTAAAGAAGTCATTGTCCTCCTCTTCTTCATCCACCTTGAGGTTGCAGGCTTGAGCAATACACGCGAATCTCACAGACATCTCTATGATGTCAACACGTAATTCCATGATTACTTTGTTTAAATCTTTTCTATCATCTACCATCTCCATAATGATCTTGGTGAGTAGTTGTACCCTACCATCGATGTCATCTACCTTCTTTTTGAGGTATTTTCCTATCATCCAATAAGAGTTAACCCCTTCCCCAATGGTCTCAACACAAGCCTTAGAAATATTTTCAAGGTTCTTGATCTTCTCTCGAATCTCATCTCGGTTTCCCTTTTTCTTGAAAGAGGTTTCTAGAGGTGATTTAAGATGAGATCCATTAAGGTTATACCTGTAGGGGTTGAGTCAAGATTCTCCTTTGTTCCTTCCTTGTTCCACGTGCCTAGGCATCTCTAATTTCTGCAGGAATATATCTTCCCTATTGGGGAGTGGAACCATACGAGCAGGCTCGCGATTGGAGGAAGACGAAGTATCTCCTTCGGATCCCTCCTTCTTGATTTGTCTTTCAGCGGCATGCTCCTTCTTGGCCCAAATTTGCTTGATATGAAAAGGTTGCACAGACCTCGAGTAATCAAGTGAGATCTGAGGTTTCATTTTAAAAGGACATAAAGCAGTTCTATATCTGAAATAGGACATAAAAGAGCAAGAAAGAAGAAAAGGTGCAAACTGGAAAATAAAATCAAAGTTTCAAGGGGTCAAAGTCGGTCGCGAGCTGTGATACAGGCGGGCTCCGCCCGTACCGCGCTCTTGTACGGACTACTTACTCACTTCAAAATTATTGTTTTATCACAAAGAATAAATTTGTCGCGAAGGAAACGGTACTGGCGACGATCATCGGTACGGGTGGATCAGCCCGTACTGTTCGGTCGTATCGTATTGCAAAAATCGGTGCCGATACTCCGAATGGTTAACGACAGTGGTACGGGCCCGTCCGACCGTATGGTCTGCCCGTACATGGTTGAAAAACCATTCATAATGATCAAAAAACCAGACGAGTTTAGAACGAAAAATAGAATAATCCAAAAATGTTTCAAAGAAATAGAACTTCACTAATTTATACTTTGTTACCTAGCCTTCACTTATTGTGTTCTTTAGCTGGGATCACCGAGATCAATTCCATAATGTTTACTTTGCCAACTCTATAATTCTTTAGTTGTTCCCCATTAATAATCTAGGATGAAGAAGATTGTGTAGTATTTTTTAGTCTTACCGCTCCCGATGGATATGCTTCTTCAACATCATAAGGTCCTTTCCACCTGGATTTCAACTTTCTTGCAAAAATCTTAAGCGTAGGGTTGTAAAGTAAAACTTTATCTCTGGTTTTAAATTCCTTACCTTCTAACTTTCTGTCATGCCATTTCTTAACTTTTTCTATAAATATTCTAGTATTTTTGTAAGCCTCATTCCTTAGTTCATCTAAAGCATGAATGTCTAAGAGTCGTTTTCACCTGCAGTTTCAATGTCAAAATTCATAGTTTGGATAGCGCACTGAGCCTTATGCTCAAGTTCTAGTGGAAGATTACAATTTTTACCGTAAACCATTTTATATGGTGTCATTCTCATAGGGTTCTTGAATGATGTGCTATACGCCCACAGTGCATCATTAAGCTTTAGAGACCAGTCTTTTCTTGGTCTTGATTTCTCTATTTAATAATTCCACTTGCCCACTGGTTTGAGGAAGGTAAGGTGAAGCTACCCGATGGTCTACTCCATATTTTTGAAGTATCTTATCAAAAGTTCCTTTCATAAAATGAATTCCACCCATCTTGATAGAATTGGCTGCATCTGCATGAGCTGTATGTATGGCTTCAACCCATTTAGTAACATAATCAATAGCAACAAGAATATGGGTATAACCGTTAGAGGGAACAAATGGTCCCATAAAATCCATTCCCCATACATTAAATGGCTCTATTACTAAGTTATACTTCGTATTCATATCTTGTCTTTTTCCTTTATTACTTATACGTTGACAGGCATCACAATTTTTAACATATTCAAGAGAATCTTAGACTAAGGTAGGCCAGTAGAAACCTGACTGTAAGACTTTTGTTGCGGTGCTATTACCAACATAATTCCCACTATAAGGACTATCGTGATAGGATTTAAGGATATCTTTAATCTCATACTCGGGCACGCATTTTCGGATTACTCTGTCTAGACCATGTCTATATAAGTATGGATCATCCCAAAAGTAATGTTTTAAATCATTGAACAATTTCTTCCTTTGATTGTAGTCCATTCCTTTTGGTATAAACTTACCTACAAGTAAATTAGCATAATCTACAAACCAAGGATCGTTAGTTTCAACAACTGCAAGATATTCACCCGGCATAGATTCGTTAATAGGAATAGGATCTTCTATGATTCCTTCCATTCATGACAAATGATCGGCCATAGGGTTATCCTTTCCCCTTCTATCTACTATTTGTAAATCATACTTCTAAAGTAACAAGACACATTTGATTAGACGGGGTTTAGCATCCTTTTAGCTAGAAGATGTCTCAGATCTTGATGATCAGTATGAACTATCACTTTTGAGTTGATGATATAGTGTCTAAACTTATCGCAAGCAAAAACAATGGAAATGAATTCTTTCTCATTTGTTGCATAGTGCCTTTGATCATCATTAAAGACTCGACTGGCATATTGGATAACATTAAGCTTAGGGCCATCTCTTTGTCCTAAAATAGCTCCAATAGCATAATCACTAGCATCACACATAATTTCGAATGGTTGATCCCAATTGGGTGCTTGAATAACCAGTGCAGAAACTAAAGCCTTTTTTAATTGTTCAAAAAAATCATGGCAATCTCTATCAAAGGCAAAAAAGAATATCTTTATCAAGTAGACGAGTTAAAGGGCCTGCTATTCTAGCAAAATCTTTGATAAAGCGCCTGTCGAAATCAGCATGCCCAAGGAAATTTTTTACTCCTTTTATATCTTGCGAAATTGGAAGTGTTTCTAAAGTAATTAAGTTTGAACTATCGATCTTAATATTTTTTGCAGAAAATTTATGCCCAAAAACTATACCTTCCCTTACCATGAAGTGGCAACGTTCGCAGTTTAGAACCATCTTGGTTCGTTTACACCTCTGCAAAACTCTATTAAGATTATATAGGCATTGTTCAAAGGTAGATCCATAGACAACAAAGTTATCCATAATAACTTCCATGGAACTCTCCACAAAACTATCAACGATTTTTAAAACACACTCTTGAAAAGTAGCTGCTGCGTTACACAATCCGAACGACATCAATCGATAAGCATAGGTTCCATAGGGGCACGTGAAAGTAGTTTTTTCTTGATCTTCGGGGTGGATAGCTATTTGAGAATAACCGGAGTATCCGACAATAAAACAAAAGTAAGAATTATCAAACAACCTATCCATAATATCGTTAATGAGGGGAAGTTGCTTATGCATTTTTATGGTTTCTTTATTCAACTTCCTAAAGTCAATACACATTCTATATCCTGCTATCGTTCTAGATAGAATCAGTTCATCCTTATCATTATTAATTATTGTTATGCATCCTTCCTTAGGTATGCAATGATTTGGACTCACCCCTTTGCTATCTGACATTGGATAGATAATACCACTGTCTAACATACAGATTCCTCCCTTTCTCACTACCTCTTTCATTTTGGGATTTAATTTTTTTGGTTATCAAAAATGGTTTAGCATCCTCAACCATGGGAATCTTGTGAGTTACTATGATAGGATCTATACCTTTTATGTCATTCAGAGTATATACAAAAGCTTCTTGTTGTTTGACAAGTACTTCTAACAATTTTGTGCTTTCATCTAGAGAGAGATTATTGTCAAAAATTACTGGACATTTACCTTCCTTGTATAAGAATTCATACCCGAGCCCTGCAGAGAGAGATTTTAGAACAATAGGCGTCAGATCCTCGTCCCCTTTTCTTTCAAGCTCTTCATATTCATCCTTGATCCCTTGTTCAACCTCCGGTGTGGTGTTGAGGATTTCATCCAAATCTTCTTTTGTAGAGTCGTTGGCAAGAGAATCATCACTTGTCAAGCTTCTCTCCAATTCATATTGTGGGGTGCAAAAATAGATTGCTGCCAATTCTTCAATAGACTTCTCCTCCTTAATCTCGATTTTCTTCTCATAAGGTAGTCTCGTGAATTGTCTATAGCTTATTTCTACAGTTTCTTCACCAAGCTGTAAAGATAAAGCCTGCTTTTTATTGTCAATATCAATATTCATAGAATTTTAAAAAAGATTAAGAAAGATAAATGAGCAACTGGAGGTTAAAGGTATTTCAATAATATGAAATTCAACTAGATACACAAAAGCCCCAACAGAGACGCAAACATTGCTAAGTACTCCTTGAGTAGGATGCAAAGTTCGATCAGAGAACATAAAATTTACTTCTGATGGCTCAAGGTAAGAGTCATCAAGGTGATCGCACAACTCTTTATAAATGGTGTAAGGCATTATATTTATAGAAGAACTTAAGTCACCAAACCCTACATAAGTAGTCCCTCCTAAACAAAAAGGAATTTTCTATTGACTTTTATTCTTATTGACAAAATTTGGTCCTATCATTTCAGAGGATTCTTTACTTACCATAACAAAAAGGATTCTTACTATCCCAATTTAGGTTCCAAAAGTTCTTTTACTATCCCAATGTTTTCTTTCATGGCTCCTAAATTTCTAGTTAATATTCCTATTCTTTTATTTCCTTCTCCCCCACTATCCATTACCTTAGTAAGAATAATTTCCTCTTTAGCTAATATTTTATTTTGCATTTTTGAGTATATATCATTGGGGCTAATTTTAGATGGTTTTTCTTCCATAGGTGGTATATAACGTTATCAATCTCTTGGAATTCGCAGGTAGTCAGCATAGGATCTAACAATTTGAATGATCATGTGATGGTCAAGGTTAAAATTCACAAGCATTTTTGTGTACCTTTCAAGAGGCTAGAAAGCTCTTTAAACAATTATACTCTATGGGGTGTTCCTTTTTAAATTCTGCCTCGTAATAGGCTTTCTCTATCTTATTCACCATATCTAATAAATTCCATGCCCTCTCAATACTAAATTCGGTGAGCGCCCATTGGTAAGGGAATCGAGTTCAATTCTATTATCATCATCCAAACCTGCATAGAAGGTGTGTATTACTAGCCAAGGTGGGAAATTATGATGGGGGCAGCGGTCAAGCAAACCCCGAAATCTTGTATACCCCTCATGCATGATTTCTCCAGGTCTTCCCTTAAAATTTGTAATCATGCGCCTTGCGCCAAGAGTTTTTGTCCTGGGAAAGAAATCAACTAAGAATAGAGAGGCTAGGATCTCCCAGGAATTAGTAGTCTTTGCAGAACTCTGAATATACCAATAATGAGGGTTTTGGCAAAGAGAGAAAACTTAGCCTCATCCACATTTGTATATTAAGATGGAAAGTCCCATAAATATCTTCAAAGAACCCTACATGCTCATACGGATCATCCGTACCATCTCCTGCAAATCTTTTTGCATGCAAAAGATCAAAAAGCGTGGGGTTAATATCATACCATCTTGGGTTATTGGATTTTAAATATGCGTCCATGTGCAAACCAGAATTCTTCACAGCCTCAAGCTGAATTATATGTTGGTACTCGCCCATAATGTATCACCTGAAAATAATAAACGACTTTAGTAAAACAGTGAGTAAAGTAAGTAACTAAGAACAAACACCAAAAGGGCTTAGCTTCCTGGCAACGACGCTAGAAAATAGCTTGATGACTGCAAGTGCACAGATCAATTGCAGCTAGTTTCAAAGTAAAGGTATCGAACCCAAAGAGAGCTATTGGTAGAGGTCTTTATGACCGTCATTACTATCTACCAAACAATACTTGTAAGTTGTCTTTGATCTCAAGTAAAGGGTCTTTGAATGGTTTATGGTTGTTTACACAAAAGTAATTAAAACAAGAAAAAGAAAGCAAGTAACAAGATTGTATGAAAGCGTGGTTGAACTCAGTAGGGATAAAAAGTTCTCTAGGATGTAGGATACACCACTAGCATAGTACTATTATTATATGTAATCAAGATAACATACTTCTTATGTCATGATATGTGTGGAGAGAGCCCCATAATAAGATGTTCACGACAAGGCTCGTAGGAAGCCACTTTGTTGAGCCAAGTGTGAGGTCACCTCTAAATAAGCACTGCAATGCCTGAGAGCAATCACCCATACATGCCACTTCAATTAAGGGTTTCCCCATGGATATCGTAATTAGCTTAGGGAGTCCCTCTTAATCCTCCTGTGTCTGTGTGGGTTACGAGTCGGCGCCAATCTATCATTGGGCACTCCGGGTATGCTTCCACAACATGTCCAAAGGGTTTCTTTCTCCCTTTAGTCCCAAAGGCAAATGATACATGGTCGACTTCACATATCATCAAAAGAGAGAAATAAAACACAAGTCATAATTATATCATAGACAATCAAGTAATATGGACACAAAAATAGATCATCTTCATTACAAGTTCATAGTGGTGCTAGGGTTTCTCCATTTCCCCAAGAACAAAGGAACTACTCACTCATGGAAGCAATAAACAACATCATCATAATCAAATGGATGGATTAAAGCAGAGGGGTAGATCTAATACAAACCACAATTGGATCTGGAATTACAAAGAGATCTCATAGATGAAAGATGGAGTAATGGTGGTGATGAAGATGCAGTGCTTGATAGTGAAGAGGATGATGCGTTGTCCTCCAATGATCAGCGAAGCAGCTGGGATTTTGCCCCAACTAAGTTTCTTATTCATATCCTCTCGGATGTGGTGTTTCGTGGTCTTTGGTGGCTGTGAATGTCGGATCTCCCTCTCGTCTTCACCAGGAGAAACTATTTGACGAGGCGGTCCCGATGGCGCCTGGTATGGGCGTACGGTACGAGCGGGCTCCGCCCGTACTAGTGGTCATTATCGGTGTTGATGCCTCCTCCTTATTTGTTTATCATCCAGGTGCAAAGGTAAATTCATAAAATGACATTTGTCACATAGAAATGTCATATAATTACTCAATATGATAGCTCTAATTAATAAGTTCGTCTATGACTCCATGATTTGGGATCCTGTTAAAACAAGAACGAAATAGCGCTCGTCGACGCAGAGAAATACAAAAATCCATACTCTATTTATGCAAAAACAAGAGGTAAAAATGCTTCAATTTTGGACTCATCAGCAATTAAAATATTTCGAAGTTGAAATTGCTCAAAAATTATTTTAGACGGCATATTTGAATTCTTGGCATTTTTCTGATTATAAAACATATATCAATTACAAAATTTGAATTTATGCATTTAAAATTATTATTTAATGCAAATAATTCAAAAAAGGGTCAAATGTCACATGTTTGACAAGTTAGGGTTGACTCTAGTCTAATTTGTAAATCTGTTTGAATTCATATTTAAATTTGAAATACTTTTCATTTTGGAAATTCTGTCAAATTCGAAATATTTAAAAAGATATGAATTTATTTATATTAAACCAATTTCTGAAATTTTCTTATTTAGAAAAACTTATAGGTCTTTTGCTACGCAGGCGAATCCTACCCACAGTGACAGACATGCGGGCCAGGGTACTTCGTGGGGCCACACGCGCACGGGTGAGCCAGCCGGTGCCATGTGGCCAGGTGGGGGACTATGGCTGCGCTATGCAAAAACTGCGGGGGCTAATGCGCAAAACCATCCGGGCCATTCTTTGCACTGACGAAGTGTCGCCTAAAACTGAACATGGATCACGGCTTTATTGCATGGTGGCGCAACTCACAATTATGATTATGTCCACCGTACTGCACCGTCTGGGCGAGTCTAGATTTGTTGGAAAGCTGGGAGTGCCAGCTCTACATGTGTCTCCTCGGCGACGGCAGGGGCAGGCTGAGGGCGACGTGGGTTTGAAGGGAGCAGAGGTGTTTCGTAGGCCCGCGGGGCTGCAGTCTGCATGCGCTCGTTTTGTCTGCGGTGAGCATGCGTGAGGCTTGCAATCTCTAGCGACGACAGTGAGCTACAGGGTGGTGGAGAGGGTGCACAAAGGAAGGGCAAGACGGGGGATCTCACCTTCACCGATTCCCACATGAATCGGGCCAGGGGTGGTAGTAGAGGACGAGTGCGATGGAGTGTTGCATCGGTGTGATCCGGCTCGTACAGGAAGAAGAAGGGGCAAAGCTGCGACTGCTCTAGCTCCTCTTGGCGTAGCAGGATTGTCAGAGACGAAGGAGGGGAAGCATCGCCGTGGCTCAGATTCTCTTGCTGGTACCCAAGGAGACGAGGCATCGGTGAGGTTCCTAGACGGTGGCTCTTTGCTGAATTGGTCCTTGAGGAGAGAAAAGAGTGACGGCGGCGCAAGATGGGAGAGAGGCTAGGGTTGGAGGGGCAACTCAGGGGTGAGGATAAGAAGGAGGTGTGGCGCATGCTCTCAGCATGAAGAGCTGACGAGGATGACGGGAATATGAAACCTACCTGCCACCCTCCGTGAGTGCTTTAGAGAGAGGAGCGAAGATGGGGAAGACAAATAGGGCGATGGCGTGAGGCGACAAAAGGAATATGGGCTAGGAGGAAACTGAGCCTCAGGAGGGAAGGGAAAGAAGGTGAGGATCCCGGTTGGGCTACTACGGATATGCCAGAGGGGTTGGGTGGCAACTGGTAAGAGCCTTTCGTTTTATTCAGAAATTTCCTTTTTATTTATGTTGGTTGTTTCAAATCCAAAGAAGATATTAATTCAAAACTTTTTGAACTTTTTAGATGAATTTGAACTGAGAATATTTAGAACAACAGAGGTAGGTAAGGGGGACTAGAAGTGGAGGGTTTATGCAATGAGGGAGATGGTTAGAATAGATAGGTTTTATTTGAGTTGTCTTGTTTTGATTTAAATTTGAACAAACCAAGAGATTGCAAAGATGCTTCACAACGTACCAACTCAATAAAACCAAAGAGGAGCATGCAGGAGGACGAGAGATGGAACATGGTGAATAGTTTGATGTTGATATAGCTTGGTTGAATTCAAATCAAACAAAACCCACAAACCAAAGAATTCAATAGAGGGGTGATAGTTTGCTTGCATGTGCCATGCATGTGAATTATAGGCCAACTCATAATTGTAAAAACAACTGTGATCTCATATGGCCAATATACATTCATGATGCATCCAAAATTGAAAAACCATGGCAAGAATTTGGAGCTTTTTACTATATGATAATATTTATCATATGCACATTTATGAATACAAACGGCCACTAGTGTGTGTTTTCAACTAGATCAACTTATAGCCAAAGTAGCATCATGCATGAGCATAGAATGAATAGAAACATTGGAGGCTTAAAGGGGCATTCTACTCACATGGCATGCAAAGGTGGCCATGAGGCTCCACATAATTAATATTATGAAAACAACAGGGACCATATATAGGAGCATGTAGATTTAGAAGTGGATCCATCTTATTACATATGAGCTAGACAAATGCCAAAACAAACCAAGTGCTCATATATAGTTGACTTGGATGGTGGGATTATAAGGTTGTGACAAAGAAAGGTGGTGGAGTTGCAAAAGATATATGCCCACAACACAACTTGGGCATGAATCAATTTATCAAGAAGCAAAAACAATATATCAAGAGACAAATACAAGTAATAGGCAAATGCAATACGAGAGAAGAACCAAATGAAAAAGGTTTTATATGATGCTCAAATGCAAGCTGGCATGATGACATGAGCATGATATAATGATGATGCAACTAATTATATGTAGGAAATAGAAATATATAGACTAGGCAAGTATCATTGCAATTGTTAGACAATTGGGATGCTACAAAACTATTTCTCAAGAAAGACACCATTCCGAGCGACAAACACTTTGCCCTCTTCTTGGTTGTAGTAGTAACCCAAGGTTTCCCTCGGATACCTAGTGAAAATAACTTATCCGACTTGGTCGTCATCTTGTCCGAGTAAAGTCACTTGCCAAATGCTTCACAACCACAAATCTTAAGGAAAGACAAACTTGGCTTCTTGCCAGTCCACAACTCATGCGGAGTCTTATCTACCGACTTTGATGGTACTCTATTTAGTGTGAACGCTGTAGTTTCTAGACAATAACCCCAAAATGATAAAGGCAGATATATCCAACTCACCATTGATTTTACCATGTCTAACAAGGTTTGATTCCGCCTTTCTGACACACCATTTCTCTGTAGCGTTCCCGGCGGAGTGAGCTGGGGAACTATTCCACAACTCTTCAGATGGTCATCAAATTCATGGATCATGTACTCGCCTCCTCGGTTCGACCGAAGAAACTTTATTTTCTTGCCGAGTTGATTCTGTAGGTCATTTAGGAATTCCTTGAACTTTTCAAAGGCTTCTGACTTATGTTTCATCAAGTAGATATATCCATAGATACTTAAATCATCAAGGAAGGTAATGAAGTACTCATAACGACCTCTAGCTGTCGTGCTCATCGGGCCACATACATCACTATGTACTAGTCCCAATAAGTCGGATGCCCTTTCACAACTCTTTGCAAAAGGTGTCTTGGTCATCTTGCCTAGTAGGCATGATTCACATGTCTTGAATGACTCCAAGTCGAACGAAGTTAGGAGTCCATCATCATGGAGCTTCTTCATGCGTTTCCAACTTATATGACCAAGCCGATAGTGCCAAAAGTAAGTCATATTCAGATCATTTGGTTTTAACCTTTTCCAATTTATATTATAGACAGACTCACCATCAAGAATCAAAATAAATAACCCATCCTGGACGGGTGCAAAGCCGTGAAACATATCATCCAAATATAAAGAACAACCATTATTCTTAATATTCGACTCATAGCCTTGTCTCATCAAACATGAGGTAGAAATAATGTTTTGACTAAGCACTAGAACATAATAACAATTATTCAGATCCATTAAGAATCCAGAAGGTAAATGAAGTTGCATTTTGCTAACTTCCAACGCAGGCACTCTCGCTTTGTGGCCGACTTGAATGTCAACCTCGCCTCTTGCCATGATCCTAGTTCTTACCAGTCCCTACAACGAGTTGCAGATGTGAATAAATGATCCAGTATCATATACCCAAGAACAATTAGGTGCATCAGCAAGATAAATGTCTATAACATTGCAAACAAGCATACTTGAGCCGGAAGTCACACCTCCACTCTTGGCTTTGTCAGCCAGATACTTGCTGCAATTCCTCTTCCAATGGCCATCCTCCTTGCAATAGAAGTAGGTCGATCCGGCTGCAGGAGATGGCTTAGTCCCTGAGGAAGCTCTTTGGACAAGGTCTTGAGCCTTGCCTCCTGACTTAGCCTTCTTCTTAGTCCAAGAACTTCTCTTGAACTTAGCCTTATCCTGCACCATCAACACTTGACTAGCCCTTTCTTGAGATCCGCCTCAGCCTTCTTCAGCATCCCATGTAATTCAGTGAGCTTCTTATCCATACCATGCATGTGGTAGTTCAATATGAACTGACCATACACACTAGAAAGAGACTTCAGAATTATGTCTGTAGCGAACTCTTCACTAATGGGGTAGCCTCGCCTTTCTAGAGACTACACATAACCACCCATCTTGATCACATACGTACTCAGTGGATCGCCATCCTTAATCTTGCAAGTCAACAAATCCTGAGAGACTTAATACCTTCTCAGTCTTTGCCTGAGCTTGGAACATACTTTTGTGGCTTTCGATCATATTGTAGGCCTCAACATTCTGGAATAGCTGCTGCAAGTCTGGTTCCATGTGAGCAAGCGTAAGACAACTAATCTCTATAGACTCATCACAAGTCCTACGACAGGCATTGATGGCTGCGATAGTCACATTCTCATTCGGCTCATCTGCAAGTGGGTTGTCTAGGACATGGTCCCTCTTTTCTTGCTTGAGAACAATTCTCAGATTACGATACCAGTTGGTGAAGTTAGTTCCATTCAGCTTATCTTTTGCTAAGATGGTTTTCAAAGAAAAACTGGAAATCTGAGGGAGACTGCTAGGTGCCATTGATCTACAATAGGAAAATATGCAAAACACTTAAGACATGTATCCATCAAAGAGCAAGCATATTAAACATTTTAATACTTATGCTCCCACTAGAACTAACACCCCTCCGATGGTTACTTAGTGATTCGGGATCCTAAATAAGCAAGCCAACTAGTGAGCTTTAGCATCACCGCTAGCCGTCAAGTGATCTAGGTAGACAACTCTGTAGCACCCCGGTAAAACCACTACTAGAAAATCACGTGTTGTAACTATGTTATTCATCATCATGATAGCATGCTCATGTAATTATGCCACATTGCATTTGAGCATCATCATCATCATGCATCTGTTTGCCTAAAACTATTTTCTAGATTCCTATCTTTGTTTTCTAAATACCCCCTCTCTATTTCAAATATAAAACACTCGGTCTGCCTAGATCTTTTATTTGTCTAAAACTATTTTACAAAAAAAATTTAAACTAAATAAACGTATAAACTATATTTACGTGAGGAGGACGCCACCGGCCAGGCCCAAAGGCCCAGCTGGCAGCACCCTACTACCCAGATAAAATTCTAAACCCTAAGCTAGCCAAATCCTAGACTACCTCCCCATCTAACCCTAACCACCTACCCACTCCCTACACCAGCTGCCACTCACCCAAACCCTGCCGCATCGACCTCCACGCACGTGCACGATGCACAACACGCCGCAGTGCGCGCGACCCGGCCTCTCTCCCTGCACACGCAGCGACCCACCCTGGAACCACCGATCGACCGCCCCACTCCCTGCCTGGCCTACCCCACAAGCGCGCCCCAGCCCCCGTCGCTCCTGACACCACCCTGCGTTGCCTTCCTCTTTCCCCACCAACCCCCGCCTCCTCCGTTGGTCCCTCTCCGCTCGCCCTTCCTCAACCGCCGCTAGGGACGAAGCCAAGTCCCGCCGCCTTGGGACGACCCCACCCCAGCGCTCCACTCCCCATCCACCCGCCATGGCCATGCTGCGTTGGATCCTCGACGTCGCCTACTTGCTCCTTGTCGACCCGCGAGCGCCCTCCTCTGCTAGGACTGACCGCACCCCACGCCATGCCGGACCACCTCGCCAAGTCCCATGCGTTGACTCGCGGAGCGTAGCACCACCGCCCCGGCTCGAGCCCGTCCCTCAACCTCTCCTTGCTGCTCGCTCCCTCGTCCTCGGCCTCGAGGTCGCCAAGACCAACGCCTCCTCCCCACTTCAATTATGTGAGCCGCACTGCTGCGCAGTCCTCGACGGCGGGGAGCCTCGTCCCCGAGCCCCTCGGCCAGGTCCTCCGCTGCCAGGCATGCCCCCAAATCGCCTGCGCCTCGCTGTCTCGTGCGTGTCCCTAACGGTGGCCTCCTCCCATGCTTCTCTGGCCGTTTTGTCCTCTGACCACTTGTCGGCAACTCCTGAATGCACCTCAACCTCGCCACCACGGGCATGGTCATGTTTGTTTTCTCTGCTATTGATACACGTTGTGCCTGTTTCCTTGCACGCACGTGGCACATACATGTCCTCTTGCAGCATCACTGTGTCCCGGTTCAGCTGGTGTTGTTGGGCTGCTCAAATTGAAGACGAGAAGAAGATTGTGTGAGTGTTGATGCCATGCGTGTGCCGCTGAAGATCCCCGAGCTACTCGTGCTGACACAAGGACGACCCCGACCAGAAGGTCTAAAGGTGTGAACATAGAGTCTGGCACCTGACAACCAAGGTGGAACAGATACCAATCCATGTCCGCCATCAACCATCGGTGTCGAATTTTGAGA
Organism: Avena eriantha; assembly: GCA_910589775.1. Taxonomy (NCBI): domain Eukaryota; kingdom Viridiplantae; phylum Streptophyta; class Magnoliopsida; order Poales; family Poaceae; genus Avena; species Avena eriantha. Next base: position 364,736,926 of record OU342742.1, read on the forward strand.
ACATCGTCATGGAACATCAAGGTCTTCTACACGGAGCACCAAGTTCTACTTCACGGATCCGAAGACCGATCCCGGGGATCCGAAGCCCGATCCCGCTGAACCCAAGATATTTCCCAAGATATTCGAACCCTAATGTGATTCCCTCTCTGACGTCCCTATTTTTATAAATGTAATACAAACTTGTTGCATATTAAATTGTCCATGTTTGCATACATATGTTGTCATTTGGTTGTACTTTGTCGATTCACCTCATAATTAAATATGGAGTATATATGCGGGCTATATTTGTCTTATCTCGTTGCCATTTAAATTTGTGTAGCAAACCGATGTCATGTTTTTCCTTATTAAGTCAACATTTAAATTGCAGGGTACCTAAACAACATGAACCTCCTAATTAATTGTCAGGACTCCGGTTGCGCTTAATATTGCCTAATCGCATCACATCTTCGTCATGTCGTGCATCATATCATGAACATGCCTGATGTTCTGCCGTAATATTAAATAGGTCATCTGGTATTTCTTTTAGTGCTTTGGTTCTTCGTGGATTAGGCCGTTGAGTTGATGCGAGTATCGACAAGTTCTTCGGATATGAACCTTTGGCAGTGTTTCTCAGGCTACCTATCTCCCCCTTTCTAACAATTTTGCATTTATAATTTTTATTTCCTCCTGTTGATCTATTGTTATCCGTGTTGCGATGCTTTACTTATCGTGCACCATTTATATTCTTTGCAGCCTCTATATTGCCTTGGACACATCATATTGTTGTTGATTGATAGACAGTCGGCCTTGTGAGTCGTAGTTGCTTGTTAGGTGCTGTTTCGCGTCGTTGTTGTTCCACAGTTGTTGGAGGTTGCCACATTCTTAATGTTGTAGATGATCATGGCTTTAATAACAAATTGATAATTAAAATACTGGGAATAGATATAACTAATGTAGAGGCACCGGTGGGCAATAATTAATATTTGGTTTTTAACCACTCACTTGTGTCCCGTAGGCCCCGAGCACTTGATACCTGTTCCTTGACTATTCACACTATCCACATACCAGATATCCTATGGATCCCCCTTTGCCTGAGCTTGATTCACACTTTATTTCTTGGGGTCACAAACTAGTTTGGGGCTTTATTACTATCATGTACTTATGCCACGCTTTACTTCTTTATTTACGATTATGCGAGGAGCACATGTACTGTTTAGGAATGCGGAATGTTTATGCGGTATCAACAAGCCCAGTCACATTTTCGTGTTCCCAGTCATTTACAACCATTGTCGCAAACCCTGGGTCCGTCTCGGAGCCGGACAACTTCGTTGCTGGTAGCTTATTGGGGTGGCCCCCTGAAATAATTTATGAATCATGTGAATCAATTGTCGTGAGGCCTCGTTGTGTTTTATTTGGTTCTTCCCGAGGTTGATCATCTGTGTGTTGCTATTTGTGAACCCCTGCAGGATAAATCTTTCTAAAAGTCGTGTCCGCGGTTATGGAAGACTTGGAGCACAGTTTCTCGATCATATACATCCATAACTAAAGTAGTGCTATAAATTGACTTTAACATGTCTAGTAATCAGTTTCACTACAATGGAATGAGTAAATAAAAGTGCCAACAACTGCTGGATTTGGGATGTATTATGCTAATTGTAACTGACTAGTAAGTATTGCAACTACAACGAAATGGTTAACTAAAATTGCCCACTGCTTATGATATCAGGATGACTCATGTTATCTATATCTGACTAATAAGTGTTGCAACTATAATGGAATGACTAAAACTGCCAACGGTGTGAGTTCCTCGGTTTGACTTCCTCGTTTGGTCTCGAGGGGGAAATACCAGGATGGGTATGCTTTGGTGTTACTATCAGGTTGGTTCTGAATAGGTCTTCCTTATCCCTCTCTAATAGACGACAGTTGTATCGATTCTCTATAGGTTGTTTAGTGCATGTGGCATTGCCGCTTCAGTCCACCATACCTATGTAGGTGAGAGCCGCCGAATTCTAGACTTGTTGTTTACTGGCCTCAGTACTGACCGCTCCTTTTTTCCTTTGCCCTTTGTCGGCACCCCATTTGTTTAACAGGTATAAGTTCGACATAGTTAGCAGGGTTACCCTTCCGGCTCTGCCTGGGCAGGGTTATGGATTCCATTGGTTATTGTTCAGGGCTCTTAGCCCCATTTGCATCTTGTATGTACTCAGATGTTTTATCGTTTTCAAGGTGACTTGGATCTTTGTACTATATATCTGTATTCTTGACTCTTTGAGTCCTTGTTGTATATATATGTCTGTGGGTTCCATCGTGGACTATTGTGTAATGATATTACTTTGTTTTCCACCCACACGCAAGTGTTTGGTGGGCATCTTTGAATCGTTTCTATGCGGGTTTGGCGCGAATCGCTAAAACTTGCATAGGGCCGATTTGAGGGTGTTACAAAATCCTTGTCAATCGCATCTCATACGACTCCTATTGTACGGGTGGCATCACATGCCCCGACTCCCTTATGAATTTTCCCCGAGTCCCACAACCATTGTGATAGACCCATCTAGATTACCGAGTGCTTCTGCTGTAATAGTCCTACTCGAACCCACCTAGTCAGAAATAATTGATAGCGCCTCAATTTTATGAGCCCACTACCCAAAATGTCCGACTTGTGATGGTGCAGCACTGGCGGGGAAGCCGACTAGACCTTCTTTGATGGATTACTTTCTACCAACTATCTAATAGAGGTAAAACAGAGACATAAACATAACACAAATAATGCAATCATAATGTGAAATGGTATGGCACTCTTCATGGTGATCTCCATCTCCATAAAGCTTTTAATTTGACTTGTGCCAACTCTTGTCACATGCCACCTTACTCCATGTAGCCGACTTGTACATCGACTTGCATGCCATCCAGGTTCTCCAAATAGCTACACTAGCTAGTAAAGTAAATAACATGGAGAATCTGACAAGCAGGTCGTTATACAATAGAATGACATCATGTAGGCTCCAACCGTCTGACATAAACTGTGATACGCAGATCACATATGGATTACACGCATAACATGCACATAATCCATACCATTCACAACATCATCCTGCAAAAATAAGTTATGCATGGATACGATATCTACCAGTGTTGTGAAACTTGCAACGACATCTAAGGCGCTATGACAGGGCAAAGCCGGCAGCGCCCGATGATTTTTTCAAAAACCCAGATCCCATTTGCATTCTGGACATGAATTTCTTCATAGGATAAAAAATCTACCCAAATTCGAACCATACTCCAATTCAACGAAACTCCTTGATCTTCGATTACCGCATTAAGATTGACGTGTCATAGTCTACCCCGATGGTGGAAGCCGACCGGTAGGGGTATCTCGATCCACGACCTTAGTAGTAGATCATAGAAACCAGATCATCCAATTCCCCTGAGTACAGTTGATCCAATCAACCTCGTACAAAACTGATATATCTCATAGATCGACCACAAAAACTACAATTAGATCCAATCTAACACCAACCGCATAAGACATATGAACAATCTCGATCATAAAACTAGAAGCTAATGCTCTGATACCACTTTTGGGCCATGTAGAGATAAACAAAAACTTTTCCCTACACGGTGATCCCAAGATCTAGCTGAGGTAGTAGGCCACGAGAATTACCACTAGAGGCACAATTGTGGAATCGATGAAGTACGTCGCTTGATGCAGTGTAGTCCTCATGATCTGTTCCAATTCATGACCGTCAAAGTGCTGAACGTACATCACCTCACCAGTATCCAAATGTACGAGGAGGAGCTCCGGCTAGACTAAACTGGAGTTAGGGTTTCCAACACATGGAATGACCTAACCGTGTGCTCTAAGCACCTGGGTCCCATCTTATATATGGAGTGAATGTGGGCTCCACTCACTTGTGGCCCATTCACTAAAAGGCCTATATTAGTCACTGTGAGTCTAACTCACTGACTTAGTCTGTGTCTGATTCTGGTCCAACACAAATAGATTTCTGGCTTGGGTCTAACCCAAACTTGCTCCCGCTCTTAAGTGTGTGACCCGACAGGATCATGGTGACTCTAACACGATACGAGTATCACTCGTGACTGATCAGTTGGTAGCGGCTCCTACTAGAACATGCCGACTCCCAAGTATTGAAGAGTCATGATGACATACCTTCCAATGTGACTTTCTTCCAAGTCACTTTTGCCTCACGATCTGCCTTGTTGAACTATAGGCGAATAATTGTCATCCCTTAAATAGTTCGACTCTGTTTCTTGATCGGACATAAGTGATTCATCCGACTAACTTGTAGTCTATCGCCTCAGTTAACACTTAACTGAGTCACGGATGGCCATGCTTTCTGAATCATATCTTCCGAGAGGGCCCAAATAATATCTCCATTCGGAGGGGCAAAATCCCATCTTGGTCATTGACATCACGCAGCTTGATTCTCAATCGACCCAAACTCTGTCTTTATAACTTCCCAGTGACGGAAGAGCGTTGGACAAAACATAAGTCGGTGATTCTCAACTCGGATTGTGCAATAACCTCAGGCCTAAGGATTACATTGATTGAGACATACAAATGACGACTTGTTCATTGCATCTCAATAGGGTCAATCCGACTCGCTAAATGTAACAACCTCGGACCCTACGCTCTAAGTTCAAGCCTGGATGAACCAGAAGTGGTTAAAATAGTACAGCGGGGGCTCAGGGGCCACCCACGTGTAGACCCGTCGGCCGTCCTAACCACTTCTAAGACATCGGGACAAGAGCGAGTGGCATAGGCAACATGCGAAGAGATCAAATACATACACAAGTGAGTATGTATACAATCTACCTTACAACAGTTCTCAGAGATATTCCATCTAAAAGAAATTGAAATATTGCAACGCCATACAGCAAGATCCAAATATCCTAGATAGAGATAATAGTGTAGGATAGCTCCTCATACATCAAACATCAGAGTATCAACCAGAAGCGGGAAACAAGATCCGAGTACGGACAAGAAGCAAATCGGCATAAGATGCCAGATAAGTAAACACATCCCGCCCACAGATCTCGCGAATCCCCATACCCGGAATCTCTACACCGAGTGATCGTTGCCAACATCATCTGTCTTCTCCACCCAATATCCATCTTGCGAATACACTTGTTCATCTGAATCAAACAATTTCTCGTGTGAGACCCTAGGGGTACTCAGCAAGTCTTTATGCCTCTAAATGGGACATAACCTGGGGTGATGCAATTGCAGCAAAAGAATCACTAACAAATCTATAGATACTCGCTAACCATCCGCCTAACCAATGATAGACGGATGTCTGTAAATTAGAAACAACAGTTATGAAAGTGTAAAGTAACAGATCCATCCTCCTTCTCGCTTACCAACGAGAAGGCGGACGAGCAATCTATCCGTTCGCAGTTTTATTAAACATTCCATGAGTATTGCACTATTTACTAGTCAAGTATTTAGTCAAATTAAAAGCGGTACTTCAGTTATACTTGTGTATGATCGAGAAACTATGCTCCAAGTCGTCCATAACCGCGGACACGGCTTTCAGAAAGATTTACCCTGCAGGGGTGCACAAATAGCAACACACACTCGACCAACCTCGGAAAAACCAGCTCAAAACCTAACGAGGCATTCACGACAAAGCGAGCACAGGATTCAAAAATATTTCAGGGGGCCACCCCAATAAGCTACCCGCAATGAAGTTGGCCGGCTCCGAGACGGACCCAGGGTTTGCAACAATGGTTGTAAATGACTGGGAACCCGAAAATATGAGTGGGCTTGTCGATACCGTGAAAACATTCCGCATTCTTAAACAGTACAGGTGCTCCACGCACAATCTTAAATAAAGTAGTAAAGCATGGCATAAGTGCAGGATAGTAATAAAGCCCCAAACTACTTTGTGGCCCCAAGAAATGGAAATGAATCAAGCTCTGGCTCAGGGGGGTCCATAAGGCCTCCCGGATGTGGATAGTGCGAATAGTCAAGGAACAGGAATCAAGTACTCGGGGTCCTACGGGACACAAGTGATCATGAAAAACCAAATAACAGATATTGCTCAGCGGTGCCTCTTTCATTAGTTATCCCATTACTACTCAGGTTAAGTTGTTTAGGTACCTCGTTATCCATCAGACACTCACATACCCTACACATGCTATTCTACGACTCGCATGGCTCAAACAACTCCTGTAGTAATGGCTCATAGGATGGAGGAACAAGCTTCGGTGGGGTTTAAAAAGTAAAGGCTATGAAGTACTCGGGATTCAATTTAATGCAATCGCGACTCAATGATGCAATAATAAGATAAAGGCAATAGGTACTATATGTATGCAAGCATGTGGTAGTGCTTTCCAGGCAGCTCAGTTGAAGTGACAGACGGATCTGGGTAGTACTCCTGGGATTCCTGATATTTCCCCTGCTCGGCGTCTATCCGAAAGAAGAACCAAACAAACAAGGGCCAACATAAATAAATTGCACAAACATATAATTAAAATGCGTCAAGCAAACAAGCATGCCATGATGAATGATGCACAATTTACATGGCAATAATGTAGCATGGCATGGGTGAGGTGTGGGGTACAAGAATAAAGCATTTTATTAAGTTTTAGTCATGTTTTACTCCCATAACACTTGCTGTCCACTTAATATTTATATGATGCATGCTGTAATTCAGAACATGGAATGCATAAATAGAATAGGCTCGTCGCGCTGATCGATTTAGACATATTATTTGTCGGATTTGGAGTTATGGAATTAAAGTTATTAATTAATTAATAAAAGGCATTTTTATTGCAATTAAACAATTTCGAAAATTTAAATTAGTCAAACATTATTTTTAATGGCATATTTGAAATCCTCACATTTTTCTGATTCAAAAACATATATTGTTTGTATGATTTGGAATTATAGGAGTTAAGTGAGGATTGGTTTCATCTTACTTGGAAAACTACAGAGTAAGTTTAATACTTTTAGTACTTGGAATAGCCAAATTCGAAAATAAACTTGTATTTGAAATTTTTTAAACAACTTCAGATAACTTGCTTTTGAGAGTTAGGTATAGAACACTATCTTGAGAACCCAGGTGGTTTTCCTTTTAAACAGAGGCTTAATGTACTGGGATATGCATCTAGGAGGTCGTGGCAAAAACAGAAATAAAAGGGGCGCCTGCATGAGTTGAACCCTGGACCCCTAGATGAAGATCGATCAGGACTAACCACTAGGCCGAACCTTTGTTGCTGATAAAAAGGGACGCATGTCTCTTGTAATCAGCCAAGGATGGTTTTGGTACTAACGAAAACTGCATAGCAACAAAAATTGACAGCCCGGAGTGATTTTCAGGCTAAACTGCCCCAAAGGAATTCGATCCCATGACCTCTTGGGTGCAACGCACGGGCTCAGCCACTACACTAACATCGACTTCTTGTGCTAAAACGGGCGCGGCGTCTAAAGGCATGAGGCTGCGTAGAAAACTCCTGACGAAACTGAATCAACAGAGAAACTACTCTGAACTTTTACACAGAGAGGGGAGCAATGGTGCGCCATGGACGGATCCGTCAATCGGCGGCCACAGCTGGGTTCGGAGGCCACAGGAAGAGCAGGGAAGGGACGGGGGTGCTCACCGGATCGATTCCCACCGAAGATGGGGATGGTGGTTGGGGGAAGCAACGGCGTCGGTGACAGCAACACTCCAGCACGGGTACAGTGAGAAGACGTCGAGGGGAAAGCTGCTCCTGGCACCTCCGGGGCCCCTTCTGCTATGAGCGCGACGCGGAAGACGACGGTGCAGCCTCTCCGCCGAACCACAGTCTCGGCTGCTACAGGATTGACGACGGGGAGCTGGTCGGTCCGATGACCTTGGCGGCTCTCTCTCTCTCGGAATGGTGTTCAGGGGAAAACAGAGGGGAAAAGGAACTTGGTGGTGGTGGAGGGAAGAGGAAGGACTAGGGCTCACAGGGCTCCTTGGCTCGGGGATAAGGAGGAGGACGAGTTGGTGGCCGGTGACGCGGATGACGGGGGGCGACGTCCACCTGCTCCGTCTGACGAAGCGCGAGAGACGAAGGCGACAGAAAGAAGACGGAGAACCAGACGGTGCCAGCGAAGGGGTACGTGGGCCAGAAGGAAGCAGATGCGGCGCGGGCTCCTGCCGTTGTGCTGCTGCTCCGTCTGGCTGCGAGGCCCAGGTTGCCGATCGCTGCTGCTCTCAAACCTGAAGCTAAAAACTGCTGCTGCTGGCTATGCAACGCTACAGATGGTACTGCTACAAGCTAAACTGAAATAAAAACACGAAGCTGCCACTAGCTACTGATTGAAGGGGCTCAGATTTAGAGAAAAAGGTACAACGAGTTGAAGGAGATGCTCATGATCAGTTGTAAGATGGAGTAGGTTTAATCCTTTTGATATTGTGATTTTGGCAATATCTAGGTCTCAGAATTGGGGGTTTGGGGTTTGGAAAGGAGAAAGAAGGGGATTAGGATATTTATCTAGTCTAAAGCAGACTAGATGAGACTAGTTTTAGGCTAAAACTTTAGACGGGCCTTTTGCCTATTTTTATTCTCTAGAAAAATAACAAAACGTTTTGTGGTCACGCCTAAAGATCGGAAAGTAATTTTTTATTTGAAATAAGAAAAGGAGGATGGATTTATATTATCCAATTTTGGTTGATCAAAAACCATTTGTAACTACAAGGCAAAAATAAAATAAAAAGAGAGATAGAAAGATAGGGTGCTTAAAGTGTACGTGTGTACAAGAGAGATTTTAAACATAGATGAGAGACTAGGTTTAGAACACATGTTAAAATTAAGCAAGAATTCAAAAGGCATTTAAAATGAGAGAGAATGCCACATAGGGGTGTGTCATTTTATGTGACTAGAGTGGTTTATTATTGCATGTGGCATTTTTGTGAAAACAAAAATGTATATGCATGTATGTGTGGTAAGGGTGGCAATACAAGATTTGCAAAAATACAAGAATTGATAAGGACATGATACATGGCACAAAATCTAGGTTTGGATCAACCCATATGCATGCATGTGTATGAATAGAATTTGAGCCCTATTTATATGGGTGGCTTGAATTAAAAACCAAGACAACAATAAGATGACTACACTCATATATATGGTAGAAGTAGGATGGGATAGCAAGGGAGTTGCCATATTAGTAGATAGAAAGAATTTAAAATATATGCCCCAACTCAATTTGGGCATTTAATCATTATATCAAAAGTCAGATGCAATATATCAAGAGGCAAATGCAATATGAGAGAAAAACCAAATGAAAGGTTTTATATGATGCTCAAATGCAAGGTGGCATGATGACATGAGCATGATATAATTATGATGCAACAATTATATGTAGGAAGTAGCATTTTATTATTAGACCATGTAGCATTACAGTTGTTAGACAGATGGGATGCTACAACTCTCCCCCACTAAACAGGAATCTCGCCCCGAGATTCTAGGAAGAAGAAGAAGAAGACACGAAGAGGGTAGGATACTTGGCACAGAGCTCATCCTCGCGTTCCCAAGTGGCTTCATCAACGGAATGGTGCGACCACTGCACCTTGCAGAACTTGATGGAGTTGTTGCGAGTCCTTCTTTCTGCGACTTCTAGGATTTTTGTGGGGTGTTCTTGATAAGACAGGTCTTCTTGGAGATTGATGAGCTCATGGTCCACGGTCCTGCCGGGATCCTTGAAGCACTTCTTGAGTTGAGAGATATGGAAAACTTCATGGACCTTGAGTTTTTCAGGGAGCTCAAGAGCATAAGCGACTTCTCCTCTTCTTCCACGAACTTTGAAAGGACCGATGTATCTAGGAGTCAGCTTTCCTTTGATACCAAACCGGTGTGTGCCCCTCATGGGAGTGACACGAAGGTAAACGAGATCACCAGGGACATACTCCATGTCCGTGTGCTTTCTATCATAGTTGCTCTTCTGGCAACTTTGAGCAACCTTCAGGTTTTCGAGAATGATGTGAACCTTCTCCTCCGCTTGAGTTACAATGTCGGGGCCAAACAATGTTCTTTCACCTGCACCCGACCAACCAATCGGAGTTCTGCATTTGCGGCCATAGAGAACCTCAAATGGTGCCATCTTTAGACTCTTCTAGAAGCTGTTGTTGTAAGAGAATTCAACATAAGGAAGGCATTCCTCCCACTTCATGCCGAAAGAGATAACGCAAGCACGGAGCATATCTTCCAGAATCTGATTGATCCTTTCAACTTGTCCTTGCGACTGAGGGTGATAGGCTGTGCTGAAGTTCAACTTTGTTCCCAAAGCATTTTGGAAACTTCCCCAGAACTTGGAAGTGAAGATGCTTCCACGGTCTGAACTGATCTCAAGAGGAACCCCATACAGAGAGACAATTCCGTTGATATAGAGCTCAGCCAACTAAATTGTAGAAATTGTTTCCTTGACGCGAAAGAAGTGAGCTACTTTAGAAAGCCTGTCGATGACAACAAAGATTACATTGTTGCCCTTATGCGACCTTGGAAAGCCAGTTATGAAGTCCATCTCTACTTTCTCCCGTTTCGATTCCGGAGGCTTCAATGGCTGTAGAAGACCGGAAGGTTTCTGATGGACATCTTTAACTCTGCGGCAGACATCACACTCCGAGACATACTTGGCACAATATCGTTTCAACCCAGGCCACCAATATTGTGTTTTCAGATCCATGTACATCTTAGTGCTGCCAGGGTGGATAGAAAGAACAGAATCATGCGCCTCCTTAAGAACTTTCTCTCTCAAACCCGGGTAGTTCGGAACAAACATCCGGTGTTCAAAGAATAGAGCGCCTTGGTCGTCGACGTGGAAGGACTCATACTTTGGAAGCTGAATGTTGGAGATGATCCTTTTTGTGTAAGGATCACCAAGTTGAATGGAGCGAACTTTTTCTTCCAAGAGAGGGGTTGCCAGAAGGTTCAGAAGATACCCTTGATCCACAATTTCAAGGTTGAGCTAGCGGAATTCCTCGCACAAGAGAGCCTGTTGTTCTTCCACCATGAGGTTGTTGACATAAGCTTTTTGGCTGAGAGCATCGGCCATCACATTAGCTTTGCCAGGAGTGTAGTTGATGGTCAGATCGAAATCATTAATTGCTTCAATCCACCTCCTCTGACGAAGGTTGAGATCCGGTTGTGTGAAGATATACTTCAGACTCTTGTGATCAGAAAAGATCTCACAACGGTTGCCAAGCAAGTAGTGCCTCCATACTTTCAAAGCAAAGACAGCTGATGCGAGTTCGAGGTCATGTGTAGGATAGTTGATCTCATGCATCTTCAACTGTCGAGAGGCATAAGCAACAACTTGTTTTTCTTGCATAAGGACCGCACCCAATCCTTGCAAGGAGGCGTCACAGAATATCTGGAAAGGCTTTGATGTATCTGGAGGAATCAAGACTGGTGCGGAAGTGAGCTTCTCTTTGAGGGTTTCAAAGCTTGCTTGACATGCAGGAGACCAAAGGTATTTCTTGCCTTTCTTGAGGAGATCGGTAAGAGGCTTCGCAATCTTCGAGAAGTTCTGAACGAAGCGACGCCAGTAACTAGCCAAACCAAGGAAACTCCGGACTTCTTTGACATTTTTGGGTGGAAGCCAGTCAACAATTGTCCAAACTATTTCTGGGTTGACGGCAATGCCCTTGGCAGAGATGACGTGACCAAGGTAGGTGACTTCAGGCAGCCAGAACTCACACTTGGAGAACTTAGCATACAGGCGGTTCTCACGAAGCTTGTTTAAGACACACCGAGGTGTTCTTCATGTTCTTCCTTTGACTTAGAATAGACTAGAATGTCATACAGATAGACCACGACGAATTTATCAAGATACTCCATGAAAACCGAGTTCATAAGCCTCGAGAAGGTGGCAGGTGCGTTGGTGAGACCGAAAGACATGACCGTGTACTCATACAGGCCATAGCGGGTGGTGAAAGCTGTTTTAGGAACATCTTCCTTGCGAATCTTGATTTGATGGTATCCACTTCTCAAGTCAAGCTTAGAGAATACCACAGCTCCAGCTAGCTGATCAAAGAGATAATTAATCCGCGGAAGGGGATATTTATTCTTTATGGTTTTAGCATTGAGAGCCCGATAGTCAACACAAAGTCTTTCAGTCGTGTCTCGCTTCTTCACAAAGATGGTTGGGCTACCCCAAGAAGAAGTAATGTGCTGAATGAAACCCAACTTCTCTTGTTCATCAAGCTGACGTTTGAGTTCAGCCAACTCGGTAGGACCCATTTTATAAGGCCGCTTGGAGAGAGGAGCGGTTCCAGGTTCAAGCTCAATCACAAACTCGACCTCTCGGTCAGGAGGCATACCTAGTAACTCTTCAGGAAAAACATCTGGGAACTCACAGACCACCGGAACACTCTGAATAGCCTCCATAGCATCATCATTCAGAGCCGCCAAAGAGAAAAGCTGAATTGTAGGAGTCAGACTTGGAGAGTAGACTATATGTCCTTCAGGAATTTTCAGAGAAACCGAGCATTCAGCACAATCAATCACAACTTTATTTGCAGCTAGCCAATCCATGCCTAAAATGACATCAATATCTGAGTTGCCCAGAATAATCAAAGAGGCCGGAAAGAAAGAATCCCCAATTTGAACCTGATTGTCATAACTGATCTTGGAAGTTAACATCCTTGCCCCAGGAGAAAGGACCATCAATTTTTTAGGTAACGAATGAGATGACAACCCATTCTCTTGAGCAAACTTGAAGGATACAAAATAATGCGATGCTCCAGAATTAAATAAAACTCGTGCAAGGACTGAGTTAACAGGAAGCGTACCCAGCACAACTCCAGGTGCATGTTCAGCTTAAGCGACGTTGACACAGTTGGCACGAGCAACAGTTGAGCCGGGCTTGGTGTTGATGTTGAGAGCCCGCGGTGGAGGTGCACAAACCATGGAAGAACTTGCCGCAGGTCTTGGAGGTGGTGGTGGAAGAGCTTTTTTGGTCATGGGACAACTCCAGTGTTGATGCCCAGTGTTCCCACAGGTGTAACAAGCAACAGGTGGACGTGGAGCAGCATAGCCAGGGACTCCGCCAGGCGCTCCAGGGTAGTTGTGGTTGTAGCCCCTAGGAGCCACGGTGAAGGAGTTTGGTGGCCTTGCTGCGTAGCTTGGAGTTCTTGGTGGAGCCGAGACCGACGGTGCGGTATTAGGAACCCACACGCGGCGCTTAGAAGGAGCTGTCATAGCTGAAGAGCTTGCTGCGTCACAGTTGTGTTTCTTGGACTCCTCAAACACTTTCCTACTTGCTTCTTCCTGTAGAGTTGTATGTTGGAGTTCTAGAAAATACCCTGGCCTTGCATGAGTGATTGCATATTTGATAGATGCATTGAGCCCTTGCCTGAACCTCTTTTGCTTCTTCTTGTCATCAGAGATCTCATCGCCACCATACCGAGAAAGATTCATGAAGTTTCTGATATAGGTATTGACATTGTCATTGCCCTGCTTGAGGTTGAGAAACACTTCCTTCATCCTTTCCATGACAATTTCTGACAGGTATTGCTCTTTGAAAGCCCACAGTGAACTGCTCCCAAGTAGGCTGAAAACCAGAGTGGTTTGCCTTGAGGTAATTCTCCCACCACAGAGTTGCGTCTCCCTTCAAAAGGTGAGTGGCACATTTTACCCATTCTTGCTCAGGAACATCAGCAGTCATCAGCAACCTTAACATCTCATGCAGCCAATCATCAGCATCCAGTGGCTGGTCAGACACCTCAACGTGGCGCGGGTTGAACTTCAGGAAACTCTTGATGTCTCCTCGCTTGGGAGGTGGAGGTAGCGGAACAAACTCATTCCTCCTGACACTTTCTTCAAAATGCTGCTGGTTCTGCTGCATTGTTCCCAAGGCATTAGCAATACTTGCCAACGCAACCCCCAGTTCAGGTGGTATGTCCTCCTCAGAACGGCGTGGTGGTGCCATCCTGTGATTGTTAAAACTCAAGTCAGTACCATAATGGAGAATAATAATAATCCAAAATAGTACCAAAATGGAATTACCCAAGATTAAAGGATACAAATTGCTAAGATGATATTAAAATATCAACAAAGTTCAAAGCACCTAGAAGATATTAAGCATATCGCACACGACTGAACAAGGAGTGTGGTACACAAAACTATCAAAGAAAATTTTTCCGCAAATTTTGGCATTAAAATAACACTATATGCGCAAAACCTCTTAACGAATCAAGATTAGTAACTCTACCAATACAATGTACAAGAGCAAATGATAAAAGTAATGGTATGGTCGTGACTCCATCCCACACTCAAATCATTACTCCGCACATGAATAAGTAAAACACATATCCCAACTTCCTTCTTTCTAAAGATGAACCTAAAGATTAGCAACTACAGAAACAAACACCCCAAACAAGATAGCGTCAGATAACAAAGAGTAAGACAGATCGCGCCAGTATACAACGAATCAGATAGATCGCGTCGGTTTACAAAGGCCTGTCGGTATGGAATGTACCAACAGTTGATAACCAAAAGGCAGATAGAGATAACAAGTTGGATGCAACAGATAGATAAGGAATTCACACACACACACACTCACACAACCTATGGTACTACGAACCCAGAACACGTGAATCCTAGTTTGAATTTTAGAAGAGGATTGAAAACGTTACATTTCCTTCCCAGAAAAGGGTGGGTGGGTGGGTAAGAAGAAAATGAAGCAGTCCTACTCTGACGTTTTGTTTTTCCGTAGTATACATAGCTACCAAAAATATTTGCTACACTGACAACGACCATTTGGCTGAGACCCTGAAGGGCGGGATGGCTCTGATATCAATTGTAACAACCTCGAACCCTACGCTCTAAGTTCAAGCCTGGATGAACCGGAAGTGGTTAAAATAGTACAGCGGGGGCCCAGGGGCCACCCACGTGTACACACATCGGTCGTCCTAACCACTTCCAAGAAATCGGGACAAGAGCGAGCGGCGTAGGCAACAGTCGAAGAGATCAAATACATACACAAGTGAGTATGTATGCAAGCTACCTTACAACAGTTCTCAGGGCCATTCCATCTAAAAGAAATTGAAATATTGCAACGCCATACGGCAAGATCCAAATATCCTAGATAGAGATAATAGTGTAGGATAGCTCCTCATACATCAAACATCAGAGTATCAAGCGGAAGCGGGAAACAAGATCCGAGTACGGACAAGAAGCAAATCAGCATAAGATGCCACATAAGTAAACACATCCCGCCCACAGATCTCGTGGATCCCCATCCCCGGAATCTCTACACCGAGTGATCGTTGCCAACATCATCTGTCTTCTCCACCCAGTATCCATCTTGCGAATACACCTATTCATCTGAATCAAACAATTTATCGTGTGAGACCCTAGGGGTACTCAGCAAGTCTTTATGCCTCTAAAGGGGACATAACCTGGGGTGACGCAATTGCAGCAAAAGATAATCACTAACAAGTTTATAGATACTCGCTAACCATCCGCCTAACCAATTGATGAGGATATCTACGGGGATTATGATGATTCTGACTGCCTGAACTGGAAGGAAATACTGAGTCAAATCAATAATGACTATCAGGTGAATTCATTCTTAATTGAACCTGATGTTTTACTTAATGAGAACTTTATACTACCTAAGTCTATGCATCTTTGTATGATCAGGTTTATTGATAACACAAGTGTTGCGCGAGGAGGAGGAGAGTTGCAGCAAGAAGGACAAGCGCTGATTTCCAATATCAACAAGTGCGCGAGGGAGGAGCGGGAGGCAGGCGCACTAGGACGCAATAAGGAAATCATGTATGAGCAAGAGAGAGAGATGGCGCACCAAGAATTACATGTTTGAGGTGTTCCATGACGTTTGGACTGCGTGCCAATAAGGCCGAACCCATATATGGGTCGGTATGTATCAGTTTGAGTCGAACCGAGTCAGTTTGGGCCAAGTTATGGCTGTTTTTAGGCCCGTTTAGAGGGGAGGACGCCCCAGACCTCATATAAACCTCCGTAGCCGTCACAAGTTTGGTTTTTTAGACCACGTTAAAATATTTTGGAGTTGTTTCTTTCATAGAACCTCTAGAATTACCCTTTGTTCGAATCTGCCAACTATAATTGAGTGTGATCTGTTGTTCCATTGGGAATTAGTAGATTGCATACTACCGTTCATGGTCACGGCTGCGTGCGCAAGAGTGTGGTGTTGTGAATATCCTACAAGGTTCGAGAGCTGTTGCATTGGCATCAGGGATCGAGCGGGAGAGATCATAGCTACGCACTAGTTATCTATCATCCACCATCACCATCGCCAAGAGCCTGCTGAGAAGATCGGGCCACCCCATATCATCTTGGTATCAGATTTCCTCGTTGCCTCGGTAAGCAATCCACAATCCATCCATAGATTAGAGAGTGCTTTTATCCTATACAGAAAAAGCCCCACAAAAAGAGTTGCCATAGCCTAGATTACATCGTATTCGAGTAATAGTTGCTGATCGCGTTCCTCTATTAGATTAGATATAGATCTGTTCTTCGTAGATTTGTTTTCTAGTGTTCTAGTTGTTTTCCACCATCTTTTTCCGCTACCATCAAGTCAGATCCGATCCAAGTAAAGAGTCCTAGTTGTGTACTACTTGGCGAGCAAAAAAAATAAAATTCGGCTCGCTGCCTCACGCCTGACCGCAGACAAGTCTGTGCTCTAGCGTGACCCAAAAAAAAATCCGAAGAAAAAAAAATTCGAACCGTCGCCTTACCACAGACCAGTCTGTGCTAGTACGAGAGGAAAAAAAATCTGCCGGCATCCTGCCGCGGCAGGTCTTTAGGCCGTTTTTCTGCCGTGGCAAAGACCAATTCTCAGGTCCAAATTTTTTTCTTTTTTTGTTTATTTTTTTACTGAGTCCACATAGCGTACCTATCCTTGTGAGCCTTAGTAAGCCTTTCTTTGTGTCTATAACTATCCTACGAGACTAGCGTGCTTAGTGCTCTACGGGCTGCTCAGTTAGCAATCTTGTGCCCGTTTCGTTGAGACATTGCTAGCGTCTCTCCTTGTGCATTGCAACACGAGCATTCCTCCGACATACCTTACTTTTTGAGCTCTTTTTCATAGTTGCAATTGCCCCATTTATCTCCACCGTGTGTGTTTCCATGGGCCTTTGTCATACGATCAGCACTAGGACTTGTTTGCGGTGTAGTTAGGATACCATACCTATAGCTCCACCATAAATAACCTGTATGCCATGTGATCGTTCTCTATACCTTTGATATTCACTTCATCACTTCAGTGCATCAGTCCTTGATTACGTTTGGTAGAGCATCTCTATTCACTTTGGAACGGTAAGATCTTCTTTCTTATCAGTTGTGAGTGAGTTGTGAGAGTTTCCACCATACTGATTTTGATTTGTGCACTAATGTACTAATCCTGTCTTCTAGTAGTGTTGATGTGATGCAGAAAATGGAGGCAGGTGATGTTACAAATAATATGGAGACGTATAGTTACAAATTCATCGAAAATTGGCGTTGTAGTGGAACTTTTTGGAAGGAAGAACGCGGTATTTTTGATGGTGATGGTCTTTTCCACCATAATGTGATGATTGGTGAGCGATGTGCTTCCATTACCATTGATAGTAACTCTACTATTAATTTGATCAGCGTTGAAGTTGTACAAAAGTTGCAGCTACCCACATGTGCCCGTGCGGTGCCATATCTCTTGCATTCATCATATGGCACATTGTTGATTTCACACACCGCTGATGTTCCTATGACTTTTAAAGATCATACTGAGATTGTGCGCTGTGATGTATCTCCTATACCACTTGATTCTTGTAACATACTATTGGGAGAACCTTGGAGTAGAAGGTTTGACGCTCAAATATGTCATGTTGTTGGAAGGATTTCTTTCAAATGGAACATGAAGAGGCGTGTTATGCTCAGGATTTCAGTAGACAAATTTCATGAGTATCATCTTCTTCGCAAGGAGAGGACAAAAGAGTTCAGTTTGTCTGCTAAGTACAAGGTCATGATGAACGGTGACAATTCTATTATTTGTCATCTTGAACACGGTGTGCATTACAACCCATGTGAGAATGAGAGCCACATAGCCAAGCTGAGTGAGAGTGTTATCAAAAGTGAGCTGTGTGATTCTACTAAACGTGAGGTTAAGAGCATCCATTCTAAGAGTATGAGAGAAAAAGAAAACATCAGTGCAGTAGATGCTAATACATGTGAGGATATTTCTACTAATGTAATCATCTCTACTCCTGGTATTGTTTCTTGTGCTATGCAGGTTGCTTTTGAAGAAAGGGAGCCGCCTATTTTACAACCTGCATCACACGATCTGGTATTGTTACTTGAGGAGGATGTCGTAGTACCTACTACAACTGAGAAGTTTGTTAATGACATTGGTACTGATTTGGAGCTTCAGCCAACATGTGCGACATATTGTGAGTCTATTCCTTTATTGAAGCCTCCTTCTGATTTGCCTTGCACTACTGTTTCAGCACCATGTGATAGTTTACCAAATTCAAATTTTGATCACGTGGTACTGATAACACATAAGGAAATACTTGCTCGAATACCACCTGTTGATATTGTGTATTCCATAATGCTAAATGAACCTATGAGTATGAGTTGTGCTATGGATAAGATTTCTGAAATTTCATTTCTAAATTCTAGCACATATTCTCCTTGTTTCACTTTCAATCTGATTGGTGAATATAGCATGCATGAAAATTTTCTTGTGGATCACATATGCATTACTTGTGATCGAATCGCTGAACTGAAACATGCTGTTTTCAGCCATACATGTTGTGTGTCAACGATTTTGTGTTGTGAGATATAAGCTAAAATTTGTGATAATATGAAACTAAAGTCAGGTCTAGTTGATATAATGCAGCCAACACAAGTAATTTTACCTATGTTGGATCGTTGTAATTTTGCTAGAATAGAACCCCAGTTTTCTTATTCGTTGTGTTTATCCCAAAATTCATTGTCTAGTTGTGCTAATGCTTTATACTTCACTTATATTTGCAAATTGAGTTGCATTTTACATACTGGACAACATGATCATGTTCATAATAATCAGAG
Source organism: Avena eriantha (assembly GCA_910589775.1). Lineage (NCBI taxonomy): Eukaryota > Viridiplantae > Streptophyta > Magnoliopsida > Poales > Poaceae > Avena > Avena eriantha. Next base: position 364,755,946 of record OU342742.1, read on the forward strand.
TAGCGCAGTTGAAGCATGGCATGATTCAATTTGGTTTTCAGACATATTAAATTGGTTTGATCTTGTTCACAAATTTGATCATAGATCTTCTTTGAGAAACTGAATTTAATATTGAAGAACATGACTATCTATTTAGTTGTTTTTTACCACGATCATGATTCTTTGTACTTCACTTATACCTGCAATTTAAGTTGCTTAATGTATACTGGACATACTTTTCATGTGAACAACAATAATACAACATGTTATATATACATATACTTTGCGTACACGTTGTTCTTTTTGTTTCTCCCACTTTTAGCTTACCTAAAGCCGAGGACGTCTTTTCATGAAGAAAGGGAGGATGATGAGGATATCTACGGGGATTATGATGATTCTGACTGCCTGAACTGGAAGGAAATACTAAGTCAAATCAATAATGACTATCAGGTGAATTCATTCTTAATTGAACCTAATGTTTTACTTAATGAGAACTTTATACTACCTAAGTCTATGCATCTTTGTATGATCAGGTTTATTGATAACACAAGTGTTGCGCGAGGAGGAGGAGGAGAGTTGCAGCAAGAAGGACAAGCGCTGATTTCCAATATCAACAAGTGCGCGAGGGAGGAGCGGGAGGCAGGCGCACTAGGACGCAATGAGGAAATCACGTATGAGAAAGAGAGAGAGAGATGGCGCACCAAGAATTACATGTTTGAGGTGTTCCACGACGTTTGGACTGCGTGCCAATAAGGCCGAACCCATATATGGGTCGGTATGTATCAGTTTGAGTCGAACCGAGTCAGTTTGGTCCAAGTTATGGCTGTTTTTAGGCCCGCTTAGAGGGGAGGACGCCCCAGACCTCATATAAACCACCGTAGCCGTCACAAGTTAGGTTTTCTAGACCACGTTAAAATATTTTGGAGTTGTTTCTTTCATAGAACCTCTGGAATTACCCTGTGTTCGAATCTGCCAACTATAATTGAGTGTGATCTGTTGTTCCATTGGGAATTAGTAGATTGCATACTACCGTTCGTGGTCACGGCTGCGTGCGCAAGAGTGTGGTGTTGTGAATATCCTACAAGGTTCGAGAGCTGTTGCATTGGCATCAGGGATCGAGCAGGAGGGATCATAGCTACGCACTAGTTATCTATATTCCACCATCACCATCGCCAAGAGCTTGCTGAGAAGATCGGGCCACCCCATATCACCAATGATAGACGGATGTCCATTAATTAGAAACAACAGTCATGACAGTGTAAAGTAACAGATCCATCCTCCTTCTCGCTTACCAACAAGAAGGCGGACGAGCAACCCATCCGTTGGCAGTTTTATTAACCATTCCATGAGTATTGCACTATTTACTAGTCAGGTATGTAGTCAAATTAAAAGCTGTACTTTAGTTATACTTGTCTATGATCGAGAAGCTATGCTCCAAGTCGTCCATAACCGCGGACACGGCTTTCAGAAAGATTTACCCTGCAGGGGTGCACAAATAGCAACACACACTCGATCAACCTCGGAAAAACCAGCTCAAAACCTAACGAGGCATTCACGACAAAGCGATCACAGGATTCAGAAATATTTCAGGGGGCCATCCCAATAAGCTACCTGCAACAAAGTTGGCTGACTCCGAGATGGACCCAGGGTTTGCGACAATGGCTGTAAACGACTGGGAACCCGAAAATGTGACAGGGCTTGTCGATACCGCGAAAACATTCCGCATTCTTAAACAGTACACGTGCTCCACGCACAATCTTAAATAAAGTAGTAAAGCATGGCATAAGTGCAGGATAGTAATAAAGCCCCAAACTACTTTGTGACCCAAGAAATAGAAATGAATCAAGCTCTGGCTTAGGGGGGTCCATAAGGCCTCCCGAATGTGGATAGTGCGAATAGCCAAGGAACAAGAATCAAGTACTCGGGGTCCTACGGGACACAAGTGAGCATGAAAAACCAAATAACAGATATTGCTCACCAGTGCCTCTTTCATTAGTTATCCCTTTACTACTCAGGTTAAGTTGTTTAGGTACCTCTTTATCCATCACACACTCACATACCCTACACATGATGTTCTACGACTCGCATGGCTCAAACAACTCCTGTAGTAATGGCTCATAGGATGGAGGAACAAGCTTCGGTGGGGTTTAAAAAGTAAAGGCTATGCAGTACTCGGGATTCAATTTAATGCAATCGCGACTCAATGATGCAAGAATAAGATAGAGGCAATAGGTACTATATGTATGCAAGCATGTGGTAGTGCTTGCCTGGCAGCTTAGTTGAAGCGAGAGACGGATCTGGGTAGTACTCCTGGGATTCCTGATATTTCCCCTGCTCGACGTCTATCCGAAAGAAGAACCAAACAAACAAGGGCCAACATAAATAAAGTGCACAAACATATAATTAAAATGCATCAAGCAAACAAGCATGCCATGATGAATGATGCACAATTTACATAGCAATAATCCAGCATGGCATGGGTGAGGTGTGGGGTACAAGAATAAAGCATTTTATTAAGTTTTAGTCATGTTTTAATCCCATAACACTTGCTGTCCACTTAATATTTATATGATGCATGCTGTAATTCAGAACATGGAATGCATAAACAGAATAGGCTCGTCGCGCTGATCGATTTAGACATAACAAAACGTTTTATGGTCACGCCTAAAGATCGGAAAGTAATTTTTAATTTGAAATAAGGAAAGTAGGATGGATTTATATTATCCAATTTTGGTTGATCAAAAACCATTTGTAACTACAAGGAAAAAATAAAATAAAAAGAGAGATAGAAAGAGAGGGTGCTTAAAGTGTACGTGTGTACAAGAGAGATTTTAAACATAGATGAGAGACTAGTTTTAGAACACATGTTAAAATTAAGCAAGAATTCAAAAGGCATTTAAAACGAGAGAGAATGCCACATTGGGGTGTGTCATTTTCTGTGACTAGAGTAGCTTATTATTGCATGTGGCATTTTTGTGAAAACAAAAATGTATATGCATGTATGTGAGGTAAGGGTGGCAATACAAGATTTGCAAAAATACAAGAATTGAGAAGGACATGATACATGGCATAAAATCTAGGTTTGGATCAACCCATATGCATGCTTGTGTATGAATAGAATTTGAGCTCTATTTATATGGGTGGCTTGAATTAAAAACCAAGACAACAATAAGATGACCACACTCATATATATGGTAGAAGTAGGATGGGATAGCAAGGGAGTTGCCATATTAGTAGATAGAAAGAATTTAAAATATATGCCCCAACTCAACTTGGGCATTTAATCATTATATCAAAAGTCAGATGCAATATATCAAGAGGCAAATACAAGTAATAGGCAAATACAATATGAGAGAAAAACCAAATGAAAAGGGTTTTATATGATGCTCAAATGCAAGGTGCCATGATGACATGAGCATGATATAATTATGATGCAACAATTATATGTAGGAAGTAGCATTTATTTATTAGACCATGTAGCATTACAGATGTTAGACAGATGGGATGCTACACTAAACTCTTTAGCTGAATCCATGTAAGTTGGAATTGCATCTCCATGCCCATGACAAGTGGAACCGAGTCAACATCCGACTTTCAGATTAGTCTAAGTTGTGTGTCCAACACAACCTCAATGACCAAGGACAACTATTATGAACAACACGAATACATAGTTCCACAATCGAATCCCATGTTCAATGATACATATCCGTAGTTCATACATAGACAATAACTTTATGAATACATTGGGAATAACATCATACATGATTGCCTCGAGGGCATATTCCCAACAATTTATTTCATGTGCTATAATTGTATTAAAAAGGAAACGTTAATACATGTGTGTTTAATAAACAAGTAGAAGGTTCCTAGTCATGCCTCTGATTACACTACCTTGTTGATTAACAGATGATCAAGGTTTCCTAATCATGACATTGGATGTTGATAATAACAAGGTCACACCATTGATTGAATGATGTGATGAACATACGCCCAAAGTATAGTAACACGATGAATCCATTATGGTTACACTACTATAACGTTATTCAAAGTAACCCTAATCCTTAGACCATGAGATCACGTCAATCACTGACTCCGGAAGAGTATTTTGATTGCATCAAACATCACACCATAACAGGGTGATTGTAAAGGTGTCATCAGATACTTGGAAAGTGTTAGTTGAGGCTCGTGAATCAAGAGTGGGATTTGTCCATCCTAATGATGGAAAGATATACTTAGGGCCCTCTCGGTGATATCACATTGACATAGCTTGGAAGAAAATGATAATGATCACTAAGAATGTCATATCACGGGAATGAGAAAAGATTACTTATCAGTAACAGGATCGAACTAGGTATGAATGATACCGAATGATCGGTTATAGGATAAGTAAAATATCATGAGACAGAAGGAAATGGTTACTGTGAATAAAAGGTCATGCGATCACTAAGTCATTGCATGAAGTAGTGGGAGTCATTATGGATCTCTAGGTCCCGCTAATGAATATTGATCGAATAATGTCTTCATCATGTCCACAAAGTTCGCGACCCGTAGATAGACACACTTAAGGGTAGTCGACGCAATTGAGTGGCTAGGGAACACAGGAGAAGATAATGGACATCGCAGGATTTTATTCAGTCGAATCTGCCAAAATGGTTTCGGGGTATCGAAACAAACCAAGGGATAAAAATGATAATTTGTTCATTAAATGAATGATTTATTAAATGAAGTACTCAGTAGAGGAATTATTCATTAAATTGAGTTGCATTAAAACAAAAGAATTAAAGTGCTTTAATGGAAAGACCTTTCGTTTTTGAGTGGAGAATAAATGGGAGGAAGTGGAGATTGAAATTATGTCAGTGGGGAGTCCACCCACATGAATGAGAGGAGGTGAGGGGGCACCCACTTGGCCTCTGTCCAAGGGAGGTGCTTGCCCCCCTCTACCCTATAAAAGGAGGCGGAGACCTCCCCCCTCACACACGCTTGCCCACTCCTCTCATATGCCCTTTGGTTGGCATCTTTTTCCTGCTAGCCTTGTCCATTGCCACAAGAAAAGGTTCTTAGGAGAAGCCCTGCTCGAGATCTTCGCGTCCACTATCTCTACCATGGTTTAGCGCTATTGGAGTTTTCGGGGATCCGCTACTTCCGTTGCCTGGCTAGAGCGAGTGTTCGGGAGTCGTCGACACGCCGTACGTGTGACCGACTATGGAGGTGCTACACGTGCACCACTGTCATTGCTTCCTTGAGGACGGTCGAGTACACTCTACAAAATCCACGTTTTTTTGTGATACCTTCGATCCGGATTCATGGATGTAGTATAATAACTTTTTCCCTAGAATACCTAGGTTTACTCGAACCTAGGAAAGCACTTCTAAAAGGTAATAAGAAAGGACATGTCTACAAGATTTTGTTTGTTTGTTTTACCTTAGTTGACCAGACCAATCTAGTTTACTTTATAATAGGGTTGAATCAATGGATGGAGATAGTCTAGGGTTGAAGATCCACCTGCAGCTTCACATCAAATGGGATGAAAGATAATGATAAGCACAATCATGTATAGTGTTTGTATTGAGATAATATTTTGTGGGCAATACATCCTAATATTCTAGAGCCCTCGTGATGCAGCGGGCGTAGAAATATACCTTTAAACCAACCGAGAATACACCGAAGCCACAAGTTGCAAACGATTATTAAGTGTAAACATACATTAAAGCTTTAATTGGTGATGTTGTTGTTGATCCCGAATGGGGCGCTAAGAAAAGATCGTACTTCCCTTTCTGTCACTGAGTTTCCTATGAGATTGCCGCTAGCCAAGTATCTCACCTCAAGCCTTTATTAATCTATGGCATCTTGGGTACCTACAAGTCCATAGATCGAGGCGAGAGGCAAAGAAACAAAAGATAAAAATCACGAATCCAAACAAAATACAATTCTCCCTTGATCTAGATGCACATAATTGCTGCGAGGTTTCTCTCCAACCCACAGCCCGTGAGGTCTACTCACTCATAACAAATAGAACGAAGATAGAAAACATCATGCAAATACTTAGATTGAAACCAAATATTCTTACAATTTTCGCCAAATCACATGGAGATCTAAAAGTACAAAGCAATGTCTATGGCTAGTGGAAGGATGGATGGTGGAAGTGATGAAAAATGGATGAACAACGGTGTGGATCTCCTTTGGGGGTGTTGTGATGCAATCTGAGAATGGTGGCTCTCTGGCCGACGGGTGGAGCCTCAAAATATATAGGTGTCTTCATGAAAGTTGTAGGGTTTGACGAGACGAAGCCATCGCCACCTGGTACGGGCGGGTGGTACGGGTGGACCACGCCCGTACCGGTGGTCGTTAAGCATGTTGACCCCCTGGTTAGTTTCTCCAATTACTTGGTCGTGTGTACTTCCTAAAAATCCTTCATTATGACTCCTTATTTCGCCTTAAAAGCAGTGATTTCCTGCACAACATAAATCAAAGAAGGGATTTGCATATATTTGAAATTATTAGTCATTAGTGGCAATGTTGAGAGTTTATTTCGCAATTGCTTGACCAAAAATAATGTTTAAACATAGTGGAAGATGGCAAAAATCAGAGCCATCAACTTCCCCAAAGCTCAAACCTTGATCGTCCTCCATCAAGAAGATCAAAAGAACTATAAGGAATTCAGCGTTTAAACTTGAAACAACGAGAATAGGAGTTCACTTATAGTAGGTAGTCGTATGTGCTCAACACTTAATTCATTTGCAAATCTTATCAAAGTTAGAGAGATGACAAGAATACTATACAAGCTTCGGTAAGTCAAGATAATCAAAGTAAAGTTTAATATAAGTATAAATAACTAGAAGTGTAGTAATCAATCCAATTCCTCTAATTAACTCTCAGCTTGCCAAGGAACACTAAGATGTTTAAATAACATAATTGAGTAAGATAGTTTCATGTCCCAAGTAGTATAACAATGAAGTGTCTTGTTTACACCCGCATCAATAGATCAAGTCAATCTAAAACACTTGTAATCCAATTATTGTCTTTCAAGAAAAATTCGTAAAGTAGTAATGAGACCATGCCAAGGACTTGTTATGTGGATCCTCATAGATGTCTTTTTCCTTTCTTTCTTTTTCATCTCATTTTTCAAGGATGGTTGTTTTCTTCTTTTTTCTAGTATTGACACAACGTTTGAGAGTACCAATAATTTTGCCCATACATTGAAATGGATGCCACTCATGTCATCAACTCATAGCCGAAATCCAGGGTTATAGCATAGATCATTCAAAAGCTAGTGGAGTTATTGGCATCCCAAAGATGTGCGTCAAAGACATAGGACAAAGTTGTCTAGCATCCTTTTCTCTTTTTTTAGTAGGACTTGGTTAACTAAAAGAACTAGAGCAAGAGCTTCAACAACTAATCATCATACTAATAAATAGCCTTTATCTAACCATATTAAATTACTTCCCACTAGCATGCATCTTAGCAAATCAACCAACAAAGATAAAAAATTCAAACTTCATAAGTGGGAGACGTAGGATATACCTCTCATAAGTAACTTCCTGACCCTCTTCCTTGTAGGGATGTGTTCCTTCAAAACTCAAACACGATTACTCTCGAAATGATATTAGAGCAAAGAGGCAAAGTATGAATACACGTTTACAAAAAAAGATAAACGGAAAAACCTATTTGTATTTTTGAGGATAGGGATTAAAGAATAGAAAATAACTTGCGACCAAGTAAGGGCTAAAAGAAAAACAAAAGAAAACAAATAAACTAAAATGAAAGCAAATTTAAAAAGCAAAGGAAAAAAGCACAATGTTGGAACAGGCTAACACAAGTGTTTCAATGCTCACAAGGAGGTGGAGTACAACCTCCTTATTACACAAATAAATTTGCTAGGGGAACACATGCCCAAGTTCAGGCTTTTGCAAGCCCCTTTGTTGTTCATTGTGGTGGTGGTGGATAATCTCCCGTGTTCTATTGGCTTCTCCAATCATGGAACTGGGTGGCGAGGCTTGCAGCGGCATCTCGAAGGTTGATGGAGAGGTTGTTCATCGTGTTAATATTTCCTTAGAGTGCATAGATATCTTCATAGTTGGTGTAGTAGTTTGGTGGTTGCACATCATGTTCGGGTCCTTCTTGTTCTACTTCTTTATCTTCTTCTCCTGCCATGGGTATTTCTTGTTGGGGTAGACTAGCTTCGACCTGCACGTCATAATGCAAACGTCCATCCTTGATAGAGACTAAACCGTTAGGCAAAGGAGCAGGGATCAAGTGATTCGCTCCAACTATATTGAAGAAATATCTACCATGATTTTTAGAAATCATACCACATGCTCTTAGAGTAGGTGGAACGAGACGGTTACCTCCAGTCAATGGTTGGATGTTACCTAAGTTGATGTGAAGTGCGCGTGCAAGAACGGTCATAACTCCTCCTCCACATATGGGTCCTCGAGATTGAAGAGCTTGATGCTTAAGGTAAAACACAAGTAAAGCACCCAAATTTGGTGTTGAGTTACAATGATAAGTGCAGATTTTGTGAGGATCAGCATGTCCTCCTCATTAACTCTAGTAAACTCACCATGTGCCTGCAATGTGTTAGCAATAACATAGAACACATATCGAATGGCAGGATGAGCAATTTGGTTCCCCTTGGGTGTGTGTCCACGAATTCTCATCAAGTTAAAGTATTGTGAAGGGGAAGGACCTAAAACAAAGGTAGTTGTGCGTACATCGGTGGTGTTGTTGGTAAACGCAAAGCATTGAGCCCACTGGCTGAGTGTCAAAGTATACTCACAGTTCATAAGGTGGAATTTGATTCGATTAACTCTAGGCCTTTGTTGCTCGGAACAACCATGAGGATCCATCGTTTGTGTCAATGTGCTGAAGAACTCAAGTGTCAAGCAGTGGTATGTCGAAACATCCTGAAATACAAAATTGTACAAACTAACATTGTTGGAAAGTAAATTGAAATCAACACGAATGCCAAGTTGGTTTAGGATATAAGGACACGCCCACTTGGTGGACTTGATCTCTCGTATCTTGATACAATCGAAACGGGTAAGATGGAACTCCTCGGTGAACTCGATGCCAAGTGAATCGGGGGTTAATGTATCAACGGGTGGCGTGGAGGACTCCGCAGCCATCTCACGTGTACGACTCCTCGTGTTCATCTAATAAATAAAAACAAGACAAAATAAATAAAATTGCTAATATTTTTTTGGTCCAATAGAAACATAGCATAAGTGATTCTCTACACTAACTACAAAAGAAACTCCTCTAAAAACAATGCTAAGCATACTTAGTACCAAGATTGAATCTATAACAAGTCCTATGTCTAGATTGACAATGATGAATGACTAAGGCAAGATTTTGCACAAATAAGTTGGGGGTCAGAGGAGAATCATACCTTAGATCAAGTGAGTGCGAAGAATCAAAGAAAGATTGAGAAAATTTGAAGATCCAATGGAGGTGGTTTGAAGTTCGGAGGAAGAAGAAAGAGAAAATAGATGAATTGGGATTTTTAGGTTACCTCGTCGGACAGATTATGGCATCCGCGTAATTGGTACGGGCAGGCGGTACGGCCGAAGCTCGCTCGTACCGGGTGGCTTACCTTGGGGGGCGATGACTGCTCCCAGGAGGTGCACTTGGTACAGGCACGCGGTATGGTCGCTTGCGCCCGTACTGCTAGTCGTTATCGCTACAGCGACTTTGGCTAAAATCTGATGTTTTGCTCGATGGTACAGTATGGGCGCGCGGTACAGGCATGTCCGGCCGTACCAGTGGTCGTTATCACCACTGATTCCTTCGGCAAACATCAAAATTTCTATCCGCCTTTGACTTGAGGTGGTACGGGCGCATCGTGCGGGCCTCTCCGGCCGCACCAGTGGTCATTATTGACACTGTGAACTACAACAAACTCAAGAATTTGATTAGTATCTCCGTGATCCTTCGCACATCTTATCAAAAGGTTAGATAGCAGCAAAAACACTAAGTAATGATCCAACAATACTTCTTAGACTATGTGTTAGTAAAATATAATATAGATGATTACCTGATTTCTTCTCCTCTTTCCATAGGTCTTATTGAACACTCTTTATTAAAGACAAACAAAACAAAGAAAAACTAACACGAAAATAAAACATAATAAAAAATTAGAGAAAATTTATTTTACATGGGTTGCCTCCCATGAAGCGCTTCTAGATAAGGTCAATTAGCTTGACCTTGATGGCAATCACTTTGGTTTGGGGAGTGGAATGCCCACTCTAAAATAGTTTGCTTTTAAATTAATCACACCATCATCATTAGGCTTGGCCTTCTTTTTCCTAGGGAAGTGGACTACATGGATCTCTAGATGGTATCCCTATCCTTACATTCCCTTCATGTAAATTAATCAAAGTTTTAATAATTCTTAGAAATTGCCTGCTTAGAATTATAGGTGCTATGGGATCTTGAGGCATGTCCACAATAAGTAGATCAATAAGAGTGGGACTTCCTTTAATTTTAAAAACTACATTTTCTTTGATCCTAATAGCTTGTTTATAAATAGAATCAGCCAGATGGAGTCTTAATTCAGTTGTAACAAATGGCCCCAAGATTAATTTATCGAAAAGGCTTTTGGAAATTGTTGAGACACTTCCACCAAGATCACAAAGTGCCGATATCTCATTAACTCCCAACATAATTTTAATAGTGGCCTCAAATATATCATATATCTTAGCTAGAAGCTTATCAGCTAGTCTTTTATACCCCGTCTCTAAATCACGAACCTTAGATGCTACCTTTGTATAAATTGTTGGTACATAGCATCGTTACCTTGTTCTATACCTGGATTCTTAACAGTGATAATCTTCAATAGATCTTCCATGGTATATTCTAGTGTTGGTGCATTGCTATAATCCAGCTCTTTAGGCTTTTCATCGTTTGTCACCACCCTCATCATTTTGAGGTCCTCTACCGGTTTGGCTCGGGTTTGCCGTCGAACTTTGCTAGCATGAGAGCTTGGCTCTCGGCCACTTTACCTAGCTGATCCTCCATGGTCTTTGTTCTTTCCTGTAGAGCCTACACATAATTTCTAATTGCATCAGCCTGGTTAGATAATCTTCCTAAACTACTTTCATGGTTCTCCGTAATCTTAATAAGCATATTGTTTTGTTCAGTTTGAGCTTGCATAAATGTTCTAACAATGTGCTCAAACGGGTGATTTCCATGATTTGCTCCATTAGTATTATCCTAATTATTATAAGGAGCTCCTGCAGGACTAGCATGATATTTTTGAACATTAGAAGCATAATTATTTTTGAAGAGAATATGCCCTGAGAGGCAATAATAAGGTTTATTTTATGTATTCCAAGTATATGATAGATGTTTATTTTGCATGTTATAATTGTATTAATACAGAAACCTTAATATATGTGTGCTTAATAAACAAATAGAAAGTTCCTAGTTATGCCTCTATATAAACTAGATCGTTGATTAACATGATGATTAAGGTTTCCTAAATATGGACATTGGATGTTGTTAATAACGAGGTCACAACATTGGTGAATGACGTGATGAACATTCATCCGAAGTATAGTATTACGATCAAAGTCATTATGTTTATATTCCTATAGCATCATACGAAATAATCTTTATCCTTAGACCATGAGATCATGATAATTGCTAACACCAGAAGAATACTTTGATAACATCAAATGTCACACTGTAACACGGTGACTATAAAGATGGGTTCGGGTATTCCGAAGGTGTTATGTTGAGGCTCATGGATCAAGAGTGGAATTTTTCAATCCAGATGATGGATAGATATACTCTGGGCCATCTTAGTGATATCACATTAAGATAGCTTGCAAGAAAGTGATGTGATCACTAGGATGTTATATCATGGGAACGAGAAAAGAGTGCATGTTGGTAACGAGATCAAACTAAGTATTGAGATACTGATGATCGAACCTCGGACATGTAATATATTGCAAGAAAAATGGATTTAGTTACTATCGTTAAAGGTTCTCTCGATCACAGAAGTCATCGTTGAATGTGTGGGAGTTAGTATGAATCTCTAGGTCCCGCTTCTCATTATTGATCTGAGAGGGTCTTGATCATGTCTGCATTATTCGTGAACCGTAGGGTGACACGCTTAAGGGTTGCCAAACACCATGTGGAGCAAATATGTTCTAGACGAAAGAATTATAAAGCGCTAGAATTATTTCAATAGACACTGAAATTGTTTCAGGTGAAATTGCTGAAATTGGTTCTGCATGTGATATTGAAATGTTGCAGGGGGTTTTATGTGAATGTTTGTTAATTAGAGAAATTAACAAAATTCTGAATACAATTAATAAAAGAGTTTTATTAAATGAGAGAGCATTAAATTTGGAGAAATTCAATGCATTTAAAGTGGAGACTTTAAAGAGAATGTGAAGGGGCAAATTTATATGGAGGGGGTTACCACCACATCAATGGGTGAGGTGAGGGGTCACCCCCATGGGGCGCTAGCCATGGGGAGGGGTACCCCCTCTCACTCCTTCTTCCTTACACCTCCTCGTGAAGGATCCCTCTCCCCCTCTAGAATTATTCCCCCATGGTCTCGAATTAGTGAGATACATGTTCCCGATGGTATTTCATCTAGAAGGAGTTGCTGCTTCCGCTGCATCGCTGGGGTGAGGAGGTGGAGGTTGTTCGGTGGCCTGAACGTCTGTGCGAGAATGGATGCGCTGCTGATTTGCGGCGCTAGGACTTCCACACGATCTTGAGATCGGCAAGCGTTCGACTACATCATCCACGAGTTCCATCTCATTAACAAAGCTTTGTTGTTCTTCGAGGGTATGTTCTCCATGGATGTATATCCACGCGTTACTTTTATCGAGTAGATAGATCTTGGCATATAATAGTTCCCATCATAGGAATTTTTTTGTTTTCTATGTTGCGAACCCAATAGTGGTATCATAGCCCGATCTATGCGTAGATGCTTTGCACGGATAGTACACATATGAGTATGTGGGCAATGATAATCATGTTATTGCTTCTTTCATGTAGTTTGGATATTGGTGGCATAGTGGGATGAAGCGTCCCGGACTAACTTTACATGTCCTCGTACATGAGACATGTTCCACGCTTGACATGCAACTAGTTTTGCATAAGTGGCTAGCGGGTGTCTGTCTCTCCTACTATAGTCAATATCTGATTTACAACGAGTTGCTAATAATTTGATTATCATATTTGTGGTTCCATGTTCGTAGGTAAGAATGATTCTATCTTCGAAAGCCCTAAGCCACGTAAAACTTGCAATTGATAAATTAGAAGCGTCTAGTTTACATCGTTGATGGGTTGGTGTCATGATATGGTAATGTTGTAAGTTAATGTAGAGTTGATACTCTTGCAACACACCTAACGTGTAAGTTCCATAGACCTTGGCCTTGCACACAAAGGAATGATAAAGATCATACCACGATGCACATGATAGTGATCAAGTGCATGAACCATATAATTTCACTTTACACATTTGATGGTTGCATCTTATATTGCATGTTTGGCGCTTTAGTAGCATTATAAGATGATCCCTCATTTAAATATCAAGATAAAAATTGTGTTCTTCACTAAGTATGCACCGTTCTATGAATCGTGTTTCGAGACATCACGTGATGATCGGGTATACTCGACTCTGCGCTTTCATACAACGGGTGTAAGACAGGTCTACACACGCGAGTACTAAGGTTCTTACTTGGTGAGCCTAGCATGTACATACATGGCCTTGGAACATGGACCGAAAGGTTAAGCATGAGTCATATAGTTGATATGATGCCCATATAGATGCCCGCCTTTGAAGCTACACCGACTCACATGATTATCGGACTTGGTGTAGTGGATTTGGTTCATGTAATGACCAAAAAGACACAAGGGATGTTGTTTTGAGTGGGAGTTCATTCATAATTTGATTAGTTGAACTCGATCTATCATAAACTCAGTATAAACTTTACAAATTTTGTTGTAGATGGAACCACCTTCTTTTAATTTCAATGTGTTCATGGAGAAAGAGAAACTTGCGGTAAATGGTAGCAACTTTACCAACTAGGCCTTGAACTTGAGGACTTTCCTCACTGCTGCACAGAAACAATATGTGCTAGATGGTCTGATAGGTGACACTCCTACAAATACTGCATCCCTAGATGAGCGCAATGTGTATGGCACAAAGCATGATGAATACACTCTTGTAAGATACGTGATCCTTATGTCAATGGAACTTGAACTCCAAAGACACTTTGAACTCAGCAGCGCTGATGCTACGGTAAAGGAACTCAAAGCCATGTTTGAGAGCCAAATCTGTGCTGAGAGATATAAGATCTCTAGCGAGTTCTTTAGCATAAAAATGAAGGAGCACAACTCTATGGACAATCACATCATGATGATGTTGGGCTATGTTCAACGTCTTAAGGAACTAGGATATGGTATCCTAGTGGATCTTGCGATGGATAGTGTTACGCATATTCATAATGTTGATGCTAAAATGATTAAACTTGATGATGATATATCTGCATATATGTGGCACCACCGTCTAGGTCATATTGGCGTTAAATGCATGAAGAAACTCCATTTTGATGGACTTTTGGAATCACTTGATTTTCAATCATTTGATACATGTGAGCCATGCCTTATGGGCAAGATGACCAGAATGTCGTTTTCTGGTTCAATGGAACGGGTCACAGATTTATTGGAAATCATACATACAGATGTATGTGGTCCAAGGAGTGTGTCGGCACGAGGTGGATATCGTTATTTTGTTACTTTCACGGATGATTTGAGTAGATACGGGTATATCTATTTGATGAAACAGAAGTCTGAAACCTTTGAAAAAGTTCATGGAATTTCAGAATGAAGTGGAAAATCATCATAATAGAAAGATTAAATTTCTGCGGTCTGACCGTGGAGGTGAATATCTTAGTTACGAGTTTAGCACACACATGAGAGGTTGTGGAATAGTTTCACAACTCACACCTTCCGGAACACCACAACATAATGGTGTGTTGGAATGTCATAATCATACTTTATTGGATATGGTTTGATCTATGATGTCTCTGACTGACTTGCCACTATCATTTTGGGGTTATGCACAGGAAACCGCTCCATTTACTTTAATTCAGGCACCATCTAAATCCTTTGAAACATCACCGTATGAATTATGGTTTGGAAACAAACCTAACTTTCATTTCTTAAAGTTTGGGGTTCCGATGTTTATGTGAAGAAACTTCAACCTGATAAACTCGAACACAAAGTGGAAAATGCGTCTTCATAGGATACCCTAAAGAAACAATTGGATATTCCTTCTATCACAGATCTGAGGGCAAGGTTTTCATTGCCAAGAATGGATCCTTTCTAGAGAAAGAGTTTCTTGCGAAAGGCGTGTCTAGTCAGAAGGCAGAACTCGAAGAGGTTATTGAACATTTTCTTCATGAAACAACAAGTGGTGTAGTGATGGAAATTGTTCCGAAGTTGAATTTACCGAATGAAGAGAGAACTAATGATCATGATGATGAAACTCCAAAAGAGGAAACTACCAAACCTCGCAGGTTAAGCAGGACACGTGCAGCTCCTGAACTATACGAAAATCCTTATATGAATTTCATGGTTGATGAAATAGATGACCCTGTGACATATGAAGAAGCGATGATGAACCCGGATTCCAACAAATGGCTAGAAGCCATGAAATTCGAGATGGAATCCATGTACAAAAACCAAGTTTGGACCTTAGTGGACTTACCTGACGACCGAAAGGCCGTTGAGAATAAATGGATTTTCAACAGAAAAACGGATGTTGATGGTAATGTTACCATCTATAAAGCTTGGCTTGTCGCAAAGGGGTTTCATCAAATTCAAGGAGTTGAGTACGATGATACATTCACTCCCGTAGTGATGCTAAAGTCGGTTAGGATTATGTTAGAAGTTGCTACATATTTAGATTATGAAATACGGTAGATGGATGTCAAAACTGCGTTCCTCAATGGTAATATTGAAGAAGAGTTGTATATTATACAACCGATGGGTTTTGTCGATCCTAAGGATGCTAATAAGGTATGCAAGCTTTAGCTATCCATCTATGGACTGAAGCAAGCATCCCGGAGTTGGAATCTCCGCTTTGATGAAGTGATCAAAGAGTTTGGATTTGTCCAAACTTATGGAGAGGCTTGTATTTACAAGAAAGTGAGTAGGAGCAATGTGGCATTTCTGATATTATATGTGGATGACATATTATTGATTGGAAATGATTTAGATCTTTTAAACAATGCTAAAAGTTATCTAAACAACATTTTTTTATGAAGGACCTTGGTGAAGCGTCATATATATTAGGCATTAAGATCTATAGAGATAGATCAAGGCGCCTAAATGGGCTATCGCAAAGTACATACCTTGATAAGATATTAAAGAAGTTTAATATGGACGGAAGTAAGAAGGGGTTCTTACCTATTATGGGTCCCCGGATTAATCCTCCGAGAATCCTTGTTATGTTAGGTTTCCAGCGTAGAAAACAAAAAATTTCCTACGATGGGAACTATACGCCAAGATCTATCTACTAGATACAAGCAACGGGTGGGTATACATCCATGGAGAACTTACCCTTAATGACAACAAAGCTTTGTTAACGAGTTGGAACTCGTGGATGATGTAGTCGAACGCTTGCCAATCTCAAGATTGTGTGGAAGTCCTAGTGCCACAAATCAGCAGCACATCCGTTCTCACACATACGTTCAGGCCACCAAACAACCTCCACCTCCTTGCTCTAGCGAATCAGCGGAAGCAGCAACTCCTTCCAGACTAAAAGCCACCGGGAACATGTATCTTGCTAAACCGAGACCATGGGAATATATCTAGAGGGGGAGAGAGATCCTTCACGAGGAGGTGTGTTTTGTGAGGAGGAGAGGGGGGCCTTTTATAGGGAGAGGGCGGGCAGCCCCGTCGCATGGCTGGCACCATGGGGAGGTGTCCCCACCTCTTCCCTCATTTATGTGGTGAAGCTCCACTCACATAAATCTAGCCTCCACTCAAAATTCCACTCACATGCATTAAATTTCCACTAAATTTAAGGAAACTCTCATTTAATAAAACTCTTTTATTTATTTTATTCAGAATTTTGCTAATTACTTGAATTAACAAACAATCACATAAAACCCTTGCAACATTTCAATATCACATGCAGAACCAGTTTCTGCAATTTCACCCGAAACAATTCCGGTTTCCATTGATATGATTCCAGCGCTTTGCAATTCTTTCGCCTGAAACATATATGCTCCAAATGGTGTTTGGCAACCCTTAAGTGTGTCACCCTGCGTTTCACGAATAATGCAGACATGATTGAGACTCCTCTCGGATCAATTATCAGAAGCGGGACCTGGAGATCCATTCTGACTCCTGCACATTCAAGGATGACTTATGTGATCATGAGAAACTTTAATGCTAGTAACTTAATCCCTTTTTCTCATGATATATTACATGTCCGAGATTTGATCATTGGTATCCAAATACCTAGTTTGATCTCGTTACCGACATGCACTCTTTTCTCGTTCCCGTGATATAACATTCTAGTGATCACATCACTTGCTTGCAAGCTATTCTCAATATGATATCACCGAGAGGGCCCATAGTATATCTATCCGTCATCGGGATGGACAAATTCCACTCTTGATCCATGAGCCTCTACATAACACCTTTGTAACACTGAATTGATCTTTATAGTCACCCTTTTACGGTGTGACGTTTCATGTTATCAAGATACTCATCTGGTGTTAGTGATTAACATGATATCATGGTCTAAGGACTAGGATTACTTCATATGGTTATATCAATATAAACTCAATGACTTTGATCGTAATGCTATACTTCGGATGAATGTTCATCACATCATTTCCCCAATGTTGTGACCTCGTTATTAATGACATCCAATGTCCATGATCAGGAAACTTTGATCATCTTGTTAATCAACAATCTAGTTTAAATAGAGGCATCACTAGGAACTTTCCATTTGTTTATTGAACACACATGTATTAACGTTTCTGTATTAATACAATTATAGCATGCAAAATAAAATCTATCATATACTTGAATATACATAATAACAACTTTATTATTGCCTCTCAGGGCATATTCCCTTCAGTCTCCCACTTGCATTAGAGACAATAATCTAGTTACATAATGATAAATCTAACGCCCATGGACTTCTGGTGTTGATCATGTTTTGCCCTAGGGAGAACTTTAGTCAACAGATCAGCAACATTGAGATTCGTGTGTACTTTACAAATCTCTATATCTCCATCCTTAAGATGCTCTCGGATGGAGTGAAACAGCGCTTAATATGCTTGGAATTCTTGTGAGACCTTGGTTCCTTGGCATTGGCTATGGCTCCATTGTTGTCACAATAGATAACCATTGGGTCCAACGCACTAGGAACCACACCTAGTTCGGTTATGAACTCCTTCATCCAAACCGCTTCCTGCGGCGCTTCTGCAACAACAACATATTCCGCCTCCGTCGTTGATCCAGCCACCACAGGTTGTTTGGAACTCCTCCAACTAGCTGCTGCTCCGTTCAAGAGAAATACGTATCCGGATTGAGACTTAGAGTCATCCGGATCGGTGTCAAAGCTAGCGTCGACATAACACTTGGCGACCAGCTCTTCTTCACCTCCATGTACAAGAAACATATCCTTAGTTCTTCTTAAGTACTTAAGGATATTCTTGACCGCTATCCAGTGTTCTGTACATGGATCGGATTGGTACCTACTAGTTAAACTAATAGCATGTGCCACATCCGGTCTTGTACATATCATGGCGTACATTATACAGCCTATAGCTGAAGCATAGTGGATTTTATCCATTATCTCTCTTTCTTCCGCTATAGCCGGACTTTGAGTCTTACTCAATGTCTTGCCTTGCAACATTGGTAAGAACCCCTTCTTACTTCCATCCAATTTAAACTTCTTTAAAATCTTATCAAGGTATGTACTTTGTGATAGCCCTATCAGGCGCCTTGATCTATCTCTATAGATCTTTATGCCTAATATCTATGACGCTTCACCTAGGTCCTTCATCAAAAAAAATCTGTTTATATTACTTTTAACACTATTTAAAATATCTCTATCATTTCCAATCAATAATATGTCGTCCACATATAATATTAGAAATGCCACATTGCTCCCACACACTTTCTTGTAAATACAAGCCTCTCCATAAGTTTGGATAAATCCAAACTCTTTGATCACCTCATCAAAGCGGAGATTCTAACTCCGTGATGCTTGCTTCAGTCCATAGATGGATCGCTGAAGCTTGCACACCTTGTTAGCATCCTTAGGATTAACAAAACCCTTTGGTTGTATCATGTACAATTCTTCTTCAATGTTTCCATTGAGGAATGCAGTTTTGACATCCATATGCCATATCTCATAATCGAAATAAGCAGCAATTGCTAACATAATCCTAACTGACTTTAGCATCGCTACGGGAGAGAATGTTTCATCGTAGTCAACCCTTTGAATTTTTCGAAACCCCTTTGTGACAAGTCAAGCTTTATAGACGGTTACATTACCATCAGCATCAGTTTTCCTTTTGAAAATCCATTTATTCTCAAGGGCCTTTCGGTCATGAGATAAGTCCACCAAGGTCCAAACCTGGTTTTCGTACATGGATTCCATCTCGGATTTCATGGATTCTAGCCATTTGTTGGAATCCGGGCTCATCATCGCTTCTTCATACGTTCTCGGGTCATCTATTTCATTGACCATGAAATTCATAACAGGAATGCCGTACAGTTCAGGAGCTGCACGTGTTCGGCTCGACCTGCGAGGTTCGGTAGTGTCCTCTTTCAGAGTTTCATGATCATTATCATTAGTTCCCTCTTCATTCGGTGAAGTTAACTTCGGAACAATTTCTAGTGCTACGCTACTCGCCGTTGCATGAAGAGAAGGTTCAATGACCTCTTCAGTTCTACCTTCCGACTACACACGCCTTTCACGAGAAACTCTTTCTCTAGAAAGGATCCATTCTTGGCAACAAAAACCTTGCCTTCGTATGTGTGATAGAAGGAATACCCAATAGTTTCCTTAGGGTATCCTATGAAGACGCATTTTTCCGCTTTGGGTTCGTGTTTATCCGGTTGAAGTTTCTTCACATAAACATCACAACCCCAAACTTTAAGAAACAACAGCTTAGGTTTGTTTCCAAACCACAATTCATACGGTGTCTTTTTAATGGATTTAGATGGTCCCTGATTTAGAGTGAATGCAGCGGTTTCTAGTGCATAGCCCCAAAATGATAGTGGCAAGTCAGTCAAAGACAACATAGATCGAACCATATCTAATAAAGTACGATTATGAAGTTCCAACACACCGTTGCATTGTGGTGTTCCGACATGTGTGAGTTGTGAAACTATTCCACACTCTTTCATATGTGTGATAAACTCGTAACTAAGATACTCACCTCCATGGTCAGACCGTAGAAATTTGATCTTTCTATTACGATGATTTTCCACTTCATTCTGAAATTCCTTGAACTTTTCAAAGGTTTCAGATTTGTGTTTCATCAAATAGATATACCTGTATCTACTCAAATCATCCATGAAAGTAACAAAATAACGATAACCAGCACGCGGCGACACACTCATTGGACCGCATACATCAGTATGTATGATTTCCAATAAATCTATCGCCCGTTCCATTGAACCGGAAAACATCGTTCTAGTAATATTGCCCATAAGGCA
The DNA here is from genome assembly GCA_910589775.1 of Avena eriantha. Taxonomy (NCBI): domain Eukaryota; kingdom Viridiplantae; phylum Streptophyta; class Magnoliopsida; order Poales; family Poaceae; genus Avena; species Avena eriantha. The sequence goes on from OU342742.1 coordinate 364,776,643, forward strand.
TGGCTCACATGTATCAAATGATTCAAAGTCAAGTGATTCCAAAAGTCCATCAGAATGGAGTTTCTTCATGCGTTTAACACCAATATGACCTAAACGGTAGTGCCACATATATGCAGATATATCGTCATCAAGTTTAATTCTTTTAGCATCAAGATTATGAATATGTGTTACACTATTATCGAGATCTAATAGAAATAAACCATTCATCACAGGTGCATGACCATAAAAGATATCATTCATATAAATCAAACAACCAGTTTTTGGATTTAAACTAATAACCACATCGCATTAAACAAGATCCAGATATAATGTTCATGCTTAGTGCAGGCTCCAAATAACAGTTATTTAAGTTTATAACTAATCCCGATGGTAGGTGGACATGTAGTGTTCTGACGACGATCACATTCACTCTTGATCCATTGCAGACATGCATCTTGACCTCATCCCTTGCTAGTGGTCGCTTGTTCTACAGCCCTTTGTTTGCCTTGTAGGCCTTCTTGTTTGCTAAGTACTTGGGGCAGTTGCACTTCCAATGACCAGTCCCCTTGAAATATTAGCACTCGGTATTAGACATAGGGACAACTCGGGATTTCTTTTCAGGTGCGGCAGCAAATTTGTCGCCCTTCTTTCCCTTTTGCTTACCCTTCCTGTCTTTCTTGAACCGGTGGTCTTATTGATCATCAACACTTGATGTTCTTTCTTGATCTCCACCTCTGTAGTCTTAAGCATTGACAGAAGCTCGGGGAGAGACTTCTTCATGCCCTGCATATTGTAGTTCATCACGATGATCTTGTAGCTAGGTGGGAGAGATTGGAGAACATGATATATGTCTAAGTCAATGGGAATCGTTATTCCTAAGGACACAAGCCTATCGGTGTACCTAGACATTTTGAGTACATGCTCGCTAACGGAGATGTTCTCTTCCATCATGCAGCTAAAGAACTTTTTAGAAACATTATCTACGGCAGCATGGGTATCGAAAATCATTTTCAATTCATGCATGGTATCAAAGGCATGGCCATTTTCGAAATGCTTTCGAAGTTCTGGCTCTAGCCCATACAGTATGCCGCAATGAACTAATTTGTGTTCCTTTTGACGAGTCAGATAAACGTTCTTTTCCTTGTGAGGGGCATCAGGAGCTGGTGGGGGACCTAGCAGCGCTTCTAGCACATACAGATTATGTGCAGCATTGAGGAGAATCCTCAAGTTCATGGCCCAGTCGGTAAAGTTTCTACCATTCGTTGGAAGTTACTCTTTCTCCATGAACACATTGAAATTAAAAGCAAGTGGTGCCATCTACAACAGAGTTTGTAAAGTTTAGACTAAGTATACGATAGATCGAGTTCAACTAATCCAAATTACAAATGAACTCCCACTCAAAAACAACATCCCTCGTGTCTTTTTGGTGATTACATGAACCAAATCCAGTACACCAAGTCCGATCATCACGTGAGTCGGTGTAGTTTCAAAGGAGACCATCAATTGGGCATGATATCAATTATATGACTCATGCTTAATCTTTCAGTCCGTGTTCCGAAGCCATGTATGTACATGCTAGGATCACCAACTAAGAACCTTAGTACTCGCATGTGTAAAACTGTCTTACACCCGAAATATGATCGTGGATTCAAATACACCTGATCATCACGTGATGTCTTGAAGCGGTGAAACATAAATGGTGTGTACTTGAGGAAGAACACATTTTTATCTTGATATCTAAATGAGGGATCATCTTATAATGCTACTAAAAGCGCCAAACTAGCAATATAAGATGCGAACATCATATGTGTAAAGTGGGATGATATGGTCCATACATTTGATCACCATCATATGCATCGTAGTATCATATCTATCATTCCTTTGTGTGTAAGGCCAAGGTCTATGGAACTTACACGTTAAGTGTGTTGTAAGGGTATCTACCATACATCAACTTACAACATTACCATATAATGACACTAGCCCAACAACAATCTAAACTAGATGCCTCTAATTTATCCATTGTAAGTTTTACGTGGCTTAGGGCTTTCGGAGATAGAACCGATGGTACCGATGAACATGGAACCACAACAATGATAACTAAGTTATAAGAAACTTTTTCTAAATCAGATATTGACTATAGTAGGAGAGACAGACACCCGCCAGCCACTTATGCAAAACAATATGCATGTCAGTCATGGAACCGGTGTCATGTGCAATGACATGTAAAGTTGGTTCAGGCCGCTTCATCCTTCTATGCCACCATATCGAAAATACATGAAAGAAGCAATAACATGATCATCATCGCCCACATATAAACATATGTGTACTACCCGTCCAAAGCACCTACGCATAGATCAGGCTCTAATACCACTGTTGGGTTCACAGCATAGAAAACAAAAAATTTCCTATGATGGGAACTATACGCCAAGATATATCTACTAGATACAAGCAACGAGTGGATATACATCCATGGAGAACTTACCCTCGAAGACAACAAAGCTTTGTTAACGAGTTGCAACTCGTGGATGATGTAGTCGAATGCTTGCTTATCTCTAGATTGTGTAGAAGTCCTAGCGCCGCAAATCAGCAGCGCATCCATCATTGCACAAACGTTCAGGCCACGGAACAACCTCCACCTCCTCGCTCCAGCGAATCAGTGGAAGCAGCAAGTCCTTCCAGACGAAAAGCCACTGGGAACATGTATCTCGCTAATCCGAGACCATGGGAATATATCTAGTGGGCGAGAGAGATCCTTCATGAGGAAGTCTGCTTTGTGAGGAGGACATGGGGGCCTTTTATAGGGAGAGGGGGAAGCCCCCTCCCATGGCCAGCACCATGGGGAGGTGCCCCCACCTCTTCCCTCATTCATGTGGTGAAGCTCCACTCACATAAATCTAGCCTCCACTCAAAATTCCACTCACATGCATTAAATTTCCACGAAATTTAATGAAACTCTCATTTAATAAAACTCTTTTATTTATTTTATTCAGAATTTTGTTAATTACTTTGATTAACAAACATTCACATAAAACCCCTTACAGCATTTCAATATCACATGTAGAACCAGTTTCTGCAATTTCACCCGAAACAATTCCGGTTTCCATCGAAATGATTCTAGCACTTTGCAATTCTTTCGTCTGAAACATATATGCTCCAAATGGTGTTTGACAACCCTTAAGTGTGTCACCCTACGGTTCGCGAATAATGCAGACATGATTGAGACTCCTCTTAGATCAATAATCAGAAGCGGGACCTGGAGATCCATTCTGACTCCTACACATTTAACGATGACTTCTGTGATCGTGAGAACCATTAATGCTAGTAACTTAATCCCTTTGTATCACGATATATTACATGTCCGAGATTCGATCATCGGTATCCAAATACCTAGTTTGGTCTCATTACCGACATGCACTCTTCTCTTGTTCCTGTGATATAACATTCTAGTGATCACATCACTTGCTTGCAAGATATTCTCAACGTGATATCACCGAGAGGGCCCAGAGTATATCTATCCATCATCGGGATGGACAAATCCCAGTCTTGATCCATGAGCCTCTACATAACACCTTCGTAGCACTGAAACCATCTTTATAGTCACCCTTTTACGGTGTGACGTTTTTTGTTATCAAGATGCTCCTCTAGTGTTAGTGATTAACATGATATCATGGTCTAAGGACTAGGATTACTTCGTATGATGTTATAGCAATATAAACTCAATGACTTTGATCGTAATGCTATACTTCGGATGAATGTTCATCACATCATTTCCCCAATGTTGTGACCTCATTATTAATGACATCCAATGTACATGATTAGGAAACTTTTATCATCTTGTTAATCAACGAGCTGGTTTAAAGAGAAACATAACTAGGAACTTTCCATTTGTTTATTAAACACACATGTATTAATATTTCCATATTAATACAATTATGGCATGCAAAATAAACATATATCATATACTTGGAATATACATAATAACAATTTATTATTGCCTCTCAGGGCATATTCCCTTCATGTTATGCATACACCACGATCCCATGATCACTTAGTCATGGCACATAAGTGACAATTATCAAAGTAAACATCCATTACTTAAGCGGATACATGTCATACCTTACATGCCATTATGGCTACATCGATAATCATCAGCAGAACTTCATCAAGCGTGGAGCCCGAGACATGCCTTAACCTACAGGCAACTAACTAGGAGAACGTCCTAGCTCGCATAGTTGTCTACTTCACCTTCTTCTCGATATCTAACCAAGTTAATAGCCATGGACAATGCCAGTGAGTAATTTGAATGTACTCGCAAACCACCTGAAGAGAAAAACAATAACAAGAGGATATGCAATATGGCTGTGGTAGGAGGAGGGCTCTAAGAGAGGTTTTTTCTCAAATAGTTTCTCTTGTATATGTAGCATCTACATATCTTTGTTGAAAACTTTTGTAAAACATTATGGAAAACTTTTTGAAAACTTTTGGAAAACACTAGGATTGGGTCACCCTTTGTTTCTTCCTTCCGGTCATCACATGACCAAACTCCTTTCCTTCCTTTCCGACCATCACATGGTCAAATCATTTCCAAAGCCTTTGCTTTTTTGAAGTCCTATTTGAAATCAAAACCAGAACCGCTCTACAGCAACCTTCCCAACCATTTGTGACCGTGGACATGGCTATTCGAATAGATTTACACTCTGTAGAGGTTGTACACTTTACCCACAAGATTCGATCCATCCGCTGTGGTTCACCACGAATCTTCATACACCAGTATGCATGGTTCAGATAATCAAACATAACCCTCAGAAAGTTCACTCCGACACGGGCTCTACCCTATAAGTTGTTCTCCTCAAGACCGGGACGTCTGATCCACGGACCAACCGGAGCACCCCACTCAGACCTGGAGGGGGCACTTTCAATGAAAGTAACATAGTTAGCCCGGTCACTCACATGGGTGACTTTGCTTCCTCCAGGTGATTGTTTCATAGTTGACCCTTTCTGTAAAGGTAAGCCCGGATTTTGAGGGAGATGATCCCCCATACGTAGCAGTGCGAATTCCCATATCATAGTGAACTACTTTGAGTTAAGCCCCGTCACACTCCGGGGTAATGTGGTTGTACGGGTTCATTGTTCTGGCAAAACTACAAAGAACCAGGTGCGTTTTCATAAACCTTTTTCCTCCATCTTTTAGCATTTTGTAAAACAAAAACCTTTTATTTTCTCAAACTTCTATTGGTAGGTCAAACCTCACCAAGGTTTTGAGATAAACATTTTGTAAAACTTTTTCAGAGGTCTTGCCATCCTTTTGCTTCAGCTACTAGATATACATTTTGCTTCAGCTAAATCAGGGTCTCCAAAGGGGTATGGTGTTATACACCATCTACCATACTAGGGACACGTAGGTGTCGCCAAGGGGGTTGTACTTAGTAGTACAAATGTGTAATGGTTTGGAGGATCCAAGCCACTACTACATATACATCATCATATAATGAAACATTGCAGTTTCATAAAAAGTAGCTAAAACATGCATAAGTAAAACAGTAGGACAAGGCTGATGAGAAATAAGGTGGCTTGTCTATGATCAGCAAACTGGCAATATATTTCCCTGGACTTCTTCTTAGAATACCATAGTAATAATAATAAAAACCATCTTCTGCTTGTCTCTGATTTAATCGCATCTATCGTCGGGATTGATCACATACAAGCAAACAAAGGGCACAATCAATACAAGGCATACAATCACTAATACCATACAGCCAACAAACATGCAACACCTTACTCACTTCTCTAAGTTTTGGACAAATTAGCCTAAGGCAAAGGATTTCATTTTAGTTGCATTTGTGGAATTACTATTAAGATTATAGAGGCCAAAAACTACTTAGTTAAGGGGTTTTAATCCAAGGTTAAGTTCTATATGGTATCAGTATGCAAAAAATGATATCATGAGCTTGGTTTTGATAAAATGAAACCAACAAAAGTGGTTTCACTATTTTATCAATTTCCATTAATTTACTATGCATTTTATAGTGATTAAAACTCTAGTTTTAGGGAATAATTCACTACAAATATTCTGTAGGCCCAAAAATTATTTCCTTGGGAGGTTGTGTAGTGTTTGATGTACTCATTCACTGAGAGTTGGAATCATTTAAAAATATTTACCAGAATGCCCTCAGGAAATTCCCAAAGTCAGTTTTGTAGCTGTTTTGTCTTTTTCACCAGATAAATTCTACAGAAGCTTTTGATATGAAACAAAGGGCATATAGTAGGTATCTCAAAAACCTTTCTGTAGAAATTGGGTTCATACTTTTTGGGGTTGTAAAACTCCTAGGGTGATTTATCTACTAGAATTACCCTAGATAGAGATGATTAATTCACCCTAAATCAACAGAGGTTCAATAAAAAGTGATCTCCTAGGTTTTGATAGGTATATATGAGGCCCATTACTGGGAGTTGGAAACAACTCAATAGGATATGTATATTTACCTAGGGAATTTCATAAACTCAAAAATGAATTGATTTTGTTATTTTTCCTACTCGTAAACATCAACCTCTACTAGAGGGAAGTTGATTCAATTCATTTGGTTAAGTGAAAATTATTGAGGATTTTATGTACTGAAAAAGGTATGTTCTAGTATTTTAATTTCCAGAAAAAGGTGAGATGAAAGTTTGGTCAAAAAATTTGTACTAAATGATAGGGAACACATATGGGTGCATATCTAAAATTAATCTGGGCAGAACAATGTAGTTTTCCTCTTTATTTGGATTTTAAACTTAGCACAAAACTAGCAGATCTGAGATTTTGCAAAAAGGAAAAAGGGAGCGAGAGCCACGGGCTGGATTTCTTAAACAGAATGGTCCAGAGGAGGGAATTCGACCCACGACGCACGTCGCCCCGTGCGGGAGCACCCTCACTCAAACAGTCGGGCGGGGCCCGGAGGTTAGAGGGAGAGAGGGGTGAAGGGGTAGCAGCGGATCTGCGATGTCGCTTTATGAGGAATCGACGGTTCACACGTGTCATCTTCCTCTGGAGGCTCATGATGAGAGAAAACCCTAGAGGAGGTTTAGGGAGGAGCGGGGAGGCTCACTTGGGGATCGAGGGGTGGCGAAGAGGTCGCCGGAAGATGCGGCGTACCCTGACTAGTCCAGAGATGGGAAGCACGGCGGTTTTTCATGCAGACTTCATGAAACGAGCGTCCACGATAGAGAATGCTCGGGAGGATCTGGTCGGCATCATCTGGGTGGTCCTGATCAAGAAAGGGAGGTAGGGTGAGAGGCATTGGAGCATGGGGGCTTCAAAAATGTTGCATGCAAAGGAGAGGAGCAAGGGAGAAGAACTCACGACCAGATCTTAACTAAGGTCTGAGGAAGGAGTTTCTTCATGCCCCTGCAAGGGAGAGCCCGAGGAGAAGCAATGGGGAGGGGGGGTAGGTGGGGGTTCTGTGGTGACCAGAGAGGAGGAAATGAGATAGGAGGGGAGAGATGTACTGGCCTGTGTCCTATATATTCGAGAGGGAGTGTCCATGGTGGACCTAGAGTAGGGGAGAGCTTGGGAGAGAGCCAGGGCTATGGTTGGTCGAGGGTGGCAGTGGAGTGGGTCATGGGGTGGTCAAGAAAACTGGCTGGTGGCAGTGGAGCATTGCAAGCCAATCTTGCTTGCATTTGGATGCCTTCGGCCTAATTAAGAAAGTAGAGAGGGAGGTAGGGTTCGCTAGGGTGCATATCTGAGGGCTGGAGGGGGGCTATGTGTGCTCTGGGTCAAGCAGGAAGGTAAGATGGGTTGGTGGTTGTATGCTGGATTGAATAAAGGAGGGAAGGACAAGATATGACCATTTTCTCTCTCTCAAACAAACACCAAGGACAAGTGGAGGAGGGGTGTTATAGTGATAGTCTATAGTGGAGCACGACCAAGGGATTATGAGGTGATGTGGTGTTCAGATTTCCAGGTTTTGTGAAATGGAGATGTAGTTTACTTTCAAGTTTGGCCAAGGTAGTTGATTTAGCCATAATGTGATCCTCAAATATATTTTGAAATATTGATCTTGGCAAGGTTAGATAAAGGTGCTGGTAGATGCTTGAGGTTAAGATACCTCCAAGAATTATTTGGGATTTTTCAGAATATTTTAGATCCCCTTTTTTCATAATTCTCTAAATAGTGCTGAATGGGTTTTATTGATTCCATTTGAGATTTTTGAATTGGACCACATGGGTTTTTGGTTTGAGATGATCCCAAACATGAATTCACACTTGGGAGAATTTTCCCAAGTTTTATTGAGGCATAAAAGTATTTAAAGCATTTATTTTATCATTTCTACCATTTATGGAAATAGGCAAAATTAATTATTAAAAATTATCAAAAATATTTATTCTTGAAGTGGGATGATAGTGTATGATATATATGCCTCAAATGTGCCTGAAGTTGTAGAGGTGTTTTGGCAAAAACCAAACTTGCCTTTATAGGAAGGATTTTGAGAATTTTGCAAGGAGAGGCATTTAGATAGTTTAGGTTCCAAATAATTATGGGAATGATTTGGCAAATGTTTATATCCAAGGTGTACGATGTCAACTTGAAGTATCCATCATTGGAAACCTTGGGTTTTGGAAATACAACTTGATTTGGGAAGAAAACAAGATATAAAGGATCGTGGGCAAAGTTATTTTTATACCACCAAAACTTAGTTGTATCTTGGAGCTCAAGGCTCCCCTTGGGTCATGGGTTATATGAATGGATTGACTAAATTGAGTGGATCACCATGGTACAAGAAGTTTATCTTGATCATGCTTGAGTTCTCCAATAATTGATTCCAAAACTTTGAATAAAATAAGAGTGCCAAAACCGATTAGTAAATAGCCTTCAAAACCTTGTGGGTTTTTTGGAGCACAAGGATTCATTTGGAACAAGTGAAGTAGGTATTGCTATACCTTTATGAATAGGACAAAATCATGCAAATATTTGGTCCAAAGAAGGTAGGATGAAGGTGTGAGCTTCTACCAAAGTAGGCATGTTGATAAGATTTGCAGGAATTGTTATTTTCTTGCCTGCAAAACCATCAAAACAAGTGAGTTAAGATATGGTACAGCCAAGGGCAAGAGTGGTCATTGGTAGTCCTTAATATGTTATACAAGATGGTTCAAGTGCATTACCAAAAATGCAGAAGGAGTAAAAATGAGGGAGACTCAAAGCTGTGATATTGATATCATATTTCCAGACTTAGTCATTTTTGGCAGGGTAGGAGATTTTGACTAGAATGTAAGGGGGGATGATTTTGAGGGGGTGCAAGGTACCAAAGCATCAACAAATGGATGATGTTGAAGTGTATATTAATTATAAGGTATCCATGCTTGATATTGGTCTTCATTGACTTGGAAGATTGTAGAATGAATAATCATTAGAAGTGTTAAGGGTTTTAGATGATCACCTAGTGGCTAGGGATCATGTCTAGCTTTTGGAACTTGTTTAGGGTTGATATACTTGGATTAGATAGATGTTATATGCTAGTTGATTATCTCCTAGAGTGGCTCATACTACTTCCTAAGCACACAAGTCAAACAATAGATCAAGGCAATTCATCTTAGCAGATCAAGGCAACTCATCTTACCAAAAAACAAATATACTACCATGGGTACATCCAAGCCTAGCTTGAGGTAAGGATGGGTATTTTGAAAGGGTGTAGTTTTAATAAGGTGAGAGACCTTGGCATTTCTACCAAGAGTGGAATTCAAAGGCTTTATAAAAAGGTTTTATAAAAACCTAGAGGTAAGAGTAGTTGAAATCTATGTCTTGGAAACATAAGGAGATTATATCATATATATTTCCATATCTTTTTTAACAGAAGCTACTAAAATAGTTTTGGTTGCATAAGCCTCTTAGCTTAGGATTTTGAAATGCCAGAACATTTGAGAATATGAAACATGAGCCAAGGTAGTTTTTGGTAAATAGCTTTTGTCAACTGAGGTTGAGGTAAGCAGTCTATCATTTTCTATAGACTCAGTGCATAAGCATCCACAAACTAGAAAGCAAACATTGCATCACTAAAAAAGAATTTTTTTGCTCCTCCTGATTTTTGCATTTTGGACAACTAATCTGGGTTGCTGAAATTGGGATGGTACACCTATGTTGCAAGGCAAGACATTGAGTAATACTATAAGTCTGGCTACGGCGGAAGAAAGAGAGATAATGGATAAGGTCCCCTATGCTTCAACAATAGGCTCTATAATGTATGCCATGCTATGTACAAGACCGGATGTGGCACATGATATTAGTTTGACTAGTAGGTACCAATCTGATCTAGGTTCGGAACACTGGATAGCGGTCAAGCATATCCTTACGTACTTAAGAAGAACTAAGGATATGTTTCTTGTATACATGGGTGAATAAGAGTTGGTCGCTAAGTGTTAGGTCGACGCTAGCTTTGACACCGATCCGGATGACTCTAAGTCCCCATTTGGATACGTATTTCTCTTGAACAGAGCAGCAGTTAGTTGGAGGAGTTCCAAACAACCTGTAGTAGCTAGATCAACTAGGTGTGGTTCCTAGTACGTTGGACCCAATGGTGATCTATTGTGACAACAATGAAGCCATATCCAACGCCAAGGAACCAAGGTCTAACAAGAATTCCAAGCATATTAAGCAGATCCATTAACTAAAGTTCTCTCTAGGGAAAAACGTGATCAACACCAAAACTCCATGGGTGTTAGATTTATCACTATGTAAACTAGACTATTGTCTCTAGTGAAAGTGGGGGACTAAAGGGAAAATGCCTTGAGAGGCAATAATAAAGTTGTTATTATATGTATTCGAAGTATATGATATATGTTTATTTTGCATGCTATAATTGTGTTAATACAGAAACCTTAATACATGTGTGTTTAATAAAAAATAGAAAGTTCCTAGTTATGCCTCTCTATAAACTAGCTCATCGATTAAAAGGATGATCAAGGTTTCTTGATCATGGACATTGGATGTTGTTAATAACAAGATCACAGCATTGGTGAATGACGTGATGAACATTCATCTTAAGTATAGCATGACGATAAAAGTGATTATGTTTATATTTCTATAGCATCATACGAACTTTACATGTCCTCACATATGAGACCTGTCCCACGCTTGGCATGCAACTCGTATTGCATAAGTGGATTAGAGGGTGTATGTCTCTCCCAACATAATCGTGATCTAATTTACAACCGTTTTCAAATAACTTGATTTGTCAACGTTGTGGCTGAAATTCGTAGGTAGAGCGATTCTCTCCTAGAAAGCCTAAATTCACATAAATTATGAAAAAATAAATTAGAATACGTCTAACTTATTTTTGCAGGGCATGTGACGTGATATGGTCATTGTTACAAAAAAATGTTGTATGCAATGATATTTATTGTAATAAACAACCGGCAGGAGCCATATGGCTATCTTTATCTTTTATAGCCTGTGTGTTATTCATGTATATCCAAGAGATATACTGAATGGAGAAGATGGCCATGATGGTGGCACCATGAACCTTGGAGCCACGCTGGTGGAATGATGGAGATCATACCATCGAGCACATGATGGAGATCAAGTGCAAGAAAGGACAATATCATATCACATTTTATATGCATGTGATGTTTTTCCCTTTTATGCATCTTATTTTGCTTATGTCTTGCTTAGTTATTGGTGGGATAATTATAAGATGATTCCTCCCACTAATATCAAGATAATAATATGTTCTTCCTTAGTATGCACCATTAAGAAAGTTCGTCGTTTCGAAGCACCACATGATGATTCGGTGTGATAGAATCTACGTTCGCATACAACAGGTGTAAGAAAGTTTTACACACGCGGGTACTAAGGTTCTTACTTGGCAAGCCTATCATGTGCATACATGGCCTCTGAACATGAACCGAAAGGTAAAGCACAAGTCATATGAATGATATAATGTGCATATGATGCTCGCCATTGGAGCTGCACCACCACTCGTGATGATCGATTGTGGTGTAGTGAATTTGGTTCGTGTAATCACTAAAAATGACTAGAGGGATGTCTTTTTGAGTGGGAGTTCTCATAGTAATTTTGAATTTACTTGAACTCTATGTTTTATAAACCTAGTCTAAAATATACTTTGCAAATATATTGTAGATCATGGCACCCCCTATTTTCCATTTCAATGCATTCCTAGATAGAGAAAAGTTGCAAGATAATGGGTCTAACTTCACCATCTGGCACCGCAACATGAGGATCATCCTCACGGGCATGAAGAAGTCCTATGTGTTGGATGGTCTGTTAGGTGCGGTGTGTTACTGACATGGGTATACCCTACAAGTACTCGAGTTTGGTATATACGGCCCGGATACGGCAGAAGTCCGCAGCGTTGCGGAGGCCCAATACAGAATTTGGGTGACACACGGACTCTTCGATTGCTTGCAACGCAAGATGAAGCATAAGATATAAAGTTTAAAGGGGCAAACCCTAATCTGTAACTGACTCGACCTGCTACCCGAGACCTAGCCTATATATATAAAGGCTAGGAGTGGGCGGTGAGGAGGATAATCACAACCCTAGTTTCCACCACCATCCCCAGATTGCATCAGCGCACCCCTGTAATCTTCGATTCCTTCGTTAATTCCAAAAGAAGACAAGCATGAGTAGGGACCTCTACGATGCCCGAACCTGGGTAAACCGTGCGTCCCTGTGTGCTTATTTGCTAGCCGACTGATGCCTCCAGCGCTCCCTCCTTCTACAAAACCCAAGTCCATAGCAATGGGCATTGACGAGTTAAACCCTCGTCAATTGGCGCCATCTGTGGGAATTGGGAGTGCTGATGTAGCGGCTTCTTCGGCCCCATCAACCGCGATCTACAACTCTGCAACAGCAGAGATTCTCCAGCTCTTCGGCACTTTCGACTTCACCGTCCACACGCTGGACACTCGCCTGGATTTCGAGTCCGTGGGCAATGGGATCATCCTGGCGATTGGGAGCTTCCGCTTCCAGGGTGGCTAACTAGGCACGTTTCGCATGCTTGACCAGCCGACGGCGCCCACAATTGCTCCAGCATTGTGATTCCCTCCGCCAATCGGCACCCTCAGCAAGCTCAATGCCCCGGCAACAGTCGGGAGCACGGACAGCGACAACAGTCGCGGATCCGATCTAGGTGATCGAGCCACAGAAGATGGATCCTACGGCTCCGGATCTGAAAGTTGCAGGAGCAACAGCTTCCCCAACCACTTCATGTGCGTCATCATCAACACGGGTGATACCACTGCCAATGGCGAAAACGCCGGCACCGGATCTGGCACTGGACCGCCCAACGGCGGCATACCCAACGGCAGCATACCAGTCGCAAATGGCGACCCCACCAACGGTGGCAACGACATGCCCATCAACAATGGAATGGGAGGAGAACCGCCGATCATAGTGAACGAAAACACCGGAGAACGTATAGTGATCATGCTCAATGACAACGAGTGGGCCCGCTGTCGAGAAGCTCTATGGGGCAATCCTCTGCCCCTCAACTCCCCGCAGGACATGCTGATGGGCTACCATTGGCTGCTAAAAGAGGAATACAGACGCCAGCTACATGCAATCGTGCAACTCGAGGCGCGTAAAAAAGCGGCGGATGAATCAAGCCTTCGGCGAGCTAGGCTCTCCTCCCACGGAGGATCCTCCTCCAAAGGCAACAAGTACTTGGCCAACAAAAGAAGATCTCCACTGGCCCATCTCACCGAGCAAGAGCGCGTGGAAGCCACGAGTTCTCCACTTTAGCTCCATGACGGTGGACACGCGGGGCAACGTGCTCCCGAAGATGCCGCAAGCTGTGGTAACAGCGGCCACCATGTACCTCCTCAACAACCAGCCGCCAGCTAGAGATCCACGAGCTGCCATGCACCAATCTACGATCGCGGGCTTGGGGCTAATCGAGGCCGCCCTTGACAAGGAGCCAACGCCGGAGCCAAAGAAAAGCAAGGCTCTGGCAAAACGCTACTCCTCACCCTCGTCTAGTGACGATAGCCATGACCTGTCTCAGCGTCGCCGCTCACGGCAGCATGATCGCGACTACGATGCGCGTGATGACATTACACAGCGCAAAGTCGACAAAATGCATGCAAGACATGCTCGTTCGACTGATTCGGAGGATGAAGATGTGGAGCTCTGCGGTGCTAGATGCTTCAGCAGAGCCTTCAGGCAGAAGCGAATGCCTAAAGGGTTTAAACTCCCGTCGGAGAACCCTAAATTCGACGGCCTATAGGATCCGAAGATCTGGCTGGAGGATCACATCTCCTCCGTCATGCTACATGGCGGGAGTCGAAGCACGGCCATGCAATTCCTGCAGCTACACCTACAGGGCACCGCTCGAGCATGGCTCAACAACCTCCCGCACAGATCTGTTCGTAGCTGGGAAGAGCTGATCTACAGCTTCGTCCGCAACTTCAAGGGCACTTACAAAAGGGCCGCATCAATCGAAGAGCTACGAGGTTGCCAACAAAGATCTGGCGAGTCGCTCCGCTCGTACATCCAGAGGTGGTCCATCATCAAGAACTCCGCAAAAAACATCTCGGAGGACCAGCAATCGACGCGTTCAATGGTGGTGTTCGCCGCATAGAGCTCAAGGAGGAGTTGGCCGATCGAAGCCCAAAACGTTCGACCACCTGATGGAAATCACGAATCGGTGGGCGGACGGAGAAGATTCGGTGAAAAAACCGCGCCCCTCCGACGATGACGACGACCTTGGGCGCGAGAATATCACTTTGCGGCCCGAAAGTTGGGGTGTACAGGCAACGCGGTACCCAAGTTCCCTGAAATCAGCCGGGGTGACTACATTTGGTGTGCCAAATACTCAGAGGGTCTTTTTTGGCACGAATTCAACTTTACATTTCAATACAAAAAATCAGGCTAACGGGCGTCAAGTTGGCCCCCCTGTCAGTTCGCCGTTATGTTGCTTCCGTCACTTAGGCGGGGTGGCTGTCACATAGGCTTGCAGAGTTGGCACAGTGGATATGACAACGCCCCCTACCCAGTGTATTGACGTGACAAAACAGGGCCCATGTATCGGCGTTATAATTATTTTTTGTTTACTCAAAAGCAGGAACGGCCACCGCCACGCGTCTCTCCTTGGACTTCCGTCCCAATTGTTAACCCCTACCATAAAAGCACATTGACGGTTCCACCGTTCCCCTGCCTCACAGAAACCACTCTTCTTCTTCATGTCATCTACTATCTTCTTCCCGTCTTCTCCTTGCCACCATGGAAGATCTACGCACTCTAGAGACAAGCTTCACCACCCATGACAACAAGAAGATAGACGTTGTCTACACCAACGAGGAGGAGACAGTGGTGCATGTCCTGAGGATGTAAGAGGGTTGGCTTCGGATAGACGAGGACAAGTTTGTGGGATTGGACCTCGAGTACACCCCGAAGCACCCATATGAAGTGAATGAAGTCGCCGTTGTTCAACTTGCCATGCGGAAACACATCCTCGTCTACCACCTCTCCCGGTTTGTAGATCTGCTCTCTGTAGCTAACCGCTTTTAGGGTTTTCTCCTCTTGTTCTTTATCCACTTGCTCATCTTGCAACTACTGGATTTTTCTTAGGACCAAATAAATTAGGGTTTGCTTATGTCTCAATCGACTGAGATTTTCTTTAGTCTCAGTCACCTAAGAAAAGTGCAACCGTAGTTAAAAGAAATGTGAAACTTGTTCAGTTGACTAAGAAATAGCAAAACCGAATAAATTATGACAATAGAATGTTGAGAGTCTTGATCTTGCATTTACTAAACTTTTCAAAATTATATTGAGATGATGATCTTGCATTGACAAAATATTTGTAGTTACAAATTTTGGTGATGACAAACTACATACTTTTAGGACTGACAGGAAATGTCCGGCGCTGCGCCAGTTCCTTGAAAAAAAGGGAATTGTTTTCTGCACTGTCGACACAACAACTAATTTGTCGAAATTGTATCAAGAGGAAATTATAATTCCTGCGCACAACTGGATCGATATTCAACGTTTTTTCAAGATCCTAGGGGGCAGGAAGAAGGATGGAATGGCATCACTCGCAACTAGAATCCTCGATGAGTCGTACGACACAATGAAGGAAGATTTCCCTACGGATAGGCACGATTTCTGGGATGAGTGGCCGTTGTCTGATATAAACCTGAAGTATGCAGCCATAGATGCTTACATGACCTAACAGCTATACAAGAAGATCCATTTTTTTCAATGTTACCTTGTGTTTTGCCCTATTTGCAAGAGGGAAGACGAGCTTAGGGGAGCCCTTTGTAGAAAATGCCGAATAGCTGAGTTTGAAGTTGAATATGCAAAGAAATTGGCTGCATCTGAAGCAGCTGACAGAGAGGCTACAGAAGCAGCTGAAAGAGAGCTTGCAGCTGAAGCAGTAGCTGACAGAGAGGCTGCAGCTGAAGCGGCAAACAGAGAGGCTACATCTTCTAGCGGCAACAATCAGGCCTGTGATGCACCGCTAATTGTGCCACTGGACGCTGAAGATAGGAAAGCCAAGTCAGATGCCATTTGGGACAAAGTAGTTCGTCGAACGTGGAGTACCTGGAATGATGGAAAGCGCGTCAAGTGGTCTGATGAGGAGTGAATTAAATTTTACTTGTCAGTGTTATGTTTCTATTTTGTGGAACTCAGTTAGCTTGCCAAGATGTCTAGCGCATCAAGTGATACTAGTAAAATAAATTTAACCCTCGTTGTGTTATGTTTATGTATGTGTCTTGTAGCTTGTCAAGATGGTAGCTTCTTAACTGGCAGTTTGAAAGAGTGCCCTTTTCCTCTCTCGCTAAACATATATGTTTCATTTTGCCCAAATTGGTAGCAAATCTAGAGAAGATTCTCACTTCGATATTTTGTTCCCTTTTGGACCTCTTTTTGCCGCCGATCAGGTAGCAAATCTAGAGGAGCAAATCAGACCAGGCAGAATACATTCATTCAGAAAACAAAAAAATGTAGATATAGTTGTGCGCAGCTAAATAGGATATAGCGATAGAAAGTAGGTTGCTTAACCAGGTTCGATGCATTCAGCCAGAAATATGATATAGCTAGAAAGGAGCTATTGGGCAGCAGGGGCAGCCGCCGCAGCTGCAGGCACATCCTGCAAGCGCCCGCGCCTCCGCCATCTCCCTCTGGTGCTTCCGCCACTTCTTGCTCCCCAGTTTCTTGGACTTGGGGGCCTTGGGCCTGATTGGAGGCATGCGACCCTCTTTGATGGCCACCCACTGGAGGTTTCGGAGGTGAAATGCCAAGAGCACGGTGTTCAGCGATGTAGGCGTTGATG
Source organism: Avena eriantha (assembly GCA_910589775.1). NCBI lineage: Eukaryota > Viridiplantae > Streptophyta > Magnoliopsida > Poales > Poaceae > Avena > Avena eriantha. Next base: position 364,793,889 of record OU342742.1, read on the forward strand.
TTCGCGGGCTCGAGCTTGCCGCTTTTGTGGATGCCGGAGCCCGTGGCCTCTGCATGCTTCAGTAAGGTGTTCAAGACGGTGCCGCCGGCGGCACGACTCGTCAAGAAGTAGACGCCCCCCTTGCGGAAGGGGCAGCTGTAGTAGGGGCCCGTGAGGAATCCGTCGTACTTGCCGGCCTGCAGCCTCCTCAGCACCTGACGAGCCTTGTTGTGAATGGACTCGTCATCGCTGCAGACGTCGCTGCCAGAAACCTATGGGAAGAAAGGGAAAATGGGGGAGTAGATGGTCTAAGAATATCGAGCAATCGAAATGCGAACAAGAGAATCCTAATCAACCAAGATCTAGCATCCAACGATGGGAACGGTGTTGCATAATTAGGCAAAATTTCCATGATTAATTCCATAATATTAAACATGACAATACCAACTAAATTTTAAATAGATTAGCCCATTATTTCTAACAAATGGTAGAAGAACCAGGGGAGGGGAGCAAACCCAAGTTACCTCCGACCATAGGTCATCGATGCCGGTGTCGTAGGGGTTCAGCGGAGCGATGTACTTATCTGGATCGTAGGTGCCCAAGAAGTGTGTGATCTGCTTGTGACCAGCGGGGGCCTCCTCGCCAGCGGGGGCTCCTCTTTGGTGGCTCTACCGGTAGCTAGGACGAGGGCCTGGACTGGAACGGCGGCTGCCATCGATGCCTCCACTGGGGCCTGGACAGGGACATCGGCTGCTTTCAACTTGTCGAGGGGGACCGGCGAGGAGATGGGGGCCTCCTCGCTGGCGGCCACGGAGGCGATGATGGCCACCTTATCCCCTCGGCCATCTCCGGCACGGACGGGGTATTCTCGGGAGTTTGAAGATGCTGGTGGGAAAGTGGAGAGGGTTGCGTGAGGATAGTGACCGAGAGTGGGAGTGGGTGTGCAGAGAGGGGCTCTATAGCTAAGGTGGATAGAAGCAAGGCACGTTTCGTTGCACCCCATGCAACACGCCGCGCAGTCGACTGCACCGTGCACCGCGACACGCGCACGGTACGTCACGTTTTTTTCCTGGGCCATGCATGGCAGTTCTGTATTGAGCCGCATGCAAAGGGCGCACACACAATTTCTATGTACGAAGTTTGACACGGCCCTAAAATTGGCGATAGTTAAAAGTGGAAATGTAGAGGGGAAGGTAGGTGGCTATGCGGCGAGATTTGGGGGGTTGTGATAGATTTGGTAAAGGGATGTGTTGATGGCTGCGAGTGACTTGATGAATCGAAGACGTTAGGTCTCGTCGAGCTCAGCTATTCAGCCTCCGGCTAGCGCATCCAAGCTTCTTACGGTGGGCCCTAGTTGGAAGTGAGATTGAGAGCCGCTGCTTAAAAATGGAATGTGTCTTATTAAAATCAAGTGGCAATAAACTGCATCTGTCCATCGACGACCGTGCACTCGATGACGCATGTGTTGTGGCGTAGTAGTAGCAGTAGTAGGCTTTTCAGACTTATTTAAATGTGACATGACCGCTCGACGACTTTTTCCATCGATGGCATCCTGTTCCTTCTTGTAAAGGGAGACGTCAAGATGGGGCCTCGTTAAGATGGTAGCTCGTTAACTGGAAGTTTGAAAGAGTACCCTTTTCCTCTCTCGCTAAACATATATGTTTCATTTTGCCAAAATTGGTAGAAAATCTAGAGAAGATTCTCCTTCGATAATTCGTTCCCTTTTGGACCTCTTTTTGCCTCCGATCAGGTAGCAAATCTAAAGCAGCAAATCACACCAGGCAGAATACATTCATTCAGAAAACAAAAAAAATGTAGATATAGCTGTGCGCAGCTAAATAGGATATAGCGATAGAAAGTAGTAGGTTGCTTAACGGGGTTCGATGCATTCAGCCAGAAATAGGATGTAAGCAAAATATAGAAAATCAAAAGAAGCTGCTTAGCAACAGTAGCCGTGGCAGATGCAGATACATTCAAGGAGACATCCAACCCGTTCATTCGCCAGCGCCTCCATCTCCCTCAGGTGCTTCCGCCACTTCTTGCTACCCAGTTTCTTGGACTTGGGGGCCTTGGGCCTGATTGGAGGCATGCGACCCTCTTTGATGGCCACCCGCTGGAGGTTTCAGAGGTGAATGCCGAGAGCATGGTGTTCAGCGATGTAGGCGTTGATGTTCGCGGGCTCGGGCTTGCCGCTTTTGTGGATGCCGGAGCCCACGGCCTCTGCATGCTTTAGTAAGGTGTTCAAGACGGTGCCGCCGGCGGCGTGACTCGTCAAGCAGTAGACGCCCCCCTTGCGGAAGAGGCAGCTGTAGTAGGGGCCCATGAGGAATCCGTCGTACTTGCCGGCCCGCAGCCTCCTCAGCACCTGACGAGCCTTGGTGTGAATGGACTCGTCATCGCTGCAGACGTCGCTGCCGGAAACCTATGGGAAGAAAGGGAAAATGGGGGAGTAGATGGTCTAAGAAGATCGAGCAATCGAAATGTCACATCCCAAAATTCTCCAAATTTTGGAATGTAAAGTTAATAAAATAATTTGGTTGAATTGTTTGACTTTGTTGAAATTTCTCAAAGAAAAGAAACTTTCTGTTATGATTTTCCTTCCTTGAATTCAGAAACTTGTATGAGATTGGATTAACATGACTATCCAACTTGTTTTCATTTTCTTTTCAACCATTTGATTCTTTAAATATCCAACCATGCTTAGATGAATAAAGAGGGGGAATAAAATGACTTTCCCAATTATGGTGGAGTGATATTCTAATTTCCCTATTTGACCCTTTAAGTCTCTACTTCGATTTATGAAACCATTCTAGATGCTTTTCATCACTTGCTTGAAAAGAGAGAAGATAACATGATATCTTCATTTTCATTGGATGTTAAGAATGTGTTCCTTCATGTTACATGATTGAACTTGTTGTTTTGGGAATTTGTGGCATTGTGTGTCTTCATTGAGTGACTAAAATAAAACCGTAAGAAGCTATTTAGAAATATTGCATAGTAGCCATATAAGGCCAAATGCATAAAACCCTATATCCTTTTGATAATACCTAAGTAGCCATATAGGCAAAAAGGCGTGAATTGAGTTTTAGTTTTAGAATTTGTGTGAATTTTTGCAAAAATTAAAATCATGAAGCATTCATAAGCATTTCTTTGCATCCATGCGAAGTTCCCAACAATTGAATCCAAATCCTAATATCTAGATCCGATAGTTGATTTGCCCAAATGTTCCTATAAGGAATATATAGACATTTATAAATAAATCATCTTTAAACTAGTGAAAATGTTACAAATATGATCTTATAATGATCTACTGAATTTTAGAAAAATTTAGAAACAAGAATCTTGAAGTTCGTATGCAAAAGATATAAAGAAAATACCAAAATATAAAAAAGAAAAAAAGAAAAAAAAAACGAAATGGGCCGGCCCAACTAGACCGACCGAACCAGCCACCACATGCACAGGAAGGGATGGATCCCACCTCCGCTTTAGAAATCGTGCGAAATCTGTTTTCTCAAACCTATCTTTATTAAAACTCTTATAACTTTTTATCTATAACTCCGAATTGACTTCCGTTTATTTCTACTTGTTCTCTACTTTAAGATCTATCTTTCCACCATCCTAAAAGTCTAAATAATCCCTCGGAGCCACAGCTATAACACTTTTCCTTCCCGAAATCCCGAATCTACACCCTACCGAATCGTATTTCGCTTCTAAACCCATCTAAACTTTGTCGGATGCCTTCGGCTTCAACACGAAAGTTGTAGATCTCGTCGAAATATTTCAATTCCGACAAACCTCACCTCTTTTCATTCACCACAGCTGGAGAATTTCGCAACGCAATATTTCCGATCTGATGGCGTAATTCCAAGATCTCCTCGCGCTCGTTTCTTGAAATCCAAATTCCTTTGGTGAAAAGGTAGATCTAATCATCCTCCACAAATTTCATGTTCAAAGTTTTTCGATTTGACCTACGGATTTGTCTCTCTAACACAGATCTACTTCTAGTCCTTTGTGAGGCAAAATCGGGTCTATTTTGAGTCAACTTCTCTTCTAGCCACCGGATCTCATCCTGACGGTCGAGATTCAATCGTCCCGATCAGTTGCCTCCTGACCGCCACGTCATCGTCGGGTCAGCGTCTAGTCCCAGTCAGCCTGCACGGTCAACCTGTCCAGTCAGCGGAATATTCTCTCGAATATTCCGTTCGAATTTAAAATTGCAGATTATAGATCTAACTTGTAAAATCCATAGAAAATTCATACTATGTCCAAACATTGCAAATAATATACCGTTGGAATCAAAACATTGTGTAGAGTATTAATATATAATTGTATCATACATTTACTGTAAGTATTTGTCGTGATTATTTAAATGGTTTAATACACTTTTTGGAGCAATTAATTCACCGAAAATAAAATACAACTCAGAAAAATAAAAATGATATACCCCTGGATTCACAAAATTGTATAGAACATGATTCTGGAATAAAATTACAAGTTTACTCTATAGATTACTGGCGAATAATTAATTAGTATTATTGGCTTTTTAAATCATTAAATTCATAGTAAATAATCTATAGATCTGAAAAATATGAGTAATATGTCCCTGAGTTCATAATCTTGCGTAGTTCTCAGATCCGTACTTAGTTTTGTTTGTTGTTAGTACGATCTGTTCAGATTTATTAAATTGCATTAAACACTAAATAAATCCTAGAAAAAGATCTATAACTCCGATTAGGGTGATTCCAATTGCTACTGGTTCGTATTAAGGCCCTCTATCCATTACAGTTCAGATATAAATTTAGTTAGGCAACTAGTACAGAAGCTACAACAGTTATGTTAAAACCCCTCTATTGACAATTGAAATTGGATAACAAATACTATATTGTATTAAAACACTTCTACATGCATTATATAACTAATTACAACCATTATGACATATTAAATCATCATGCATGCATTGGATCATCAATGTTTTATTGTATTGTTGTATTGTTGCATGATTGCAATGTTTGAATGATATGTTGTTGTGCTTTTGCTTTTGAACGATAGATTGCGAGGAGTTTGACTACTATGATCGCTATAGCTATGATTGCGAGCATTATGATTGCAAGTCTTTTGACTGCGGCGAGTGCAATGATTGCAATTGTGAGGATTGTTTGAACGAATACATCAACTAAAGGCAAGTGGAGCTTCATAAATGTCCTATTTACTTTCTATATGCATTGTAGCTTGTTTTGTTTTTTTACAAGTATTATCTATTGCTATGCTATATCCTACTATGTCGTAGTCTATCTTGTTAGGCAAGTCTTCGTGAGTAGCTGTGCTTAGCTGTGCTATGTAGATGAGGGTGGATACACCATGGCAAAGCTTGTTTTGAAAGGACGTGTTTGGAAAGTGAAAACAACTTAATTAATGAACTATCTGGGTGGATTGGTAATTGCTTGGTTCATGAATGCCGGGCCCATGTCTATGGTTTACCCGAGTAGCTCACTTGTGGATGGCCACCCAGGTTTCTGAGAAATGATTAGTGTCTTGATTTGGTAGCTTCCGTGTGCGACCATATGCCAGTGAGTTATGGGTGGCTGGATGGACTTAGTAGGTTGTGGCAACCCGAGCTCTTCGTATCCAGAGATGTAGTGAATGTGATAGGTTGGTACGGTGCGTGGATGGACTTGGGGAGCTACTTCCTGAATTGTCTCATCTTGGGCTTCTCCCTATCATGACTCAATATGTGTGTCGTGGTACGAGCGGGTCGACCAAGTCATATGGGAAAAGTGTGCAACCCCTGCAGGGTGTAAAACTAAGTACTTAGTCGTGTCCCCGGTGACGATTGAGTTGCTGAATTGTGGGTGCCATGACATGTTCTCATTCATTCTAACTTGTAATTGCTAAAACTTGTGGTTGAAACATAATTAGGTTGTGTGAAGAAGATCAAATGTTTTACAAATGATTTACAAAAGATAGGATAAAGTATTTTGCTCCTGCAACTAAGCCTGAACCCCACAAGTCAGATATGCATATAGTTATTAGCCTTGTTGATTCTCTCATTGTTCCACTTGCCAGTGCATTCCAAGTGCTGACCCTTCGGGGCTGCTACGTTTTATGTTGCAGGTTATACCGATTATGAGTGATCGAATAGGTCGCGATACTCCACTCAATAGTTGTTCGCATGTGGCACAATTGAAGATGGAGCCTACTATCTGTTTATGCTTCGGTATGCTACTTTGTTATTTGAGCTAGCCTTTGAGCTACGCATTATGTAATAATTATAGATTCTGGATCATTCGATGTAATAATGATGCACTGTTATATACTTTGGTATTCATCTGTACTGTGTGTGCCGGTGAACCGATCCAGGGATTGGCACTATACACAGGAACTCAGCCTTATCAGGCGAGGGTGTTACCGAATGGTATCAGAGCAGTGTGTTGACTGTAGGATCGTGACCTAGGATTGGAATAGGAAAACCATATGAATATAAACCCTATTTCATTATATCTATTCTCATCTTACACTTCTTTCTAGTATCTTCTTATCACTTCAATTCCCATACTTCTCTGTTTTAAAACGTAGAAGGAAGACTCTTTGTAGGATGAACTCAAAACTTTGTACTTATTAGATTCTTGTAATTCTTGATCTTTTTTTTCTAATCTCATCTTGTTCAAAACTTATAGATGAGCACTCGTGCGAAAAAGTGCGAGATTAAAGAATAGTTAGATGATGTCCACCATATAGTTTTCAATAGGATATCGTTAGATCTAGCAATCGATCATTGCAAGAACTTGTGTTTTAGCTGGTTTATTGTGTTTAGGTTGTACTATTTGATACTCCAAAGTTTCAGAATATTTTTCATAGTTTTTATAATGAATTAATGAAGGTTTTGATTAAAAATTCGTGGTATTACTGCTGCAGTTTTCTGCCTGACCAGTTGTACTGCGCGATTTTTAATTCCTTACTGGTAACTTGGATTTCGCTCATACTTTAGGATCTGGAGCATAATAACCTGTAGCACCTGCAAAAAAATTGGATAAAATTCCTGATGAGTTTAAGGTGTCCAGAAAATTCCTGAACACTGCTGTAGTTTCAGGACAGATTCTGTCCATTGCTTTTATGATTGTAGGTTCACCCCCAAACGAATTTTAATCAAATGAAAACTATTTTGTGGATGGTATGCCACTTAAACAAAACTTTTGGAACATAAAAAAAATTATTTTGTCTTGATTGTTGCTTGTTATGATTGTTTGCTTGTGTCCTGATTGCTTATCGTTGAATGTTTGTATGATTGTTGGACAATGAGTTTGTTTGCATGGGTAGAACTATTTTATTAGTAGTTCGTTTCTCTAGAATCTGTTCTTATCTACCTTAAACTCTTGGAGATAAAACGATGTGTTTAATATAGGGAGAATGAGTTAGTGGAAATATTTGGAAGATGATGCCCCAAAGAGTGTGAATAGTTTGTCTAATGCAACAAAAGGATATGGAAGTATGAAGTGTTGCAAGTGATGTTATGTAGTATATTTACGCAACCCAAAGGTGTTGAAGTATCGATAGTTTACCTTTTGTAGTAGCTTTATTGATTGAGTACATGGGAGTCTACATCGATCATTGGTTCTTCCCCATGGAAACTTCAACAAGGAAAGTGAGGATGCCCGAGTGATAGAAAAATGTGATTCGCATATCCTCATGCAAAGTAATAGTTTGGGTGCGGGATGGATTGGCCCCCATACCGAATACTCTTATTATTCGCTCTTGTATTGTTGTCTTTGCGAATCTTGAGTGCCTTTCCAACCTTAGAAAAGAGACGGCGTTGAGCCTATATCTTAGGATGGTATGACTTTGAACCTTTACAAAAGCTTTCATCGCTAAGCGTAGGAATGTACGGTAAGGATGAATCTCAACCGTGTATAATGGGTATCGTGAAGCAAACGTTCCCTACATGCCTACCATGAGAGTTTCGCTAGTAGTTGTTAGCCTAGAATCTATAAATCATGGAGTTTAGAAAATGTAGGGACATTATACCAATACATGTCCAAGGGAGAATCAATAAGAGCCATGTGAATTCCCAATAAACAATCTAGTCAATTTCCTTGTAAGTGTGGTAGCACCATAGTGGACCCTTAACCCATCTTTCTTTCTAGCCTTCCCGAATCTCGGGACGAGATTCCTTTTAAGGGTGGTAGTTTGTCACATCCCAAAATTCTCCTAATTTTGGAATGTAATGTTAATAAAATAACTTGGTTGAATTGTTTGACTTTATTGAAATTTCTCAAAGAAAAGAAACTTTCTGTTATGATTTTCCTTCCTTGAATTCAGAAACTTGTATGAGATTGGATTAACATGACTATCCAACTTGTTTTCATTTTATTTTGAACCATTTGATTCTTTAAATATCCAACCATGCTTAGATGAATAAAGAGGGGGAATAAAATGGCTTTCCCAATTATGGTGGAGTGATATTCTAATTTCCCTATTTGACCCTTTAAGTCTCTACTTCGATTTATGAAACCATTCTAGATGCTTTTTACCACTTGCTTGAAAAGAGAGAAGATAACATGACATCTTCATTTTCATTGGATGTTAAGAATGTGTTCCTTCATGTTACATGATTGAACTTGTTGTTTTGGGAATTTGTGGCATTGTGTGTCCTGATTGAGTGACTAAAATAAAACCGTAAGAAGCTATTTAGAAATATTGCATAGTAGCCATATAAGGCCAAATGCATAAAACCCTATATCCTTTTGATAATACATAAGTAGCCATATAGGCGAAAAGGCGTGAATTGAGTTTTAGTTTTAGGATTTGTGTGAATTTTTGCAAAAATTAAAATCATGAAGCATTCATAAGCATTTCTTTGCATCCATGCGAAGTTCCCAAAAATTGAATCCAAATCCTAATATCTAGATCCGATAGTTGATTTGCCCAAATGTTCCTATAAGGAATATATAGACATTTATAAATAAATCATCTTTAAACTAGTGAAAATGTTACAAATATGATCTTATAATGATCTACTGAATTTTAGAAAAATTTAGAAACTAGAATCTTGAAGTTCGTATGCAAAAGATATAAAGAAAATACCAAAATATAAAAAAGAAAAAAAAGAAAAAAAAACGAAATGGGCCGGCCCAACTAGACCGACCGAACCAGCCACCACATGCACAGGAAGGGATGGATCCCACCTCCGCTTTAGAAATCGTGCGAAATCTGTTTTCTCAAACCTATCTTTATTAAAACTCTTATAACTTTTTATCTATAACTCCGAATTGACTTCCGTTTATTTCTACTTGTTCTCTACTTTAAGATCTATCTTTCCACCATCCTAAAAGTCTAAATAATCCCTCGGAGCCACAGCTATAACACTTTTCCTTCCGGAAATCCCGAATCTACACCCTACCGAATCGTATTTCGCTTCTAAACCCATCTAAACTTTGTCGGATGCCTTCGGCTTCAACACGAAAGTTGTAGATCTCATCGAAATATTTCAATTCCTACAAACCTCACCTATTTTCATTCACCACAGCTGGAGAATTTCGCAACGCATATTTCCGATCTGATGGCGTAATTCCAAGATCTCCTCGCGCTCGTTTCTTGAAATCCAAATTCCTTTGGTGAAAAGGTAGATCTAATCATCCTCCACAACTTTCATGTTCAAAGTTTTTCGGTTTGACCTACGGATTTGTCTCTCTAACACAGATCTACTTCTAGTCCTTTGTGAGGCAAAATCGGGTCTATTTTGAGTCAACTTCTCTTCTACCCACCGGATCTCATCCCGACGGTCGAGATTGAATCGTCCCAATCAGTTGCCTCCTGACCGCCACGTCGTCGCCGGGTCAGCGTCTAGTCCCAGTCAGCCTGCACGGTCAACCTGTCCAGTCAATGGAATATTCTCTGGAATATTCCGTTCGAATTTAAAATTGCAGATTATAGATCTAACTTGTAAAATCCATAGAATATTTATACTATGTCCAAACATTGCAAATAATATAACGTTGGAATAACAAAATTGTGTAGAGTATTAATATATAATTGTATCATACATTTACTGTAAATATTTTTCGTGATTATTTAAATGGTTTAATACACTTTTTGGAGCAATTAATTCACAGAAAATAAAATACAACTCAGAAAAATACAAATGATATACCCCTGGATTCACAAAATTGTATAGAACATGATTATGGAATAAAATTACAAGTTTAATGTATAGATTACTGGCGAATAATTAATTAGTGTTATTGGCCTTTTAAATCATTAAATTCATAGTAAATAATCTACAGATCTGAAAAATATGAGTAATATGTCCCTGAGTTCATAATCTTGCGTAGTTTTCAGATATATACTTAGTTTTGTTTGTTGTTAGTATGATCTGTTCAGATTTATTAAACTCCATTAAACACTAAATAAATCCTAGAAAAAGATCTATAACTCCGATTAGGGTGAATCCAATTGCTACTGGTTTGTATTAAAGCCCTCTATCCATTACAGTTCAGATATAAATTTAGTTAGGCAACTAGTACAAAAGCTACAACAGTTATGTTAAAACCCCTTTATTCGCAATTGAAATTGGATAACAAATACTATATTGCATTAAAACACTTCTACATGCATCATGTGATCTAGTATTGTTTAATAACTAATTACAACCATTATGACATATTAAATCATCATGCATGCATTGGATTATCACTGTTTTATTGTATTGTTGTATTGTTGCATGATTGCAATGTTTGAATGATATATTGTTGTGCTTTTGCTTTTGAACGATTGATTACGAGGAGTGTAACTACTATGATCGCTATAGCTATGATTGCAAGTCTTTTGAGTGCGACGAGTGCAATGATTGCAATTGTGAGGATTGTTTGCACGACTACATCAACTAAAGGCAAGTGGAGCTTCATAAATGTCCTATTTACTTTCTATAAGCATTGTAGCTTGTTTTGTTTTTTTACAAGTATTATCTATTGCTATGCTATATCCTACTATGTCGTAGTCTATCTTGTTAGGCAACCCGTCGTGAGTAGCTGTGCTTAGCTGTGCTATGTAGACGAGGGTGGGATACACCATGGCAAAGCTTGTTTTGAAAGGACGTGTTTGGAAAGTGAAAACAACTTAATTAATGAACTATCTGGGTGGATTAGTAATTGCTTGGTTCGTGAATGCCGGGCCCATGTCTATGGTTTACCCGAGTAGCTCACTTGTGGATGGTCACCCAGGTTTTTGAGAAATGATTAGTGTCTTGATTTGGTAGCTTCCGTGTGCGACCATATGCTAGTGAGTTATGGGTGGCTGGATGGACTTAGTAGGTTGTGGCGACCCGAGCTCTTCGTATCCAGAGATGTAGTGAATGTGATAGGTTGGTACGGTGCATGGATGGGCTTGGGGAGCTACTTCCCGCATTGTCTCATCTTGGGCTTCTCCCTATCATGACTCAATATGCGTGTCGTGGTACGAGCGGGTCGACCAAGTCATATGGGAAAAGTGTGCAACCCCTGTAGGGTGTAAAACAAAGTACTTAGCCGTGTCCCCGGTAATGGACGATTGAGTTGCTGAATTGTGGGTGCTATGAGATGTTCTCATTCATTCTAACTTGTAATTGCTAAAACTTGTGGTTGAAACATAATTAGGTTGTGTGAAGAAGATCAAATGTTTTACAAATGATTTACAAAAGATAGGATAAAGTATTTTGCTCCTGCAACTAAGCCTGAACCCCACAAGTCAGATATGCATATAGTTATTAGCCTTGTTGATTCTCTCATTGTTCCACTTGCCAGTGCATTCCAAGTGCTGACCCTTCGGGGCTGCTATGTTTTATGTTGCAGGTTATACCGATTATAAGTGATCGAATAGGTCGGGATACTCCACTCAACAGTTGTTCGCCTGTGGCACAATTGAAGATGGAGCCTACTATCTGTTTATGCTTCGGTATGCTACTTTGTTATTTGAGCTAGCCTTTGAGCTACGCATTATGTAATGATTACAGATTCTGGATCATTCGATGTAGATGCACTGTTATATTCTTTGGTATTCATCTGTACTGTGTGTGCCAGTGAACCGATCCAGGATTGGCACTATACACAGGAACTCAGCCTTATCAGGCGAGGGTGTTACACGAAATGGGAACAAGCGAATCCTAATAAACCAAGATCTAGCATCCAACGATGGGAATGGTGTTGGATAATTGGGCACATTTCCATGATTAATTCTAGAATATTAAACATGACAATACCAGCTAAATTTTAAATAGATTAGCCCATTATTTCTAACAAACGGTAGAAGAACCAGGGGAGGGGAGCAAACCCTAGTTACCTCCGACCATAGGTCGTCGATGCCAGAGTCGTATGGGTTCAGCGGAGCGATGTACTTATCTGGATCGTAGGTGCCCAAGAAGTGCGTGATCTGCTTGTGACCGACATGGGCCTCCTCGCCGGCGGGGGGCTCCTCTTCGGCGGCTCCGTCGGTAGCTGGGACAGGGGCATGGACGAGAACGGCGGCTTCCATCGATGCCTCCACTGGGGCCTGGACAGGGACAACGGCTGCTTTCAACGCGTCGAGGGGGACCGGCGAGGAGACGGGGGCCTCCTCGCCGGCGTCCACGGAGGCGACGATGGCCACCTTATCCTCCTCGACAATGGCCGGCACGGACGGGGTATTCTCGGGAGTTTGCGGATGCTAGTGGCATAGTGGAGAGGGTTGCGTGGGGAACGTGAGCGAGAGTGGGAGGGAGTGTGCGGAGAGGGCTCTATAGTTAAGGTGGATAGAAGCAAGGCACGTTTCGTTGCACCACCGTGCAACGCGCCGCGTAGTCGACTGCACCGTGCACCGCGACACGCGCACGGTAGGTCATGTTTTTTCTCGGGCCATGCATGGCAGTTCTGTATTGAGCCGCATGCAAAGGGCGCACACACTATTTCTATGTACGAACTTTGACACGGCCCTAAAATTGGCGATTGAGAGCCGCTGCGTAAAAAACGGGATATGTCTTATTCAAATCAAGTGGCAATAAACTGCAGCTGTCCATCGACGACCGTGCACTCGATGACGCATGCGTTGTGGCATAGTAGTAGCAGTAGTAGGCTTTTCAGACTTGATTAAACATGACATGACCACTCAACGACTTTTTCCATGGACGGCATCGTGTTCCTTCTTGTAGAAGTCTCGCTGAGGGAGACGTCCGTGCTGCTCACGCTGTACTGTCAAGGGCACGACGTGTGCAACGATCATCGTTGGATCGCACAGAATCAACGGTTGGTGCGCACGATCCGCGTGACAACTGTGATAACCAAACAGGGAGTAGCAGACAGGGTGAGCACATATTTGTGCTTCTACGAAAGATAGAGAGGGGGGCAAAACTGAGTAGTACCACCTAAAACCAAGGGCGATACTGAGTAGTATAAAAATGGAAAGTGAGTGTCTTTCACAATGAAATACATCGTGGCATACATCAAATTATGCCAAGATAGATCCACAAGAGTTCATTGGATGTGTGTTCTTCTCATAAACCACTCATAAACCACGTAGGAATCCACTAGAGTCACTGGATGTGTGTTCTTCTCACAAACCACATATCACCAGTTTCATTGCATGTGTGTTCTTCCCACAGACCACACATGGATCCACCGGTGTCATTGCATGTGTGTTCTTCTCACAAACCACACATGGATCCACAAGTGTCATCGCATGTCTACTCTTTTCATGAACCACGGCTAGAGTCATTGGATGTGCGTTCTTCTCACAGACCACATATCACCTGTGTCATTGCATGTGTGTTCTTCCCACAGACCACACATGGATCCACCAGTGTCATTGCATGTGTGTTCTTCCCACAGAACACACATGGATCCCCCAGTATCATTGCATGTGTGTTCTTCCCACAGACCACACAAGGATCCACCAGAGTCATTGCATGTGTGTTCTTCCCATGAACCACACATGGATCCACCAGTGTCATTGCATGTCTGCTCTTTTCATGAACCACAACTAGAGTCATTGCATGTGCGTTCTTCTCGTAGACCACACATGGATCCACCAGTGTCATTGCTTGTGTGTTCTTCCCATGAACCACACATGGATCCACTAGTGTCATTGCATGTGTGTTCTTCCCATAGACCACACATAGATCCACCAGTGTCATTGCATGTGTGTTCTTCCCATGAACCACACATGGATCCACTAGTGTCATTGCATGTGTGTTATTCTCACAAAACCACGTAAGGATCCACCGGTGTAATTGCATGTGTGTTCTTCCCATGAACCACACATGGATCCACTAGTGTCATTGTATGTCTGCTCTTCCCGTGAACCACAGTTAGAGTCATCGCATGTCTGCTCTTTTCATGAACCACAGCTAGAGTCATTGCATGTGTGTTCTTCTCACCAACCATATCATGAACCACACCCAGTGTCATTGCATGTGTGTTCTTCCCATGAACCACACATGGATCCACCAGTGTCATTGCATGTCTGCTCTTTTCATGAACCACAGCTAGAGTCATGGCATGTGTGTTCTTCCCATGAACGAAACATGGATCCAATAGTGTCATTGCATGTGTGTTCTTCCCACATACCACACATGGATCCACCAGTGTCATTGCATGTGTGTTCTTCCCATGAACCACACATGGATCCACCAGTGTCATTGTATGTCTGCTCTTCTCATGAACCACAGCTAGAGTCATCGCATGCGTGCTCTTTTCATGAACCACAGCTAGAGTCATTGCATGTGTGTTCTTCTTACAAACATATCATGAACCACACCTAGTGTCATTGCATGTGTGTTCTTCTCACAAACCACACATGGATCCGCCGGTGCCATTGAATGTCTTCTCTTTTCATGAACCACAGCTTGAGTCATTGTATCTGTGTTCTTCTCACAAACCACATATCACCGGAGTCATTGCATGTGTGTTCTTCCCATGAACCACACATGGATCCACCAGTATCATTGCATGTGTGTTCTTCCCACAGACCACACATGGATCCACCAGTGTCGTTGCATGTGTGTTCTTCCCATGAACCACACATGGATCCACTAGTGTTATTGTATGTCTGCTCTTCCCATGAACCAAAACTAGAGTCATCACATGCCTTCTCTTTTCATGAACCACATCTAGAGTCATTGCATGCGTGTTCTTCTTACAAACCATATCATGAACCACATCCAATGTCGTTGCATGTGTGTTGTTCTCACAAACCACACATGGATCCACCGGTGTCATTGCATGTCTGCTCTTCTCATTAACCACAGCTAGAGTAATTGCATGTCTGTTCTTTTCACAAACCACATATCACCAGAGTCATTGCATGTGTGTTCTTCGCATGAACCACACATGGATCCACCAGTGTCATTGCATGTGTGTTCTTCTCACAAACCACAGATGGATCCACCCAATGTCATTGCATGTCTGCTCTTCCCATGAACCACACATGGATCCACCAGTGTCATTGCATGTCTGCTCTTTTCAGAACCACAGCTAGAGTCATTGGATTTGTGTTCTTCTCACAGACCACATATCACCAGTGTCATTGCATGTGTGTTCTTCTCGCAGACCACACATAGATTCACCGGTGTCATTGGATGTGTGTTCTTCTCACAAACCATATCATGAACCACACCCAGTGTCATTGCATGTGTGTTCTTCTCACAGACCACACATGGATCCACCAGTGTCATTGCATGTGTGTTCTTCTCACAAACCATATCATGAACCACACCCAGTGTCATTGCATGGGTGTTCTTCCCACAGACCACACATGGATTCACCAGAGTCATTGCATGTGTGTACTTCCCATGAACCACACATGGATCCACCAGTGTGATTGCATGTCTTCTCTTTTCATGAACCACAGCTAGATTCATTGCATGTGTGTTCTTCTCTAAAACCACATATCACCGGTGTCATTACATGTGTGTATTTCCCATGAACCACACATGGATCCACCAGTGCCATTGCATGTGTGTTCTTCCCACATACCACACATGGATCCACCAGTGTCATTGCATGTGTGTTCTTCCCATGAACCACACAAGGATCCACCAGTGTCATTGTATGTCTGCTCTTCGCATGAACCACAGCTAGAGTCATCGCATGCATGCTCTTTTCATGAACCACAGATAGAGTCATTGCATGTGTGTTCTTCTTACAAACCATACCATGAACCACACCCAGTGTCATTGCATGTGTGTTCTTCTCACAAACCACACATGGATCCACCGGTGTCATTGCATGTCTGCTCTTCTCATTAACCACAGCTAGAGTCATTGCATGTCTGTTCTTTTCACAAACCACATATCACTAGAGTCAGTGCATGTGTGTTCTTCCCATGAACCACACATGGATCCACTAGTGTCATTGCATGTGTGTTCTTCCCACAGACCACACATGGATCTACCAGTGGTATTGCATGTGTGTTCTTCCCATGAACCACACATGGCTCCACCAGTGTCATTGCATGTCTACTATTTTCATGAACCACAGCTAGAGTCATTGGATGTGTGTTCTTCTCACAGACCACATATCACCAGTGTCATTGCATGTGTGTTCTTCCCAAACACCACACATGGATCCACAGGTAGAGTCATTGGATGTGTGTTCTTCTCACAAACCATATCATGAACCACACCCAGTGTCATTGCATGTGTGTTCTTCTCACAGACCACACATGGATCCACCAGTGTCATTGCATGTGTGTTCTTCTCACAAACCATATCATGAACCACACCCAGTGTCATTGCATGTGTGTTCTTCCCACATACCACACATGGATTCACCAGAGTCATTGCATGTGTGTTCTTCCCATGAACCACACATGGATCCACTAGTGTCATTGCATGTCTGCTCTTTTCATGAACCACAGCTAGAGTCATTGCATGTGTGCTCTTCTCACAAACCAGATATAGCCGGTGTCATTACATGTGTGTATTTCCCATGAACCACACATGGATCCACCAGTGTCATTGCATGTTTGTTCTTCATATGAACCACACACGGATCCCCTAGTGTCATTGTATGTTTGCTCTTCCCATGAACCACAACTAGAGTCATCGCATGCATTCTCTTTTCATGAACCACAGCTAGAGTCATTGCATGTGGGTTCTTCTTACAAACGATATCATGAACCACACCCAGTGTCATTGCATGTGTGTTCTTCTCATAGACCACACATGGATCCACCAGTGTCATTGCATGTGTGTTCTTCTCACAAACCATATCATGAACCACACCTAGTGTCATTGCATGTGTGATCTTCTCATTAACCCCACATGGATCCATCGGTG
This sequence comes from Avena eriantha, assembly GCA_910589775.1. NCBI lineage: Eukaryota > Viridiplantae > Streptophyta > Magnoliopsida > Poales > Poaceae > Avena > Avena eriantha. The sequence continues at coordinate 364,811,143 of OU342742.1, forward strand.
TCATTGCATGTGTGTTCTTCTCACAAACCACATCTAGAGTCATTGCATGTGTGTTCTTTTCACAAACCACAGTTCACCAGAGTCATTGCATGTGTGTTCTTCTCACAGACCACACATGGATCCACCGGGGTCATTGCATGTCCGCTCTTCTCATTAACCATACCTAGAGTCATTGCATGTCTGTTATTTTCACAAACCACATATCACCAGAGTCATTGCATGTGTGTTCTTCCCATGAACCACACCTAGTGTCATTGCATGTGTGTTCTTCTCATTAACCCCACATGGATCCACCGGTGTCATTGCATGTCTGCTCTTTTCATTAACCACAGCTAGAGTCATTGCATGTGTGTTCTTTTCACAAACCACGCATCACCAGAGTCATTGCATGTGTGTTCTTCTCACATACCACATATCACATGTGTCATTGCATGTGTGTTCTTCCCATGAACCACACATGGATCCACCAGTGTCATTGCATGTGTGTTATTCTCACGAACCACATATCACCAAAGTCATTGCATGCGTGTTCTTCTCACAGACCACATATCACCTATGTCATTGCATGTGTGTTCTTCCCATGAACCACACATGGATCCACCAGTGTCATTGCATGTGTGTTCTTCCCACGGACCACACATGGATCTACCAGTTTCATTGCATGTGTGTTCTTCCCATGAACGACACATGGATCCACCGGTGTCATTGTATGTCTGCTCTTCCCACGAACCACAGCTAGAGTCATCGCATGCGTGCTCTTTTCATGAACCACAGCTAGAGTCATTGCATGTGTGTTCTTCTCACAGACCATATCATGAACCACACCAGTGTCATTTCATGTGTGTTCTTCCCATGAACCACACATGGATCCGCCGGTGCCATTGCATGTCTGCTCTTTTCATGAACCACAGCTAGAGTCATTGCATGTGTGTTCTTCTCACAAACCACATATCACCGGTGTCATTGCATGTGTGTTCTTCCCATTAACCACACATGGATCCACCAGTATCATTGCATGTGTGTTCTTCCCACAGACCACACATGGATCCACCAGTGTTGTTGCATGTGTGTTCTTCCCATGAACGACACATGGATCCACCAGTGTCATTGTATGTCTGCTCTTCCCGTGAACCAAAACTAGAGTCATCACATGCGTGCTCTTTTCATGAACCACAACTAGAGTCATTGCATGTGTGTTCTTCTTACAAACCATATCATGAACCACATCCAATGTCGTTGCATGTGTGTTGTTCTCACAAACCACACATGGATCCACCGGTGTCATTGCATGTCTGCTCTTCTCATTAACCATAGCTAGAGTCATTGTATGTCTGTTCTTTTCACAAACCACATATCACCAGAGTCATTACATGTGTGTTCTTCGCATGAACCACACATGGATCCACCAGTGTCATTGCATGTGTGGTCTTCTCCCAAACCACACATGGATCCACCCAATGTCATTGCATGTCTGCTCTTCCCATGAACCACACATGGATCCACCAGTGTCATTGCATGTCTGCTCTTTTCAGAACCACAGCTAGAGTCATTGGATTTGTGTTCTTCTCACAGACCACCTATCACCAGTGTCATTGCATGTGTGTTCTTCTCGCAGACCACACATGGATTCACCAGTGTCATTGGATGTGTGTTCTTCTCACAAACCATATCATGAACCACACCCATTGTCATTGCATGTGTGTTCTTCTCACAGACCACACATGGATCCACCAGTGTCATTGCATGTGTGTTCTTCTCACAAACCATATCATGAACCACAACCAGTGTCATTGCATGTGTGTTCTTCCCACAGACCACACATGGATTCACCAGAGTCATTGCATGTGTGTACTTCCATGAACCACACATGGATCCACTAGTGTGATTGCATGTCTGCTCTTTTCATGAACCACAGCTAGAGTCATTGCATGTGTGTTCTTCTCTAAAACCACATATCACCGGTGTCATTACATGTGTGTATTTCCCATGAACCACACATGGATCCACCAGTGCCATTGCATGTGTGTTCTTCGCACAGACCACACATGGGTCCACCAGTGTCATTGCATGTGTGTTCTTCCCATGAACCACACATGGATCCACTAGTGTCATTGTACGTCTGCTCTTCGCATGAACCACAGCTAGAGTCATCGCATGCATGCTCTTTTCATGAACCACAGCTAGAGTCATTGCATGTGTGTTCTTCTTACAAACCATATCATGAACCACACCCAGTGTCATTGCATGTGTGTTCTTCTCACAAACCACACATGGATCCACCGGTGTCATTGCATGTCTGCTCTTCTCATTAACCACAGCTAGAGTCATTGCATGTCTGTTCTTTTCACAAACCACATATCACTAGAGTCATTGCATGTGTGTTCTTCCCATGAACCACACATGGATCCACTAGTGTCATTGCATGTGTGTTCTTCCCACAGACCACACATGGATCCACCAGTGGTATTGCATGTGTGTTCTTCCCATGAACCACACATGGCTCCACCAGTGTCATTGCATGTCTACTATTTTCATGAACCACAGCTAGAGTCATTGGATGTGTGTTCTTCTCACAGACCACATATCACCAGTGTCATTGCATGTGTGTTCTTCCCAAACACCACACATGGATCCACAGGTAGAGTCATTGGATGTGTGTTCTTCTCACAAACCATATCATGAACCACACCCAGTGTCATTGCATGTGTGTTCTTCTCACAGACCACACATGGATCCACCAGTGTCATTGCATGTGTGTGCTTCTCACAAACCATATCATGAACCACACCCAGTGTCATTGCATGTGTGTTCTTCCCATATACCACACATGGATTCAGCAGAGTCATTGCATGTGTTTTCTTCCCATGAACCACACATGGATCCCCCAGTGTCATTGCATGTCTGCTCTTTTCATGAACAACAGCTAGAGTCATTGCATGTGTGCTCTTCTCACAAACCAGATATCGCCAGTGTCATTACATGTGTGTATTTCCCATGAACCACACATGGATCCACCAGTGTCATTGCATGCTTGTTCTTCACATGAACCACACACGGATCCCCTAGTGTCATTGTATGTTTGCTCTTCCCATGAACCACAACTAGAGTCATCGCATGCATGCTCTTTTCATGAACCACAGCTAGAGTCATTCCATGTGGGTTCTTCTTACAAACGATATCATGAACCACACCTAGTGTCATTGCATGTGTGTTCTTCTCATAGACCACACATGGATCCACCAGTGTCATTGCATGTGTGTTCTTCTCACAAACCATATCATGAACCACACCTAGTGTCATTGCATGTGTGATCTTCTCATTAACCCCACATGGATCCACCGGTGTCATTGCATGTGTGTTCTTCTCACAAACCACATCTAGAGTCATTGCATGTGTGTTCTTTTCACAAACCACATATCACCAGAGTCATTGCATGTGTGTTCTTCTCACAGACCACACATGGATCCACCGGTGTCATTGCATGTCCGCTCTTCTCATTAACCATAGCTAGAGTCATTGCATGTCTGTTATTTTCACAAACCACATATCACCAGAGTCATTGCATGTGTGTTCTTCCCATGAACCACACCTAGTGTCATTGCATGTGTGTTCTTCTCATTAACCCCACATGGATCCACCGGTGTCATTGCATGTCTGCTCTTTTCATTAACCACAGCTAGAGTCATTGCATGTGTGTTCTTTTCACAAACCACGCATCACCAGAGTCATTGCATGTGTGTTCTTCTCACATACCACATATCACATGTGTCATTGCATGTGTGTTCTTCCCATGAACCACACATGGATCCACCAGTGTCATTGCATGTGTGTTATTCTCACGAACCACATATCACCAGAGTCATTGCATGCGTGTTCTTCTCACAGACCACATATCACCTATGTCATTGCATGTGTGTTCTTCCCATGAACCACACATGGATCCACCAGTGTCATTGCATGTGTGTTCTTCCCACAGACCACACATGGATCCACCGGTGTCATTGCATGTGTGTTCTTCCCATGAACGACACATGGATCCACCGGTGTCATTGTATGTCTGCTCTT